>VWZP01008072.1:336639-567394 GCA_013396995.1 Dicaeum eximium | reverse complement strand
TGCCGTCGCTCCTCACGGAGCGGCGGCCGGGGCGGCGAGGAGAGCGAGGGGGCTCGCAGCCCGCATCTCGCAGCCCGCCGTGGAGCCCGAGGGGAGAGAGAGAGGAGCTCCGAGTGCGGCAGCGGCTGCCGGCATTTGCTGGGGTGGGCAGGGAACCAGAAACAGGAGTCGCACCAGCGGCTGGGAACGGGGAACCCGCTCCTCGGAAAGCTCGGGGGCAGAGATACCCCTGGCTCAGATACCCCCTGCTTGTGAGGGGAAGGGAAAATTGAATGTAGACGCATTTTGGTAGTTTTGCTGAAATAATCAAGTGCCGAAGGCAGATCTTAGGCAGATAAGGTAGAGGGATGGATCCCACTGTTTTGGATGCCGGCTTGAATTTTTTATTTACTTTTCTGTTTTGACCACTGCTAAGTGTGGATTTTGTGAGCGAACCCGATGGCGGTTGTTCCATTGTTCCTTGTTTGAACGTAAATCTTAGTCCTGCTGCTTGTGGATTTTTTATTTATTAATTTATTTGTTTTTGGAAAGGACCATTCCAGGTAGCTTTTGCGTCTGACAAAATGAAGCCTTTGTATTTTTCAATCAATTATACCTAATATTGACATTCTGTCTGGTACAAGAGACTTAAAGTGCTGCCTCACTCAGAGGACCATTAAAGACTTTCTCGGTCGCTACATGTAGCTGAACGTGTNAATGAAGAAATTTAATTTTCGCAAAGTTTTGGATGGTTTAACTGCCGCATCCCCTGTTGGAAGCAGTGGCGGTGGCAGTGGAAGTGGGGCTGGCGGTGGCTCCGTGCACCCAGGAGGGACTGCGGGAGCTGCAGGGACACCCAGAGAGGAGATCCAGGAGACGCTCACTTCAGATTATTTTCAGATCTGTAAGGTAAAGCCTGCATTTTTATTTTCTATGGAAATAATAAAAGCTATCCTGGGTTTGGGAGGGTGGGGTGGGGGGTAGTAATACGATACCAATAAGCGTTTTACTTGAGAACTGCAGTGGTTGTATAAGGACTTTGGAATGAAAAGACGGAGATCCAGTGGATGCTTTTTTCTTCCTGCTGCAGAGTTGGGGTGGTCAGTAAATTCGTAGAAATCTTGATTTCAGCACTCAGGGCCGAATTCCAAGTTCACACTTGGACCCCAAACTGCTGACAGGATTGTGGACAGGAAAGCAAATCACTCTGTGTTAGTACCGATAACATTTACAAGTCATTAGAAATTGAAGATTGTATGCATCTACTTCTCCTCCTCACTCTTCTCATCCTCCCTGCTTTTCCTTCTCTATTTTAAGGAAAAGGCACAAGCTAGAAATAAAAGACAGTGCAGTGACTGCTGAACCCAGGACTTCAATTATTTGTGAGGAGCTAGATGTAGATTCAGGGTGGCTGTTTACCATTAGTACTGAAGTTTCTGATTTCATGATAGAAAACTTAGTGGGACAGCATAAATACCAAAAGTTGCCAAATCTGTTCTGGTTTTTATGTGTTGATCGCTTCCTTAAGTGGGAATTTTCTATGAGTAGAAAACATAAGATATCCCGGTATGTATTTCGGTTTGTATCTGTTTTCTGCAACAAAGCTTTTAGTGGTGGTCCTAAATACTTGCACCTGTAAAACAGTACAAACTATTTGGTACTTCTGATCAGCTCTGGAATATGAAAATCATTCTTTTGTAATGAAGACAAAATATGAAAAGAGCTTGTGCTCTTCTACTATTACCTGTCAGTTTTATGTGAATTTCGGTGGCTTTACTAGAAAGCAAGTTTTACTAGAAACCAAGTTTTGTTTGCTTATTTGTTTTGATTAGAAGCTTCAAACCCAGAATTTTTAATTAGTGCAATTTGCATTACTAGGAGTAAATGGACCCCACCTATTAAGTATACTTTGCTTTTATTAATCAGGTACAAATTGATCTGAAATTTAGGTTATAGTCAACTCCAGCACATAATTATTTCTTTTTGTGTTTTGGAAAGAAGAAAGAAATATAAACAACCAAGACAAGCCTATGAGACATTTTGTGTGCAGATCTGGTCCTTGTGAAACACACAGCTTCCCTGATCTCAGATACCATGTTTCTAGTTCTGTTTGGCTTTCAGCTACAGCTGGTGTCAAAACTCTTGCAGAGTTCAAGGGGAGATGGAAGAGCCCCTATGGCTTAAAGACTCAGAGACCTTTAGATACATTCTATAAAATTCTAATTCTTTTTTTCTTATAGTTCTTTGCCATCCTGGACTACAACAGGTTCCAGCCTTTTGACTCAAATAATTCTGTAGTTTAATAGAGTGTCAGTGATGAGTGCATTAGAATCACATCTGCTTCCCAGGCTTAGATTTGACTACTTTTGCTTAGGTACACAGTAATTTAGCATTTTGTGAAACTCCAGGTATCCAGTGCAGTAATTTCCCATTTTTGTCACGTCAGTAAAAAGATATCACAAACAATCAAGGTACATTAAAATATCATTATAAAGTCTGACATTCAGAGATTTCTAGGTAAGGCTAAAACTTAACATGATTTTTCGTGTTTAAGTCATGTGATAGGGACAAAGATCTGTATTCAGTGAGATATATTCTTGTTTTGTATGGCATAATTGTGAAAATAAGCAATATAAGATGAAATTATTTTTTTTTCCTAATCTCCATTGTTTCCCTTGTTTGCCGTGATATTACTTGAAGACAGTTAGTGTTATGTCCTGATAGATCTACTTGGAATATGTGTAAAGGAGTATGTAATTTGAAGAAGATTTCAGTAGCCAATATTTGCCTGTCTTAGCTCTCAGGTTAAAATGTTCTCAACAAAGTAAATATTTGTGTAAGAAACCTTTTGGTTGCTTGCGGCAGCACTTGCTTATGAATGCATGTTACTGCAGAAGTCTATGGTACCCAAAACACTGGTTTCCTTTTTGCAAGACACTAAGGTATGCCGACAGCAAACTTCCAAACCACCCGGTGATCATGTGCTACTGAAATGCAGTGTTTATTCCACGGGCAGCGTTTATTCCACAGGCTCCACTTCAGCAGCTCTGTCGCACTCGAGGAGCACCAGGAGCGTGTTTGAAGGCAGCCCCAGAAGCGGAGAGGGCCCTGCACTGTGCAAGGGAACCGGGGCACTGGAACCTGGCACAGGCTCAGCTTCCCCCTGCCTGCTCCAGGGGGCCGGGGCCCAGCCAGGATTTGTCCCTCGGTCAGTCTGAATGAGATTAAAAGCACACGGGCACGCACGTAACCCGAATTCCATCCTCCCTGAGCTGTTGTTGTGCAGCCCTTCTGGTGTTCCAGTCGGGTGTTTGCATGTTCAGTTACATAAGTTATACGGGCTGCACATTTAAGGATCCGTGGTGTGTGATCCTGCTGCAGGCAGAGCTGAGTAAAGCTAATGGCAGTTTTGGTTTGTTATCTGCAGGGTCGAGGCATCTGGGCTAACAGCCTAAGTAGCACCTTGGACTGGTTTTCCTTTCTTTGCTGATTATAAAAATCCTCATTTGGAAATGAAACATAAAAGCTGACTCATACTTAAGAATTAAAGGGCCTTTCCCTGCAGTTTTTATGTAAATAAGTTGCCTTTCTGAAGTTTGTGGGAGGTCTGCTTGACTGAAAATACAGAACCAAACCTCTAGCAGAACAGTTTGGAATGTAACAACACACCTGATTTCATTTGTAACACACCTGAAAGCCAGCTCTCCATTTTGTGGCATTTTTAGGTTGGTTATGACCACAGTGTCTTTTTGAGATAGAGATTAGAGTTTAACAGAAGTAAACTGAATATTTTGCACCCAGATGGTCTCAATGAGTTACTTTTTGCATTTATATTTAAATCATTAATGTGATCTTCTGTATTGAAAGAATGAAATATTCTTGAAACTATTACATATTAAATAGCTACATCTGTTTTAAGCGTGATAAATTTGTATGTTGGTAGCTGTAATAATGAATCAGTGGCACCATTTTCCAAGTACTCAAGCAATGTGAAATATCGTCACACCTATTTTGTGACAGCAGGAAGCTGAGGTACAGTGTAGGCTGCATCTAGGGGCTGCTCTTGGGATTTGAGTATCCAAGTGGAAATCATGAAAATATTGATTATAGTTCACATTAGTTGAATTGAATGCATGAGATAGCAACATCATCCTAAAACTAGATATGGTCCAGTAGAATAAGCTACTAAAGTTGATGTTAATTTTAATTGGGATGGACCTAATTTCCTTGGGTTTACTTTGTATTTTCCCTCTGTATATGTGTTGGTTTTTTTTTTTCCTCTAGCAAGCATTTTTAGGCTCACCTGTGTTTGTCCAGACCATCCAGAAACTAAAATAAAGCACTGAGGAGAGATCTGCTATTAATAAAGGAAGTGAGAAGCTCACAGTTAGGATGTTTTAAATCATTTAAGTAGAACTTTGAGCAGAGGGACATAAAAGGAGAAAACAGTGATTTTATTACTTTTTCAGAAGATTTCTTGTTAGGGGGTGACACGGGAAAAACTGAATAAGAATGAAGATGTACTTTTTTTTGTATGTGAAGTACTCGTTCCTCATGAAAATAAGTCTCCCATGTAGAACTACTTAGGGTTTTCTTGGAGAACAATCATAGGGTTGAATTGAATTTTTTACAGCATCAGGTTAATAACTTTGAGATCAAGACCTCAGTTAAGTGCACAGCAAGAGTTGTACTTTGCCAGGTATACAATTAATCTACTCTGACACGTTTTCTTTGCTGTGGGCAGCAACTGGATGCCCAAAAGGTCCAAGAACTGGCAATTTAATCTTCTCAAATAATTACTTCCCAAATGGTTATGGACTGCCTTTAAACCCCAAAGCAAGGGATTTCTGTTCTTTTCCAAACAGGTCTTCAGTGTTATTACTGGGTAGTCCTGCAACACAATAAACATCCTTTAACTCTTGCTGTATTGTTTATATTGATAGTATAGCCATAGTTTCAGTATGTTCATTACTCAGTCTTTATGCAAAACTCACAGAGGCCAGAACAGTTTTAGGCTTTTGTTAAAACATGGAATCTCATGGCCAATTGCAATTGTGCCTTCCTAATCTTGCTTATGTTTATCTTGCAAAAACAGGCTTTCAAGATCCAGTCAAAGAGTTAAATACCCTAATTATCTGGATTTCCTATCAGGTGGTCTTAAATTTTCTTTCCCAGAATTTGTAGATGGTAATACTTTATTTTGTTAACCTATGAAAATAAACATTTAATCCTTCTGACAAGAGCCAAGTAGGTATTTTAACTGCAAATGCAAAATGATACTACAGTTCAGTGAGAACAGAGAGGAGATGAATTCTGGAATGGCAATTTAAGCACAATGCAGGAGCACATCTTTGTTATGAAGAATTAAAAACCAAAAAATCCTTGTTTAAGCTATCCACAGTGTTTTAGTCATTTTGGGCTGTTTGGTTAATCCGTCTTGTTTCCTTGCTAAGATCATACAGGGAAGAAAAAATAAAATGTTTGCAAAGTGCTACATTTCAGTGAAAACCCATTTTAAAATTAGTATGAACTCCTACTTGTAAGCTCTCAGAGTTAATTTAAGACTTAAATTGTAAATAAGATAGTGTTGAGAAGGATTTTTTTCCTATATACTAGAGTTTGGATCAAAAGTTAGGTGCAGAACCCTATTCTGTTTAAAACTACAGAGTCATAAATTACACTTCTAAATTAGATTATAGTAATTTCATGGAATTTGTGATTAGCATAATGTATTCTTCTTTAAGTGTTTGTATTAATTAGAAATATGACTTATCCATGGAAAAGAGCATAGTACATTAAAAGCTTATTTTGAAAGAATTTTTAAGATTTTAAAGTACTTGTAGTAGTACAACTGGATTCACTTGTTTGGGGTTTTTGTGCAAATATCTGTCTTTTTGCAGTATAAATCCTAAATGAAGTAATGCACACCCTTCATGGCCAACACATGCAATTACATCTTCAAAATTATTTCCAGACCTTTAAGGTTGCTGAATAAAGCACTCAAAAAGTTCCACATTTCTTAAATAACTTCATTTACACAGACATGTAATTACATTACATTACACAGACATTTTAATTACATGATCCCATATTTCTTCTATAGGCTTAATTTAGCAGAACAAATAGTGTTTGCTCATAGGAAAGTACTTCAATATTTCTTTGCATACTTAAAACTCAGAGCATGCCTGAATATTAAGTTCCCCATGGACTTTTCCAACAGAAGTGCTCACCACTGTAGTTCTGAAACCTTTATAAACATTAATGAATTGACCTTCATAATATTTCTGTGAGATGGAAATTATATTATCTCTGCATTATAGATGCCACAGAAAATCCAAAATGTTCAGGGTCCACTCTTGAGTTTCCAGCTTGACCTGCTTTGCATCTGTTTTCCTTTTAGCATATTTAACTTATTCTATGTCTTCCCATTGAGCCTCCCATTGTTTTCACATTCTGTTGCACATATTCTGCACAGCTGCAGAGTGATCTTTAGGTTAGTTGTTCCATTTATATGCCCACCCTATATAGCCAGAATTACTCTGAATTGCCTTTCTGTCTCAAATGACTGCAGATGGATTTCTGGCTCCACTGTACTATGGCAGAAAAAGATAATTTGATTAATCCCTACAAGAGGAGAACAAATTCATACTGCTTAGATTAACTTATTTCATGTATTTTTAAATTGTTTTGCTTTTTATGGTTGACCTTGCATTTTTAACAGTATAAGAATCATAGAATTACCTGAGTTGCAAGGGATCCTTGAGGGTCACTGAGTTAAACTCTTGATTTCACAAAGGGAAACCTAAAGGTTAAGATACTTGCTCTAATTTTGTGTCCCATTTCTTTTTTTTTTTTTTTTGGTTGTTGGTTTGGGAGTTTTTTTGGGTTTTTTTCTTAATCCATGGGATCATAGATGTTGGAAGATCTTCTAGTCCCAACCCCACTGCCATGGGCACAGACACTTTCCACTAGACCAGGCTGCTCAAAGCACCATCCAGCCTGGCCTTGAAAACTTTTAGGGATGGGACATCGACAGTTTCTCTGGGCAACCTGTGCCAGTGCCTCACCACCCTCATGGTAAAGAATTTTTTCCCAATATCTAATCTGAATCTACTCTCTTTTAGTTTGAAGCCATTGCCCTTTGCCCTATCACTACATGCCCTGGTAAGAAGTCCCTCTCCAGCTTTATTTTAGCCCCCTTTAGGTACTGGAAGGTGCTACGAGGTGTCCCTGGAGCCTATTCTTCTCCAGCCTGAACAGCTCCAACTCTAGTGGCAATACTGGCTATATTATTCCTCACCTGTGGGTCACCAGGTAGTTAATGAGAATTTTTCTCACATTTGCAGTGGGAAAAGCAATTTTTAATCTCTTGTAGGAGGATGGAGGAAATTCAGATGGGTTGGCTCACAGTGTTCTGATTGAGGAGCTGTCACATAAAAAGTTGGTTGCATAAGCAACTTTGCCCCCAATTTACTTCTGAAAGAAAAATACTTACACTTAATTTTTTAAAGAAATGACCAAGAAATTACTTAGAGGTTCTTGGCTAAAAATATAAAGATTTTTTTTTCCAGATAGAAATACATATTCTGTGTAAAACATGCAGCTGTCTTCAGTGGAGCTGGACTAAATCCAAGACAGACCCCATTCTCACTTCATTTAGATGAATATCCACTCATATCTGCTTCCTGTTCTGAGACATCTGATACTCCATGGTGTATGATTTATGCCCAAAACACTTCTTGAAGTCTGTGTGAAAATACTGTGAAAAGTTAGTATATGCACTTTATAAACAGAGAAAAGGAAGCAGTAAAGAGCGAACTAATAGACTTTCCTAAAATACATTAATATAGTGGTCTGTTGGCTATTCTAAGTAAAAGTGCTTATAAAAGTAGCTTATGGGGTATATTAATTTGTCACAATGTGTGTTAGAATCGTTATAGGGGCAAGTTAGAGGACTGTAGGATTAGAATTACAAGTAATGTGCATCTGTGGAGAGGAGAGAAAGCAATATTATTAGGTACAGATGGCTGGCAAGTATGCTCAACTGTAATAAGATGTTATCTTTGTGCAGTGCTGTGTCCATTCCTAACAGATCACCAGCAAAGACTATGAATAATAAAAAGTACTAGAGACAATCTGTCACCTGTAGCTAGGGTCAAAGTCTGAGGAGGTGCACTCTTTATGGTTCCTTTGAAGTTAAGTTACATATAGTACTGAAAAAAATCCAGCCTCAATATTCAAGGCTTGGAGTTGATGAATGCATGGACTCAGAAGGAGCCTTACTGAATTCTGTGGTGAATATAAGTAGATGTATGTGTGTATGGTAGCATGTCTTTTTGCAGAATTTGAATCCAATAAATAAAAAATAACTGCTTCTATTTAATTTAAAAATCTGTTATGGAAGAATGCTGTGAGGTCAGACTCTCAGAAGTCAGGTCCCTTGTTCAGCTAGGTTATGTCTATATCTGAGGCAATCTAGTCTTTATTGCATATTTTTATTTTCTTGAAGTTTCTGCTTATATTTTGTTCCTGTCCTCCCTCACATTTGTTTTGAACAAATATACAAATATAACAAGTATACAACATGTGGGGAGGATGAATGCTATTCTGTTTGTATTCTTTGTAATGGTTCTTGTGAGGAGATCTCTGTGTTATCCCCTGGACATCACAAAAATAGTAAATAATAATAAATTAATGAATGCCTGTCTCTGCTTCGCTCATCCTGTTCCATCTATTTTATCCCTCCCGGGTGGAGATGTGCTCTCACATGGAGCTGCCCATAATCACTTGTGTTACTGATACATTTCATTGCAGCTGTGGATAAATCTTAATTTTACTGAATCCACAGATCCCCGCTTTATTCATTGTTTGTCCCCACATATATTTTGAAATGCTCCCTGAATGAGGCAAGGGCAGGGAAAGTGGCCTGTGGTTATGTAAACGGAGATCTGATTCTCACAATCCTTGGCTGTGCTGTCTTCATTTGTGTCTGAGCTGTGTCCTTGGTAGCTTCATAGGCAATGCAGGGGGGGACAGTGATGTGCAGGATCTGCTGGATTTCACTGCTCTGAGAGGGTAAAATCCTGCCACAAAATTCCTGCATTTCATTCAGAATATACCTTCACCCTGTGTGAGGTGAGATGCTGGCCATTATTTTCAGATTAAATTCTCAATTCAACAGCAGGAAAAAAAAGAAATCTTCAAATTGCATACAGCATGTATACAGAAGGAAGGTAGGAGAAGATTAATTATGAATTAGTATTTAATAGTAATCAACATTGTAAATGCTAGTAATGAAATCTGGTAGTAGCACTTGTATACAAAAATACATTGCAAAACAGATTTTCACAGGAATAAACCAACAATACAGATTATCTTTGTATCAAAGTGGTTTCAACACACTGTTTCTCTAGCTTCCTCCCCTGCCATTCCCCAGCCCAACCCCCCCACCCTTCAAGAACTTTATCACAGCAGTAACATTTTTTCAATCCCCCAGTATGGCTGATTTTTTTTTTAAAAAATGAAATATTTTGAAAGCAGCAACCAGAGCATTTGTTTCAGAACAGAAACCACAATCAGCCACAACAGAACAGAACATAATTAGTCTAAAGTAGTGAAGTTTCAGAAAATCCAAAAATGGGAAGTCATGCAAAATTAATTAGTGTTATTGTGATGTTGGTTTGATGTAAACTTAATAAAAACAGATTTCTTTTTGTTTTATTTATCATTGAAGTTACTCAATTATCTTATTCTCTGTATCTACAGTCACAGTGGAGACAAAAATATTTTCCTCTCAGGGCTATCAGATAAGTTGAATGATTTTAGAATTCTTGTAAATGCCCCTGAAGCAGATCTCCATCAGGCAGATGATATTCTGAACCAGCCTCTCCCAGGTTCTGGAGTAGTACAGTTAAATGATGCAATGACAACATCAATGGAACTGCTATTTGAATTACTTTGATTGTAAAGATTTTCCATTTGGACTGAAGTCTTGCTTAAGTAGGTAGGCCAAAATGAACTTTGCAATCAGCGGTTTAGGGTTGGGGTTTTTTTTATAATTCTGCATTAAAGACAAGTAGATGTAGTTTTTTGAATGATCAAGACATTTCTCCCTATGTTGATGCCCTATTTCTTCTTGCCAGTTTAAATGGCAATAGTGGGAAGTACATTATGCCATATTTACTGTACAGTGGGTGCAATTCCTTCATTTGGGTCTCATTTTTCCCCCTTTTTGTATAATTGCCTGGGGTTTCTTGTGGGTTTTTTTGTTTGGTTATTTATTTTTGGACTTAGGAGAGTTCTTTTAGAAAGAATAGGAAGGGAAGAGGTGAAAGAATTTTGTATACATTGTTCTCCCTTGGACTTGGGATTTCTCCAAAGGGCATAATACCTCCCTTGGGATGGTTATATTCATGTATTACCCTGTAACTTATTGTGCTGTAACTCAGTGCTGTGGTGGATGTAGCAGGATGGTGGGGTTGCCAAGCAGTTTCTTGGCCATAGCTACACTGATTTAAATAGATCCAGAAAGTGATATTAAAATTCAACCCCTTTAGCTTTGGGCAGGAGGGGTTGGACCGGACAATCTGCAGAGTTCCCTTCCAACCTCACCTGAGCTGGGGATAATGAAGCTTATGGATCATTGTCATTTTATTTATTTGTGCATTTTCCTGTCTAAATTATATTAATTTTGTATTTTTGATACACTATAGTGTATTTCAAAGAACAAGCATGAGTAGAATGCTTTTTGAAATTCATAAGGCCTTATTTTTCCCCTGTGGTTTGCTTAGCTTGGCTGTTTGTATCTATATGAATCACATCTAAATTGGACCATCCTTATTTAATAGTCTTTAACATCTAGCTTGCAGAACTGAAAATGACAGTGGAAAAACACATCCTGAAGTATCTGCAGAGATCTTTGTTACAGACAAAAAATTTCATACGTTCATTGTACAAAAATGTATAATATTTAAATCTGTTCATTTCAAATACTCTAAAATCTCTGTTATTTTTCATATAATTATCAGTGTGTAATATTTGTGAAACTAAACTTTTAAAATTCAGGCTGTATTTGAAGTCTGCTTTATGTCCAGGACAGCTACTTTCTCAAAATTCTACCATAGCTAATTAAGTGACCTTTCATAACAAAGTAAGTTCCATAATTTAAAAATTAAACAACAAAACAAATTTCCATAATGCTAAAATTTCCATAATGCTAAAAACTTCTATGCCAGAAGTTTTTGTAGCAAAATATTATGAAATTCTGCTTCTTATACATATCTTTTCTTCCTGCCCCGATATTTCTATTTCAGTAACACTTCTCTTTTGTGCCCGCATTTTCCATGTTTTTTTCTTTGCTATATTTTTCTCCACCAGTAGTGATCTCCTTTTTCTTCCTGTCTGTTTCACTGCTACTGGCGAGGATAATAAGCTCATAAGAAATAGCCTGCTGAGACAAACCCATGGTCCATATCTCCCAGCAGTCAGTCTCTGACAGTGGCAGTGGAATTGTCACTTAGGGAGGGTAATAAGTTACATCACTTTCTGCAGTCCATTCCCTTTCCAATCTCCCATCATTCACCATCGCTGGATTTGATATGTCAGAGGGCTGGTTAGCTGGTCTTTTTTAAAATCCATNAACTAATTTTTAATTTCTTTTGAATGCCTCCATGGCTTTGCCAAATATGTTTAGCTTACCCACTCACTTGTTTATGGAAGTCTTAGTCATGTCCCCCCACATACAGCTCTCAAGTAATGGGCTCACACAGGTTTTCTGTAGTAGCAGAATTATGGCCTCTGTGTTATTCCTTATGCTCTTCCTCGTCATGTCCAATATTACTTGGCTTTTTGGGGTTGCTGTTGAATATTAAACCAAATATTTCAGAGGAATGACAACCTGGTCCAAAAATCCCTTTGCTGAGTTGTAAATGCTAGTTCAAAATTAAGCATTGTGCAGATCTAGTTAAGGTTTTTTTTTCCTTTCTAGATATCTGACATCTATCCACACTGAAGCTCATTTATCAACTTCTTGCCCACTTAAGTCACTCTAATGAAGTATTGCAGAAGCTGGTCACTGGTAGTACTGAATTTCACTATCCAAAGGAGCTTACTATTAGCTATGATCTCAGAGACTTCAGGGTTCATTATCTTTTAAAGGTCATTAAAGACAATGAATAAAATTGGTCCAAGCATGGAGAACTCTACTTGTGAATTTTCTTCATGGTAAAAAATCCACAAAGCTCTGTCCTTTGTTTTCTGTGATCTAACTAGCTTTTGGTCCACCAAGAAATTTCTTCCGTTGCATGACACTTCTGTTTCTCTTATAACATTGCTGTGGAATCTTATTGGAAGGCTCTTGGAAAACTTATGTATATTCATATTTCCTTTATTTACTTGCATGCTGACAGCTTCATAGAATTAGAGAGAGCTAATCAGACATGATTTCCCATTGAAAAAACTCTGCTGACTTGTGCAACAACCTTTATCTGTGTGCTCTGTTAGTCTTTATTTTATCATCTTGTCAGGGACAGCAATCAGCTTTCCCAGTCTACAGGTCCAGAGTCCCTTTTGTAAATGGCTTTTTCCAGATGACTGTTTCTAGCTTTACACCAAGGAAAAGAGCTATCAGTGGGTATCTTTATCTAAGAAAAAAAAAAAAAGGTAGTTTTTTAGAATATTCTGTGAATATCCTCAGAAGCCCTGGTTCCTCTTAGAGGTTGAGAGCTAGGTGGAATCAATAACTTGGGTTTGAAAAGTTGTAGCTAAGCTGTGATTTTTACAAAACGCATTACTTCGAAAAATGAAAATTTAACTAATAAAAAATTTATCTCTCCTGTGTTGTTTACTTTGGTTGGAAGTCTGCTGATACCTTGTCCTCTTTTCATTTTTCATGAGAAGGGATCATCCTTACCAATCAGAGATTACAGACACAGAGATCCATAAATGAGGGATGTCATGGTCTTGTAGTGATATAATACAGAGCAGCTCATTTGTATAAGCATTCATTTTTATCACTACAGTCTTGGAGCACCACAATACTAAAAATAGCATTGAAGTGGTGAAAATGCTGTAATCACTGACATTTTTTAATTTCCGACATAGCTGAGCAAGAGGCTGGAGGGGTTTCAGTCAACACTTCATCCTCTATTCTGTAAACAAATCAATTACTCTTCAGTGATATTTTTGCATGTGGCATGTTGGTGACAATTTGGAAGTAGACTCTACATACTGAGCCACAGGTTTAGACTATGTAGTTAAATTTTAGCAAATGGACATATTTTCAAAAATTATTTACCTAAGTAATTCACTTTTGCTGCTGGATGTTAAAGGAAACAAGGTATCTATAAAATATTAGTAGCAAAGTTACAAATTTTAAGTTTATGTGAATTTTCAGAAACACTTTTGACTATAAACCCTATTTATTAGTTGATACAGTTTCAAATTTGATCTAGTTTTGTGTTTTCTGGAGCTATTTAGAGAATGTTGTAATCACTTCTATTAAAAAGGTGTCCTTGAAATCTGACATAAACTATCACAGAATAAAAGTTAAGAAAACTCTTATACTGAATAATTGCATTATTCACCATGTGAACAATTATACTGGATGTTGCATATTAGTACTAGTGCAATTTTTTTCAGCTAATGAAATATATCGTGGTATCTTAGACTGAAAAAGACCATTATGTTCTGTACAGGATATTAAAATGTTCATTGGTAGATTACTAGCATGCCCAAACAATCAATTTCCTATATTAATTTAGGTAAATTGTTTGTGTAAAGATTACTTTAATGATATATGCATGCAATTCACCACTTAAAATGATTTAAAAGAGAAATTCAGAGAAAATAACAAAGCTGAACACAGATTTATGCTGAAATTGTATCTGCAGTTGTAATTGTTCTGTTTCAAGTAAATTATTTTGCATATTGCATGCAAAGTGTATGTCCTAGGGAGCACAGACTGCCTCTGGAGACAGCATGCCCAAAAAGGAGACATAAAAGGAAGGTGGATAATGTGCAGAAAAGCAGTCCTGGCTCCATCTGCTGTCCGGTTTTTTTCTCTCCTTTTTTTTTTTTTCTTTGCAGCTTCTTTCTTGGGATATTTGGGATAGTTTGACCTCCCCATATTTCTGTGAACACAGACTGATTTTTAACCATACTTCTGCTATTGACCCCAACTACTTTGTTTTGCATTTCTGAGCACCACTGATAGTTTTGTTCTATGTTGTTCCTACTGGACACAACTCAGATAAAATAGGAATGTGATTTTTGTTTTTGTCACCCTAGGATCAAGCCAATTTTGTGACCTTCACTTCTTTCTCGTATGCATTAGTAAATGCTGTAAGGAAGCCCAGGCACTGTTCTAGAACTGTTACTCATCCTTACACTCATGTTCACTTGAGCTGTATCAAAGCACAGCTGAAAAGTCTACTCCAAGTGCTGGCTTTTCATGTCAATCTTTCTTACAGCCCTTTGAAAAAGAAGGGACCAAAAAGCTTTTGTTGGACCAAAGCTGAGGACAAGAACCTGGGAGTTTGGAGTGTTACAGCTTTTCCATGTTCTTTTGTAATAGGTTTAATCTTCAGAATAATTTCTGAGGCTGCTCTAATTTGAGCCAAACCCTCAGTTATAGAGACATCTTTTACTGCCCTAATTCTGTACTGTATAACTTGGCTTTCCTTCCAAAATGGTGGTGTTCTTTTGGAATCCTAATAAATATAAATATTTTACTTGAAAGGTGTAATTTACTTGGATGTTCAGTGGATTACAACAATCTTTTAAAAATATTTTACAAATGGCAGAATTTTGCATTTGCAAAAACCTCCCAATTGGAATCAGTCTAAATACTCAAATTTGGAAAACAGCTGCAAAATAGAAAGAGCACTTTTTAGTCAATCCTAGAGTTCAAAAATTGTACTGAGCTATGATCCTGAAAAGATGTACATCACTGTTCTTTTAAAACATAGTTCTATCTCAAATGCAGGATCCAATTAAAATTTCCACATGGGAAGTCTGACTCTATTTCCCAGAAATACTGAAAATACAATGCAGATCATAAATATGTGGGCAAGAATGCAAATAGGTCTTCAAAAATATTTATCTTTGCATTCTTAGGTCTTAAAAATAGTACTGAAAACTCCAGTCGTAGCTAAACATCAAAGAAGCTTACTGTGACTGGAACTGATAGGAATTCAAACTTTATTATAGAGAGCTTTTCTAAAATCAATAATTAAAAAAGGATAGTTGATGAAAATATAGGTTTTTCAGATAAGGAAGAACATTTGTTCACCAGAATACAGAAGTTTCAAATAAAATAGCAGATTAGTAATGCTACATGTTTAACACACTAGAAAATACTACAGTCTATGATTCCTGATGTTTTTGTCACATGAGGGGTAAAAACATTTCTAGAATGTGTAAGTCTGGTCCCAACTTAGATATCAGAATAAAAAACTTTATATTTGAGTAATCCTAACACTTAAGAAGATAAGAAAGTTAAAAAGCCCCAAAACACAAAGCAAACCAAACCAGAAATAGAATTGAGATATTTGATAAATGCCTACATTAACATAAAAAGTGAGTTACTTTTCTACATCTTACTGAAGTAGCACATGCTTCTGGATTTTTTCAGCCTAGAAACTAATAATTAGACATTCTTTAAACAACTTCCCTTATCAGCAGTAATTAAGATACGAGACAAGTAAGATCTCTTTTAAGGAAGTGGTTATTTGCTGAAAAAACATACATTTGGTTGTTCCCAAACTGCTTGTGAATATCAGTTCAAGTGTTTCCAGCTGTAATGGAGGAGCTGGAGTGATACAGCTGTGGAATCATCAGCTGCCTTTTACTCAACAGGTCTGCAATTAAGGAGTCCCTTTTGTTGACATTGTTCCATAGGGACTGCTGAATGCTTCAGCAGACATAGATCTTGAAGTAGATAATTTCAAGGAAGAGAAAAATAGCTTAAAATGCTAAAATCCATTCAGTTCAAAGTACTTCCTCTTCAATCTCAACCACTTGCTAAAAAAAGAGTCAGTACTAGAGTTCAAGGTCTTATTTTGTTAAATAATATAAACCATTGTTATTATACTAAAAATGGCATTTTGTGCCCATTTTTAAGTAAGCTGCCCCCTCCCCCCCCCAAATTTAATTACAGTTCATTTTTATGTGTCTTTATGTGTCTTGTTATTTTTATGTGTCTTATAATTTTCACTTTTATTCTTATGTTAGTATTCTCCCTCATCAGATTCTTACTCATAATTGGTCATAATCATGTTGGTCATAACCTCCAGGTTAAGGTAACTTCAAATACTGAGACAGTCTTCAAGGATGTGTTGTATCATGCTCAGTTTATTTATCCCCCAAAGTATCACTACAAAAATTAGAATTAAAAGCATAGTATTATAAATAAAGACTAAGTAAGGGTGAGTGGTTCAGCTGCTCATTTTGAGAACATCCTTTCTGGCATCTTTGTTTTTTAAATTGATATTAAGGGTTTTTACCTCATAGACTCAATTCAGTTTATTGGTTTATTGGATCTTTTCCCCTGGACATATTCCATTTCTTTCTGCTGGAGCTGTTCTGTTAGGGCTGAGGTTCTTTCTGACAGTGTTTTGAAAGTATATTATGTGTCTCTTTTTTTTCAATTTACAGTTCAGCTACCCTGCATATTAAGGTTATCTTTCAGCATACCACTTCAGCAATATATACCAGTTGTGTAGTAACATACACTTTGCAATCTACTTTGTTGCAATAAAACCATTTAAAATATTACTGAGTGAAAAGCATAATTAGAAATTCATATGAACAAAATTCGCCTCTGTATTCGAAATACTGTAACTTTTAAAATACTTCTCTTGAAAAGTATTGAAAATGGTACAACATACAGGAAAACATAAGCATGACATATTCATGCTGTTCTCTGTGGTTGCAGTTGAGTCACTTTGCTCCTTTGCTCTGTTTCAGACGGTTCGCCATGGTTTTCCTTACCTACCCACTGCCTTAGCTTTTGACCCAGTTCAGAAAATTCTGGCAATTGGAACAAGAACAGGAGCCATACGAATGTATCCTTTCTCATTGTGAATTTGCACCATTTCTGTGTATTTGTGATACAGGGATGGGAAGTACCTTCTGCAAGCGCTCAGGTAAGGCTGCAATTGTTATGTTCTACTTCATTTTGCTTTATGGGACAGACTGGAAAAGGATGTGATGTTGAGGAATTAAGCAGGTCTCTCAGGGATTCAAAGAACAATTTCTGATTGAGTTTTAAGCCTATGGTTTTGGCATATATTGGTTAAGATAAAACAGAATGGATCTTTTCCAGTGTGAAAAGTAAAACTGGACAGCAAAGTGGTGATGAGCAAGTTATGAATGTTGTGCTAGCAGTAAATAAATTCATTGCTGCAATGCAGTTAGTCAATGTTAGATTGCAGTTAGATGGCTATGGATAAAATTATTTTGACTCTTCCAAGTGAATGGTGGAAAATAAGTGATTTTAGGACAGAATTAATCTCTTCCTGGAGGAGATTTTCTAGCACTATAAAAGTGCCTATTTTTGTTAATTTCTTTTTGTTAATTATAAAGGTACTTCAGTGCCAGCAATTTATATGTTGTTTTTAATACAGCAGGATTTTGAAGTTAGAAGTCTATACAGAATAAATTTAATTACAAGGTAATTAATATTTGAAGACTTAAATTAAAGAAAAAATTAAGAATATTTAAATGTGATGTAATTCAGAATGTTTCACTACATAATTTTCTTAGTTTGGCATGGTTCCAATATTTTCCACTTCAGTGAAAATACATATAAAGCAAGGAAAAAAAGGAGAAAGACTATTACAGGAAGGTTTAAAAGTTACAGAATACAGAACTAATAAACCAATGCTTTTTACAAACTTTTTGTAGCCAAATTAATTATGTGCCTAAAGTAGGGGACAATGCTGTATGAAATAGCAATATAATATTTTCTGGTTCTTTTGCTATTCCTGTTCCCAAGGTAACTATAAATGTAATGAACTCAAGGCAGGTTACAAAGTAAAGAAAAATCTCCTTGTGGAAAACAAGCCTGTGCCTCACATAACGTTAATAAAACTTTGGTTCTGCCATTTTTGGGTACTCTTGGTCTAAACAGTTGCATTTTCATAAGCCTCAATTTCTATCTGATCCAGATTTTCTCACAAAACTCAACTAAACCTCAAGTTATGTGACAAGCTTTGCTTTGATAGTTCTACTCTTTATTTCTTACCTATGTGAAGTAGATTGAATATATTCTGTTCAAATGCAAAGAAGAAAGTGCCTGTGAATTTGTGCACTTCTGGGCACGCAAGGTTAAAAATCTGGGGCTTTGTCCCTGGAAACTTCACTGATATCTTCAAAGTGAGAGTATTGGGAATTTCATGGTGGAAGTAGGAAGAAGACATAGAAGATTGACTCCTGAGCCCATCTCTTCTTTCCATTCTCAGCAATGTGGCTTTTCTAGGAGAAGTGCTGTCACTGGCTAGGCATCCTGTGTCTCTACAAATCCATCCTTTGAGGAAAATTCAGGTACAGAGCCTAAATTAATACAGATTCATGTAGAATTAATTTAAACCTGCATGTCTCCTGCCACAAGAATGGAACATGAAGTGGAAAAATAGCTATATCCCTAAGCTTATATAAAACCCTCTATATATTTTCTATAAAAATAGATTATAAAGTGTTAGCAGAAGGGAAAAGAATGTTTTTCAAAGTGCCCTTCCCTTTAACAATTCTTCTCCTGTTTGCTAGCAAACTCCTACCTCATTCATGGAAAAATTTCTACCACTTCTAGTATCTTAATCAAACAAGAGCATCAGGATTACCAGGGAATTTGATTTTTTTTTTGGAAGATATGTCATAACATAAATGCTTCTCAGCTTAGTTACAGGAAGCCTGGTTTGCTTAATTGAGCCCTGAGTTAATGGAAACTGTGCTTTGAAGACAGAGGGTGCCATAAAAAGAATTATTTATTTACTCATTTTAACTGAGGTTTCTCCTCTTGGCTTTAAGTTTTGCAGAACATATTACATAAAAAACCTACTTGTGGACTAACAAATTTGCAGTGAAACAGGCCCTAAGACTACCCCCAGAACACCACTCATTTAGGCCAGTCTTGTTGCTGTTTGTAGTTGTTGAAATCAGGCGATAAAATTCAGGTCAAGATGTAACAGATTAAGAATTACATCTGAAAATACAATTCATAATGTAGGTGGGTTTTTTTTAGCAAACTAAGGAAAATATAGGTTTTAGTGGCTATAAGTTTTCCACAGTATCCTGTAAAATACTTTTTAACAGAACTGCACCATTTAATTCTGCCATGAGTGTGTAATGTAAGAAAAAGGGAATTCTTTTTATACATACATTGTGTTTGGCTGGTATTTCTAAAAAGTACTGTTGATGGAGTGAAAGGACAGACTACTTGGCTGCCATCAGAGAAATTCACTCATTTATTTGTTTGTTTACTGGTAGTGCCAAAGGTACCTGGTTTGGATTGGACTCTCTTGTTTAGGGAACACAAAAGGATGGGAAGACTGAATTTATGTTTAATATTCATGTAATGATGTAGAACAAGTTTTCCTGTGATGAGTCCAAGTCACATAATGGTATTGTTGCTTCCTCGACTTTCTAAAAGATTCACAAGGAATTGCTATTTCTACTGGTTACAAGTTAAGAGGTCTGAAAGACAAGCTGTTTTTTAAGAAAAGGAAGCGTGTCCTTCTGTGTTGTGAATTAATGTCTAACATCAGGCCTTCAGGTGATCATTTTGAATGATCCAGCAGCAATACTGAAGTTGACTGTGTTAAATTGTCCTGAAACAGAGCATATTATTCATAAGCTGCCATTAGAATGCAGAAAGAAATGAAAGTTCATTTTGGCATGGCAGTCAATTTGTCTTCTCCTAGATTTCTTTTCAGGGTGCTTAGATGCAACTGCTCTAGCTTCTGTAGCACTGAGTATTGTTGTTGCTATGCTCTACCAATCCTAGCAGTCTCTGTGGGCTTCCCAAGGAAGTTCAAACAGCTGCAGGCATTACCTGCAGTGATGAGTGCTGGGTACTGGATCCTCAGAGGTGCAGCCCACGGAATCAGACCGCACTGCAAACCATCGATGAAGGAGTATGTTCCTACAACCAACACAAGCTAGCAAAGTCTGCAAATAAAGGGCCAAAACCCCACTCCTGAAACAGTTGCTCTGGCATCTGGTCATTCTTTACCTGTGTCCTAAACATAGCAAATTTCATTTTTCCTTTGGGGTCTTTACTTCCTGTCGGAAGCCTGTTCCGAGCTCCCGTACTTGTGATCATTGTTCAGGTGTTCTATAAGTGGAATACCCTTGCTTCAGGAAAACAAATTCAATTGAAGAGGGGCTATGAAACTGAATTCCTTTTCTTATTGTCTCCATATCCATCTTCTCTAGTCACCATGTGAAGAACCTTCTGACACTACACACAATAAAACCAACTCTGCAGTCTTTGGTTGCTGTCAGAGAAGGTTCTGTATCACCATACAAGGAGGTGAGAAATTAAGATACTTGGTCAGACTTAAATCTCTTCTCGATTTCAGAGGAAAAGGAGAAGTCTGACTGTTCTTCACATTCTCAGTCTGAATAAATAGATTAAAATCAGTATTGTTAACAGTGATTATTCCAGTAACATCTGGAATAGATGATCTGAAGAACTGGCATGCTGTGCTCAGATTTCAGGATGCAAATTTCTATATTGTCATTTATTCAGCTGGTAAATGCTTGTTAAAATTAATTCTAAGTACATTCTGGAGTCCTTTCCTTTGTAGTTCTTTTATTGCATCAGAGCTGTGCTTAGCCATTACAGCTCTCTACTTCAAACATACAGAATACAACATCAACTCCTCTTTTTTTTATCAAACTGCTGATTATTTAGTGGTCAATTGCAGTGAGAAATTCTGAAAGAAACTCTTCTCTACCTATTACCATCTTTGCTTATCATGAAATGAGAGAAAGTTTGTCTTAAATCCAGTGCAAAGAAAACAACCTACTGGGTCCAGGATGTCCTCCACACCACTGAAAAATTCACCGTCAAACAGGCTTAAATTAGTAATATGTTTTTGTATGTGGTATAGTGGGGTCTGCTGCTGTTATTGATACATAATCTTTAGACTTACAGGCTCCATATTTTCATGGATGCAGGTTGTAGGGCATGCAAATCTTCACTTTCACTGTTAGTTGCTTGAGCAAAGCTGCAAGGCATCTGCAACCCACACAATTTTCCAGTAGGCATAGCTGCTTGTTATCCATGTTATCAGAAAATACAGTGGCCATTTTATACCTAGGCAAACAAAACATTATTCTGACTCATTAAGACATGACAGTGGAAGCATTGCTCTATCCCCACCTTTAGCTTAGCTGCACAGCCCTGACCCTTCCTTTGCTTCAGTTCTGCTGCCTGTCAGATGTATTACTGTGAGCCACCCAATGCACTAACCTGGCAAAATACCAGTTCTTCTGCTGTGCTACTTTTTTGCCACATTAGCAAACTGATTTATCTGGTGCCTACCTCCAATGTTAGTCAGAATGATGCATAAAGAAAGTGCGGTTGGGACTGGACAGAGAAGGAAATGGGGGAGTAAAAAATTTTTGGCACTAAGGAGCAGGTTATTACATTGATTTGTCTTAATGTATGAAATTGCAGTGATAAATTCAAGTATGGCAGACTGCAGCTGTCTATGAAATTTGCTAGAAAATGCAGAAATAGTCTTTCAATTTTGACTTGTATAGAAGCAGCATCTCTTTTACTTTAAAAAAATCTTCATGTAAAGCTATTTGCAAATCACAGAATTTCTACAGGTTCTGCTCAAGGGAGATTCTGCTTTAGAATCATATTTGGAATAACTTTTTCCTGCCTGTTTTTTGTATTTCTTCCAATGCTTTAATAGGAAGAGTGATTTTTGAATGTCAAATAAGGTACAGCAACACTTATTTTAACAGGTGTGTTTTGTGGAGAAACAAACACGGCTTCAAAAAGGCCAAGGGCATCCTGGCCTGTGTCAGCAATAGTGTGGCCAGCAGGACCAGGGCAGGGATTGTCCCCTGGTACTCAGCACTGGTGAGGCCAGACCTCAAATCCTGTGTCCAGTTCTAGGCCTCTTTCAAAAAGAAAGATATTGAGGTGCTGGAGTGTGTCCAGAGGAGGGAAGTAGAGCTGGGGAAGGGTCTGGAGCACAAGTCCTACAAGGAACTGCTGAAGGAGCTGGGGGTGTTTAGCCTTGAAAAAAGGGGGCGGGGGGAGGGGGGGGAACCTTATCAGTCTCTCAAGTACTTGAAAGGACAAAAGAAAATGGCCTGAGATTGTGCAGGGAAGTTTAGACTGGATCTTAGGAAAAATTACTTCACTGTAAGGGTTGTCAAACCCTGGAACGGGCTGCTCTGGGAAGTGGTGGAGTCACCATCCCTGGAGGTGTTCAAAAGCCTTGCAGAGGTGGCACTTAGGGACATGGTTTAGTGGTGGACTTTTTAGTGCTGGGTTAGTGGTTAGACTCAATGGTCTTGGAGGTGTTTTCCAAGCTAAGTGATTTTATAAGATCATCTTGTTTCTTTCTGTGAAACAGCCAGTAAATATATCTTCGATTCCAGAGTTACTGTGCGAAGTAAAGGAGAAGGTGAAATTTAAACCCAAGATAGCTCTGTTGAACGTCATGGATCCTCAGCAGCTGATGTACACAGAGAGACTGCATTCCTGGGAGGTAGAGCTGAGGCTGTTTGTGCACTCTAGAAAAACAGAAAATCCATGAAAGAAAATAAATAGAGCTAATTAAATCATTGCTGGCAGAGTTCTGAGTAGGCATGGAATTTTACAGTAGCTAAAGGGAATGTGGTAAAGAATGTTTGACATCAGGTTGGATGTACTTTAAAAGAAAAGAGGAGAATGTGACTTGGGGTTTTGGTCTGTGAGAAGGGTAGCATAAAAGCTAAATATAAATTGTGACAGATTTACTCTCCCTGGAATTGCTATCTTTTAATCTAAACAAGGTTTCAGCAGCTCTTTATCCTTAAAATAAGCCAACTGTGTTCTCTGCTGTTTACTCTGTGTGATTTATTGGGCAGATGGAATGGGGGTAGCACAGACAAGATCATAAACCCAAAGTTCTGTTGTTTGACTTGGAGGAATCATTGATACATTTCATCTTTTATCTCATTGTACAATGTATTTGAGATTTTTCTAGAGAACGTGAACTATGCAGGAACACAAACTTCACTGAGAGTCAGTACTCCTAATATAAGTTCTTTTAAAAAATCCCCTGGAAATCAACATACAAATGTCTATTTTTCTGTGTATGGATAGCTAAATAGGTTATTACAGAAATGAATTTATTTTTAATCTGCAAGAATAAAAAATTATTGGAAAAGATACCAAACGAATCAAATTTACCTGTATTACTAAATCTGACAGAACCAGAGTTTGGAGAATTTTTTCTATGCTAAGACTACTATGCATCTGGTTATGTATGCATTCACATATATATATATATCTATATATATGTATACATATTAAGTTTCTTCATGCATGCATAAATTTGGGTCCATTTGTTTCCCAAGCCTCTTCCATGCTTTTTAAGTAAGCAGACTGACTATGTTACAGTTGAATGTGCTGGACTTCCCTCACTTTCAATTGCTGTTTATCCAGGAGATAAAAATGGAATCTGACATCTGCAAACAAATCTACTGAGGAAATATAGATTTTCACATATTTGGAGATGCACGTAAAACTGGCATACAGGTGGATGACTCTCGCAGCATTTTAAGTGGAGCTGATGACTGCACTTATGAACACTATCTGAAAAAATGCTTTCTGGATGTCTGTTAGAAGGGGTTTTTTAAGTATAATTTTAAAAAACCCTCAACTTACTCTGATAGTGAAATTATGACTACTGCTGATAGTCAGCTATTTCAAATAAGTGATGTGTCTTCATTAGACCTTGTGTCAGCTTTAGAGCTTTCCCTACCTTTTTTGTTCTGAACTTTGTCATCAGCAGAAGTGTTGACGTGCATAAGAAATAAAGTACATCAATTTGCCCTCCTTTCCAGTCTGCTAATTATCTTTTTTAGACAAATATCCATGACCTAAATTTGGCAGACATCCTTAAACCACTGAAATTTGTAGTCATACTACACACTTAGTTATTTTGACTCTTTTCTTCTTTTGCTTTTATCTGGCAGATAGACTGGATGGTAGAGGAAATTGATACTTCTCCAAGTAACTTAGGAAAGCTAATATCTAGTAAAAGACAAACCCAAAGTACACAGACACCTACAATGGGAGCATTTTAGTGTTGTGGAAGGAGACCTATTTTTGTCTAGCTACAGGCCCTCATTCAATTTAAATTCTTGATGACTTCTTGAAATTAGGTGCCTTTCTTGCACATATGTATTTAATGGAGCGAGGCCAGGGATGAAAGGGAACTGTGGAGGGTTGAATGCCCATTATGAGGTAGAAAGGCTACAGTAACTCTGAATAATTGTCTCTGCATTGGGAATACCTAAGAAGAAGTTTCTGAAACCAAAGCTTTCCTCCTATGAGGATCTTGCACAGCAAGGAACATGAACCATGTGATGAATGCTTCAGTAGGAAATGGGACAGACACAGTCACACACTATTTCAGCCTGAACCTCAAGGAAAGGTGTAGGATAAAAGCAGTTTTTCCTGAGGTTCAAGAAATGGGGAGATGAACAAAACACAGACTATGATCTCATTCAGGAGAGGGGGAGGGAAAGGTTTTCTTGAAGAAGTTATCTTCCCTCATCCATGGTCAGCTCACTCCCTCTTTTCCTGACCTAGTTTCACTCCAGTTCTTAAGTTTTTAGATTTCTATTCCTCACCCCTGATCTGTTTTTCCTTAGTGGCATTAAGCAAGCAATATTCTTTCAGTCTCCATCTTTCACTTGACCTGTGCAAAGCAGTCTCTGAATAACATATTTTTCTAAGGAAACTGTTCAAGTCAAGAACCGAGATGTTTCCCAAGGTGCTTCAGATACTGTATTCAAAGGCACCCATGAGTACAAAAGGAAGAATTAAAAAAGAGCATCATGGGAGAAGCCAAGTTTGTCCAAAAGAGATTGTGGATGAAGGGCTATCAGAAAATAAGTAGCTGAAGTAGCCAAGTCTTAGAGGGCACTAAAAAATGTAAGCGTGGCATCAATCTCTTTGTCCAGAGAGAGCACAGGGAGGGGAAGTGACCTGGAAATTTTGTGAGTCTGCTCCTCTTTAGTGCTGTTATGAAGGAGATATTCTGGTGTTTCATCCACATTGTTTTAGTCTCATACTCAAAACACATCACCCATGTAGAGCTCCATGAATAAAATCAGCTCCATTTCAGCCAGACACAGCACACTTGTCAAAAATTCTGCAAGCTGTTTTTTTGAACAGTTGTGGTTTTCAGACAATGGTGATTCGAAATCCAGCAATCTTAACATGCTTTAATTGTAAAACTGATAATTTGAACAGAAAAAGGATAGATCTTCTCTCTAATTACTGACAATAACTATGCTTTCCAGTAATCAGTTTCTGGGTTTTTTTAATTTTATTGAATAAATAGCAGCATATTTATATGGTATAAAATAGGTATACCATATATAGTATATTTATTTTTTGATATTCAACATTAATCCTAAAAATGCTCACAGCATAAGAAAGAAATATTGGAATATGATTCTTTAATACTATAGTTGGTTTCTGGTTGGGTTTTTTGTGTGGTTGCTCCAACAAAGGCCCAGTCACTGAATACACTACATTTTAAAGCAGCTACAAGTGCATTTTAAATGCTGTGACTTTTAGAGGAGTTTGACTTTCTGTTTTGTTATTTAGCTGTATTTTCTGCTTTGCAGAATTGGTAGCTCTGTGACATATTTACGTATTTCAGTTGCTTCAGTAAATAAATAAGGATTGACTGAGTTATGTGGTCTGATCTGAGACACACTGATTTCAAAAGCACCATGCTTTTATTATGAGATGGATTAATATGAGATGTGTGGTAGAAAAAATACATTTGAGTACATTCATGTAGTAGGCATAGACATGAATGACTTTAGGCAATATTCTCTTGGAAACCTATGATCAGAACATACCAACTTAGGCTTTTAAAATATTTATCTTAATATTTTATCCTAATTACTTGCAATACATAAGTTCACATTTGCAAATAATTTCTCCATTTCAGGTGTAGATAGATGTGTGCCCCAGTTTCCATTAGATTATAACACTAGGGCTTTCTTTTTCACAGCAGTTTTATTAATCTTAATTTGTAGATTTTGAGAAATTCCACTTCAAGTTAAATGCTTAGAACTAAGGAAAGGCTAATATGATGTATCAATACTTTATCTGTTGAAGAACTGTATTTAAAATTTGTGATTTGGTTAGGGTAAGTGTTTTATATTCCTTCTGCGGACATCCTACATTCTATTTAGTAGATTTGCATAGTTTTAATACCAATTCATTTTATCTAACTGGCAGAATTTATGGGAGTGGCATAATTTTGAAACCCAAGAATACAGTCTCTTATATATAAAAATTAAGTTAAAAGTTGATTTTGTCTCATGATAGAACACTAAAATGATTGATCAATCTTCTCCAGCACCCACTGTTACAGGATTAGGATCTGGCAGACCATCTCAGGACAAGTGTAGCAGGTCAGACTGAACATAAATTACGGTAATGGATGCTACTTCTAAGGGTTTGTGCTCATCCACTGACTTGTACTGTGGATGTACAGAGTTGAAATGTGGGACTGTCTGTAGTTACGATATTTTATGAGTTTCCCTGAGTGCAGATTTGCTAAGTTTTATTCCAAGGGAAACTCTCATTTTATCAGGTTTCAAGGGCATGGGTGTCTGGCTGCCCTGTCTGCCACATGGGAGATGTGGACCTTTTCTCTGTGGGCCTTTTCTCTCTCTTCTCTCTGTCAGCCAATGATGTGAAAAATCGTTATCAATGGAATTTGTAAGCATTCTTGCACTTTCGGTATGGAGCTTGAAGAAGCAAGAAGCTAAGCTCTGTACCTGGGCAGAAATAGCCCAAATCTTTCTGAACAATGGAGTCATTTTAATAAATCATATAAGCCTTCTGATATTGAAGTCAAAGAGTCCTAATTCACCCCCACCGGGACTCCAGCAACAATAATTGTCCATTCAATTTTCTTAGCAGAATGTCTAAACCTACACATCCCATTACACACAACATTTTTCCTACCAGACCAAAAATCCCTGTGAGGTATTTTTCACCTTAAAGTGTTGCACTTGATAGGAAAAGCAAGTGCAACTGGGTGTTTATAGGATGATGATTGAGTCACATAATTTAAAGGAGGAATCTTGCATTCCAGTCTGTGCTCAAGGACAGATTATAAATTTTACTTGGAACAGTGACTAGATGCACCAGTTGTAACATGTGAAGTTCTTCTCATTTTTGTAGATCATGTTATCTTAGCAAGACAGATGGAATATCTATTTCATAATAGCATCATGTGTTTGTTTCACAGAAGTTGTTAATGAAATATTAGTTTATACTGGAAGATCAAATGGTACCCAGTAGATATGGTGATTTCAAAGTAGCACTTAAATTCAGAGCTGCCTGTCTGCACCCATAGCTCTTGTCTTTGGTAAATTAATTTGTTTTATATAAACAGATCATTGGATAGCATACACAGGTTATAGTAGGGGCTGGAACCTAAGACCTCTCCATCCTAGGTGAAAACTTGATAGCCGTGATTTCTTGTTCCATCTCTCTTAACTGAGTATTCCCTTCTCTCTCAGACTCCCACATCCTGCACTCCTGAGCTGACCAAGTCAAGAGTTGCTGTGGTTCCAAATAGGATGTGGTCAGGACACTGTGCTTGTAGCACTTTTATTTTAAGCAGAATATTCCTTTTTTGTTCCTCATTATTTTGAGACACAAAAAATGTTGCACTGTTAATGGGGAAGCTTTTGCATCCTTTATCAGTACTCCTTTTCATTAATACAATAAGGTGTCTGGTGGATAGAGACACCTGCAAATTTAGAACTGGTCACATGGATTTTTTGAGAGAAAAATTTTAATCTTCAGCAAGAGCCGACTTGCCTTTTCAAGTCCTTTGGCCTTTAATAAAAAGAGCTTTTAGCTTGATTCCTGCTGTTTGTTGCTGTAAAATAGTGAAGTATCTATCAGTGTCAAGAAGTCATTATGTTTAATAAATGTAATGCATGGTTTTAAAATTCTTTTAAGATTAAGAATACCACATTTATATTTTCCAGAACAACAGACAGAGGAAATCCTTAAATACATTGACATCAGAGTGATGAGCTCTGTTAAAACCATCTGGGAATTATTAGGTGTGTTTTAATTATGCCTCCACAGTGTGTGGTTTGTATAATGTGAATGAATAACCATTCTTGAGTGTGTATTTATCAACAAAAATAAAATTTTGTATAAAAATGGACCTTAAAGTTAACTTACCTAAATTAACATCATCATCCAGACCATAAGCTTTTCAAGCTGTCAACTTCCTCAAGTAGGATGTCCCAGCTAATACGAAAACAAAACTAGAAACCCCAATGTTTTCTGGAATGAGAGGAGAAGCAAATTCTCCTATGAAAATCATCCCTAAGAATGTCTTCTACTCCTTCTCCTGTGCTTCTGAATTTTGTAGCTTAGAATCTCTCTAGCATTGCAACTCTGAAATGAAAGGACATACTAATGAAAAACTGGTTCATTTTATAGGTTCCCTCAGTTTTAATTGATAGATCACTATTTTGGACTTGAAAGTACAAGAATCGCTTCATTAGGCTGACAGTAGTTTTGCTATAGCAAAGAAGCTTTCTGTTTTTTAAGAGTAAATTAAATCACTGAGAGATCAATAAATGCAATAAGAAAACAGTGTAATTTTCATGGCTGCTGAACAACTTAAAGATGAGATATTTTCCAGTTGTTAAAAAAAGAAAGTTTAACTCTTTAAAAGGAATTTATATACTGCTACCTGCTACATATTCCTAGAAGTAGACTAAATTTTCTGCTTCAAGCGAGGACAGAAAAACACTGAGTCCTTACTTGTTTCTTTAGAGGAAGGTTCTCTTATGACTTGAAATTCATTAGTTAATGTAATTCTGAGCAAGCAGGTAGAATGTTGTACCTTACTTGTCTGTTTTAGCTAACCACTGCCAGGGCTTCCCTATTCTAGCTAGCCATAACCCTTTTTAGGGCTTCATAAAAAAGATAGTAAGAGAGATTATATTATGAGTGAATTCTTCTACATTCATACCCTAACCAAAGGAACTCAAAATAGAGTCCTTAGAAATATGGTACAATTAGGTCTGTATGTTCAGTTCATTTTCCATTAGCCCTGTATCAGTTCTGTCCTCACACTTCTCCAGCTTTGCTGTTATCATGATTTTTCACCAACCTCATGCTTTGGGCAAGGAAGAGCTGTGTCAGGGTCCTTGTCTACCTTGCCATGCTCTGAGATGTAGAGAAAGGAAGAAGCACAGACATTGCACTAAGAGGAAACGAGGATGAAAGAATGAAATACTGCTTTTTGCAACTACTGCATTTCTCTGTTGTTGCTTTCCTGTCTCATCTCCTGTGAGACTGATGTTACATCATGAGGAGAAAAAAGAGAAAATTTTGGTGGTTTTGTGGAACAGTCTAGTTGGTTGCCTGCTCCCAGGTACAGCAATGAAAGTGTCTGCTCTGATTCCCCTGGCATGTTTCAAACTGGCTACAGGGACTGAAAGTTCTTCTGTTCTCCCAAGAGGTGCATCAGGTACAGCTAAACTTATTCATCTGGGCAAAAGCCACCAAAGCTGCTGCCACTCAATAGTTTAAAGATTTCTTCTACTTCCCTAGTTTAGAACAGGATCCTGAATGTTGGCAACCAAAAAATCCAGCAATTTCTGCCAGTGTGGTGTAGTTTCTAACAGGACAGGTGAAACTAGTGAATGGTGGAGATGGTCAGAAAGAATGTTCACAATCTGTGTGCTTGGTGTTATCTTTGCTATCCAGAAACAAAACTTCCACTGGGGCCTAATGGTTGTCTGGCTACTGGTTTGTCTCTAAGCACCACTAGATGAGGCTCCTGCTATCGACCTGTATAAAGAGATCTCTGAGTTTGCAAAGATAAGGAACCAGCAGGGCTATGTTATCTGGCTATGTTAAGTAGGACTATGTTATCTGTCCTTGCTTCTGATATTTCCCATTTTTAGAACATCACCTGTTTGATCATCAGCTACTAGTTTTGCAAGGTCTGTGCATTTACAAAAAAGAGGCAATGACAGACTGTTACCTTTTGTTTTGTTTTTATTTATCTCAGGATAAATATGTTGCACTTCTGGACTCTTAAATGATGTTGGCATCAGGATTTTAATTAAGACAGAATGGATTGAATACAAATCAAGGTTTCACATAAACTTTAACCCTTCCAGGTGATCATATTTTTGAATTCTTGGCTTTACATTCTTTAGCAGTCCTTTATTACTTCAGTGTGATCATATAGTAAACAATTCTTCAAGATTTGGGTCAGTTTTGCACTAGTGTCAGAATCACAACTTATTTTCTTGTAAATGTATTGAAATGTATTTTAAAACATCAGTGCTAATACTGAATTAATAATTACATAAAATCAGTTGAATTTCAAGGAAAAACCCCCCAGATTATAGAAAGTATCTCAAAATCTGAATTAGAGTTTAATAAAACCATCAGTTTATTTGCCTTTTAATTAGCATCTTTATGTTCCTAATAAAAACTATCATCCTGCTTGCTAGACTTACGTTTAGAATTCAAGTTTCAATTCAGTATTTCTCATTTTTGCTTTCTCTTCTTCCTTAGTAGAGATTGAAAAGAACTAATATTGTCTATAGTTCCAGCAATGATTATAAGGGAAAGTCTGTCAGTATTAGGTGAGGCTGTGAGTGGCTTTTATGAATGAAGTTAAGCCTGCTATCAGAGACATAGAAATCAAATTAAATCTCCCTGTGTTGCTGCTTATGAAAAGTTAAGCATCTTGGATGAGAGTAAAAGAAGGTTTCCCAAAAGTTTAGTTTTAGAATTTCATAGGAAGTATTTTCAAACTGCCTGAAAAATCAGCAGAAGCTTTTGGGAGCATCAGACTCATGCAAGCATCTTTTATTTAAAAAAAAAAGGAAAACCAAGTTCTCACCAACTTTCATAAATGCATATTTAGAAAACTTCATGTTCATCAGCAACTACAAGACCAATGATGGAATTAGCAAGTGTTATTTAAGTGAGAATTTTTATACTGTCCATGGAAACAATGCTGTCTTTTTTTTTTTTTTTTGTAGTTCTAGTCAGTTTACGGTTATATAATCATAGTATGTCTGCCCTGGAGCCTTGTTGTCACTGCTCATTGCAGTCATTCTTCAGACATGATTCTGGAAATTTAGGCAGGGTATTTTTATCAACAGAATCTTGTAAAGTTATCTTTTAAAGAGAAATTGAGCTGTGGATCTTCCATGTCAGCTTGAAGCTTGTAAGCATATAGGATCTCTCATGGGGCTTTTTTTATTGCAACAATTCCGTTCATCAACACTCCATACAGAGCTGGTTGTAGAGATTCACACATCTCTTCCTAGAATTCCTGCTGTGAATTTAGATTCTCCTGATGTGCATAAGCAACTAAACTGATTTTTTCTTCTTGGGGAAATTATACTGGATTTGTCAATTTTGCACAGAGCCATCATTTTGCTATGATGCAACTCTTTCATTGAGTTATTTTGGTCTGTTTAAACATTTTTGCTAAACTTGCTAAACCAAATGGATTTGTCACATGTTTAACTCTTTAGGTCTTTAGCAGATTAGGAAATACAGCAAACTTTATCAGATGTAAACCATGATACTGTGACTTTAATATAAGTGCCGCTGCTTTTGGTGACTCTGTCTTCAGAATGTCAAAATCACTACTGGAAGTGGACTGTGCTCCCTTATCTCCCATCCATTTTTAAAATGCTCTTCAATTACTGGAAGATCCTATAAGAAATTTTTGAAGCCCATTAGAATTCAAGTTTTTATTGGCAGTTAGTCATATTCTTTTTTTCTACCGTAACTGTTAATCAATGGAGGTATTTTCTCTTGTTTTGTGTCTTCAGTGAGTTTGTTTTCTTTTTAAGGAGACTTTCTGCAGGAAAGGAAGTTTTTTTCCAATTTCATGACTTTTTAGAGGGCCAAGAAGTACCAAGAGATCAATATCATATGCATATTTTGGGAGGCATTATTGTTAGATTTTAGAAAATAATGTTTAGACTAAATTCTTTATTTTTATATTCCTATTTTAATTAAAAGGTGTTTGCAAGATTCCAGTGTAAAATTTACTGTCTTGTAATTTTCTAGATAATCTCAAGTCTCTTTTAGAAGTATTATCTATGCAGTTTGGGGGTGGGATGCATTGCTAGCATCCATTCTGCTTCATTCCTATGCTCCTTCCAAATCATGACAGAAATATTGTTAGACCTACTAGTTGTTTACTTGGGACTTTAGCTGCTGTTTTCTGATACCTGCATCTTTAATAATCTTACTTAACAGACATACATGCACACACACAAGTAAGGAGTGTGCATAAAGGAACCTTGACCAATATACTCTGTTAAAAGCTGAATCAAATCAGTTTTTTAATATTCTTGTTTGATTGCTTCCTGTAGCCCTGGGTAACCCAAGAGATTCATCAGGTTTTGTTGCAGTTATTATTGTTTTGTAAGCTTGCCTTTTCCAATGTGATCCAAACATATCACATTTGAGGTTTTTTTACTTTTATCTCTCTTAATACTCTGTACAATAGTGTAAATCTAGAGCAACTCTTCTGAGCTACATGTGGTTATTCCAGATGGATATTGTACTTTCCACCTCCACATAGCCTGGCAGCACTTTCCCTCAGGTTTTTTCTCCTTATTAAAATAAAATAAAATAAAATACTTGAGCAAGAACATATATTTGCTTTTTATGATAATGGGCAAGGAGTTGTACTAAAACTGGGTTTACATAAAGAAGTTTGAACTGTTAGCCCAGCTACTGTTCTTATAAAATCTCCATTGTAAAAACTTTCTTCTACCTTTCTCAGGAAAAATGACATCCATTTTGATTCCATCATATTTAATGAGTAACATAGTCTTTACTTGAAGTGCATTTAGGCTTTGGGGTGCAGTTTCTTGGCTTTACAGGAAAATCCTTCTTATTAGCCAATGCCTATGGGTGTAACACCAAGCAAAGTGCAGGGAATTACATAGTTCTGATGGATCTCAATCATTCTTTAAAAAGGAAGTTTAAACACCCTTGGGAAGCATTTAATATGAAGGAAGATAGAATTCATTCAGTTTTAATACTTTCATTTTACATTTGTATGTTTGAACTGATCTGCAAATAGAATAGTTCTAGATCAGTATTTAAAAGCTATACCAATATGAATTAAAACTACAAAAAGCAACACTATAGAATGGGGACAAAGCAGTATTTCTTAGGGAGACCTTTAATCACCAAGTATCAAAATTATTAAAATGGATATTGATAGAGCTATCCCACTTTTACTGATGTGAGGGAACTGAAACACTAAAATGATTTAACCCAGTCTTAAATATGAGCTGCTTAAAGAGCTTAGGTCCTTTGATTTTCAGGCTGGCACTTCAACCACAAGCTGTTCAATTCAGTGGCATTTAGCCTGGAAGTTCGTGTGTGTGTTTCTGATGGTGCTCTTACATGTTGTCTTCTAGGTCATAAGGAATTCAGGGTTGATTCCCTTACCCTTTGGCATTGTGGTGCTGTAATAGCAACCCAACAATGTAATGTATTAAGGATAAGTTAACGGAATCCTTTATCTTATTTTTCCCATATACTTTAGTGTTGCTGTGGCTTGATCAATAGGTTTTAGAGTGCCTGTTACAATCATTGAATGGCATATATATCATACATGGAAATTGTTCTCACAATCAGGTTTTGAGCACTGTGATGCATACACAGGCATTTGTTTAATGTATTGCCACATACAGAAATGCCATGTAGAATCATGGAATAAATAGATTCAGTGTGCACATTCCTCAAATGTAAGAAGAAGTAAAAATTTCATCACCCAGACGCATGTCTCTATGTGTTATTTTAGTTCCTATCTGAAGTGAGGAAAAATGAAACAATATACACCAAAAAAAAAAAAAGAAAAGATACTTTTGGCAACTGCATACTTCCAGATTGCATTTCTATTTTATAGGGGGGGGGAACTGAGAAAATGCTGTGTAATGTGGCCACCTGTCAGGGAAATTACCACCTGTCTCCAATCTTGATTTTAGTTGTTCATAAAATTAACAGAACAGATAAATAGTGATATCCCTATAAGTGAAAGCAGTTGATGGATTGATCTATTTAACAGGGTTACAAACTATTTATTACCCAGGTAGTAAAAGGCTAAATAAATTCTTTGTACTGTGTATCAGAATATCAAAGTCTCAGGCAGACAGAACTGGCTCTTGAAATCTATGTGTATGTTAGATTTTAGGTTCTGTAAGGCTGCATATTAAAAGCCTCTGTTTACACTTCTCTTCCATCTCACCAACGCTGCTTTAATTTCAGTCACAGTGGCAAAATGATAATCACTATTGCTTAGGAGTTCAAACAACGACCAACTATGTCATCCATACTGTAGAATTCTGTTGTTGGTTTCTCTTACCACCTTTCTCACCAAGAGGGGTTGGGAAGCTTCCAGATTCTCCTTTATCCCTGTCTTTTCTCTCTGAAGGATGAGGGAGGGTTAACTAACGAACATTGACTGAAATGATGAGTGCATACATGAAGACCTCACATTGCTACTACTGCCATAGCCAGTCCTCAAGCTACTTGGTGTGTCACATCTTAAAGGAAAAACTTTAATAGGCAAGTACTATTTCTTTTCCTTGTCTCCAACTGTGTTTCGTTACTAATTTCAGTCACTTGGGCAGTAAATTTACCTGCCAGTAAATTGTAAAGCTACCAGGTACTCCACTTCTAGCACCCAGAAATACTCTTGTTGTGCAGCAGTCCTGTGTTCTGCAAAATTTTGGGGAACCTGGTCTTTAAATGTGTTTGTGATAGATCCTGAACTGAAAGCCTAGTATTCTCCATCTAGCTGTTTCAATGAGATCTTAACAAGAGATGATAAACAGGAGAGAGGGAAGCTGGAACATCATATATCAGGGAGAGGACACAGTCTTTTCAAAATCTTCTGCTGTAGAACACTGTCCTGCTGTTGCAGAAAACTCTAATATTCAGTTCCAGCATCTTCAGACTACTTAGTCTTCATGTACTGTGGTATTTCTGCTGTTTCAGAAATCTGCAGCCACTTTTCTGCATTCTCTCAGTGTCAGCAGATACCCACATTAAAGCTGTCTTAGCAAACCCAGGAGTCCTTTGCTCCAACCTGCCTAGCACTCCTCTGCATGTTACTATGCCTCTGCACATTTCTCAGGTCATTTGCTTTTCAGTCTACAGTGTCTCACAGCCTCTCAGCACACCCAGCAAGTCTTACCCCTTTTGTTCATCTGTAAGAGCCACCAGGTTTTGCAGAGCTCTGGTCTTCTGTTGCTGTTGTTTGCTGCAGGATATATTGACCATATACACTAATATTTATAGCTGAACAGGTAGAACTTACAAGTTTCTTCTGCTTGCAGTTGAAGAATATTCTAGTGATTGCTAAGAATGGAACATGCAACAAAAACCCCAAGAAAAAACAAGTAAAAAACCCACCAAAACCCAAACAAACAAAACCAAACAAACAACCATGCAAAAAAAACCCAGACAAACAAACAAAAAAACCCCCAACCAAACCAAACCAGTACTGTTTTAAACTTCTTTTAATGCAATTGGGTCAGTTGAAAGGAGAAGGAGAATAAATATCATCTGACTTGGACAGTTCTCTGAATTAATCAGCCAGTCTCCAGAGACTGTTCAAATACTCTTGCATTTTGAAGAATGTTTTTTTCTAGTCTTTATTAAAGCTTAAAGGTTCTTGGGGTGTCGCACCACTGCAGGCCTGGCCAGCTGTGGGCGTAGCTAAACTGAGCCACTGGATTACAGTTGTGGTAGGGAAGAGCTCAGCTGGTGGGCTCACATTCTGCCTGGGAATGTGAATACATGCCGGGGCGTCAGCCCACAATGACCTTTTTGCTGCTGCAGACAACGTTATTACAATACTGGGGCTTTGTGAGCTCATTGAGAATTACCTTCCTGAACTGTAGTCACATCTTTGCTGGCTGTATGGTTGTCTTTTTGTAACTAGAGGCTGTACTCTTTTCATATTTTACAGTAACTCATAAATGTTTAAGACGGCTTTTGAGCAATTAGTGCTGTTTCTGCTCTAGAAGTTATGAATGTTATGTGCAATGATTTTCATAATGTGTCACCTTAATTTATTTCAGTCAGTTTGGCAAAGAAAAGCAGTAAAAGTGAAAACATGTAAGATTGCAGTTTTCTAGTTGCATGAATAATGTGCAATATGAATTCCGATCCATTTTCATGAAAAAAATAACAAATTACCTATTCCACTCTATTCTTAGCCTGGAAATATGCTGACACATCTAATGCATCATAAAAAGTACTTTACACGTGAGTTACCTTGGTTAGCGGCTCACTGGATCCCCACACTAGTGCTTCCTATTTATGGAGAGACTTTACACTTGAATGCAGTTTGGTTCGTAATGCTTAAAGCCAAATTACTCTTTACAGCTATTAAAATGTGAAAGAAATCTGGTGGACTAAAAATCTCTTTTTTTACAAGCAGTTTAGGGGTTTTTCCCCTCAGAGATGTAGCCATTGTGTGTTTCTTATTCATCCTTTGTATGTGACCTATCAGACTGGAGTGGTTTGTGGAGAGGAAAAGCATTCCCAAGATAAAATACTAGGAGCAACACTAGAAGGATTTTGATGCAGTTTTATATTTAAAACTCCACATCAGAAAACCATTTAAAATGATTTTTTGCCTTGTGACCATGGACAAATGTCACATTTTTTCACAGTAAGTTGGAAAATACATCTGCTTGTTTATCTGTAATCATTCCTGTCTCAGAATGGGATCATACATGCTTGATATGCTTCCTAGAAATCTTGAGGGTTCATGCTTTTATAAATTCTTGGGTTGCAGCTGAGGCTGATTATTTGGCCTTCCTTGAGGATGTGTCCTGCCAAGGCTAGGAACAACCTGGGTATCTGGAAATGGTGGAGCTGTGCTGTGCACTTGAACTGCTTAAAGAAGAGCAGTGCTGCAACTCCTGGAACTTTTCACTGCCACTTTATCTCATTAGATTTCTCCATTTGCTTCTTCTTTTCCTTTTTTTTTAAACCCCTTTGTGTTGAGGGGAATGTTAGGGATGGTCTCTTTCTAGCGTCTCTACAGGGAAGGCCAGAAAAAAGTATAAAAATCATGAAATTGTTTCACTTTAGTAGGTTCCTGAGTAGGCAGTTCTTTTGTCCTGTAATTGGATTCCCCTTGCAATGACTATTTTGTATCCAGGATCAAAATAACTTGAGCAATTTTGAAATGTAATCCCACACTGTGTAATACTATGCTGCAGAGGGTTATTCAAGTTCTAAAATGTTCTTCTAGATATCTACTTGATAAACCTGATACAAATTTGGAATTCCAGTTGTTTGTGTTTACTTGAATTGAAACTTGTAGAAGAAACCAAAACCTTGCAGCAAAAAATGTATTCTTCTCTTTGCTGCTTTAATGCGTTCAGAGCCAACTTACACATTAAATAAAATTGGGTTTGAACTAAACATTTCAAGATATTTTTTACTTTTAAGGTTATTCAGCCATTAAAACTCATGTGAGTGGTTATATATTTTCCTAGAGCTTCAGACCTCTCCCCATCTTCCGTGAGCATAGTGAAACCATTGCTTGAAGTTTTATTCTGTTGCTGGGATGAATGACTGGAACCCTCTTGGTCGAAACAGGTCACCAAAAGTCCTTTCTTTCTGTGCTGATGCAAACAGTTCAAGAAATAAGAAAAATTAAAAGTCCATTTTCCCTGTCTGCATACACTTCATTTAGACAAGTTATTAATTTACCATGTTCTCAGTTGTAAAATGCCACTAGAAATAGGAAATAAAATTAATATAGAATCACTTGCTGGTTGCTTTTATTTGCCAACATTTTGTTTTTAGTATACATTGATATTTGTATGACAGTTTCACTTCCTATTGTCAGAAAGTAATTTAATATTACTGTAGTTCAAAGATCTCCAGAAACAAAGTTAAATTAGAAACAAAACTGCCAAAGGGACGTTAAATATGCTGAAGAAAGCAGTGGGAAAAACTACTGAAGTATTGTAGACTCTAGCAATATTTTAGAGGCTGGATACCTTGTGTTAGGTTTGTGATCTATTTAGGCAGCTAAGAACAGGTTGATATGTTTTTCTGAATTACAAACTCAAGGTAATTTTTTTTTTTTTTTAACAATGAACACCCTGAAACAAATGAAGCGTTTTCTCTTTCTCTCCTTTTTCTTAAATCCATTCCTTTATTTGGGAAGTTAAGGACTAAAAATTGTAAAAAGTTGTAATATCTATTTAAGTTTGTCACAACAGGTGCAGGTGCTTGGCTGATTTAAACTAATCTCTGTGTGTTCCTGCTCTGAGGACTGGTTCCATTCAGTACCATCCACCACCAGCCAGCACTGCCATCCCTCCCTCTTGATGCCTGGTGAGCCTGATCGGAACTGTGCAATTCAATCTAGGGGAAAGGAGTTGTTTTGTCTTTTGTTGTGTAGCTGCTTTTCAGCACAAATGCCTCCCCGTTGTGCTTGTGTGGCAGTGGAATGAGCCACGCTGTCAGCACAAGGAAGATCAGACTGCTCAGCCAAAGGCAGCAGTGAGAAAGGCCAGAGCATCACTTTTGTCACTGCTGGGGGCTTAAATTTGTTTAGACCAATCATGAAACTACAACACAGCATTTTCCCCTCTGCTGTTTAACAATTGATGTTATGAATGATCTGAAGGTATTAACTAGATGGATTTCCAATTTGTCAGTCATCTTTGCAAACATCAAAGAGACGAGGCAGAGCAGAAATATCAGACAAACAAACTGGACTGAGTCAGGTCACAGAGATCTGGGTACCAGAAGATGTTTCAAAAGTTATTATATAGCAATTAAATTGAATTAATTAAATTATTAGCAATTCAAAAGTGCAATTATATAACTAACAATCTACATTTTATCAACATGTCTGTTCATCACTGGAAACTTTCAATGAGAAATATCTCTGTTTTTTCAATGAGAAATATCCTCAGATTTCAATGAGGAATATCTGTTCTCAGCAGCTTCTCCTTCAATGTAGAATGGCTATTTTTAATCAAAATTTCCACATATAGGGCTTTGTCTCAACAGGTTTTTTTACTTGTTTCAGAAGGCTATCTATACAAGTAGCACAAAATTCCAAATGGCCTTTTGCCATCATCTTCAAAAGGGTGATGTCTGCACAAGTTAATGAGTTGGTTAATTTTAAATGATACTATACTTGTAAGATTTCACTTCCTCACTCACATGTTATAGGAAAATGTGATTGTGCTCTTCCTAACTTTGAAAGTTACTTATATAAATATTTGTAATTGCATTTTTGCTTTATAATCCTGTCAGGTAATACACGTGGTCCAAAAATTCCCAAATAACTTTTAATCCATAATTTAATATTTGTCCAGGCCTCTGATTTTCATTCTTTACCTCTTTACCCCTTCATTTCCCAGTGCTTTGAGGAGTTGATGTTGAACCACCAACATTTTGCAGTCTACTACCAGAAGTGAAGTACTGTTGACATCATTTCTGAATCCGTTAAAAGCAGGCTCCCACAGGACAAATATTGCATGTGTACAAATTGTTTACAGCTTCTGTGTGGTCAGTGATGATAGTAGTAGTAGAAAAAAAGGTCCTGGGAATTAAGCCATGAAGAGATTTGCTGTTTAATTTTGACAGTGTATTGGTTTTTGGCTGCTGTATGATCTTTATGCTTGCTAGAAATATAAAGGGCAGTTCTTTTAAAAAATGAGCATCAGTGGCTGAGACAAATGCTCTTTAGAATGAAATACAATCATATATAGCATTCAAGTAGTCAAATTCTTTTTTTCATATGTCAACCTTTTCCTTATTCTATTTAGCTAATTTTGTCAGATCTTACTGACAAAGATTATTACTGATAGCTTGTCATGGAAGAGTTCAGTGTTATGACTCTGTCTTTGCTCTATCCCTTTTCCTTTTCTTTCACTCCACTCCATCTCTAAATGAACTCCTCTCTTCTGAGCATGATGTTATGCATGAGTTACTGAGTGGCTGAGTTTAAAAATGTTTTAGAATTTGTCCTTTGATTGTGTGTTCCTTTTATTTCCATGTTGCAGTCATTATCACTGATGGAAATATTTTATATATATATGTCTACATCTCAATCAAAGTACTTTTTTGAATTTATGTAAAAGCACGTTTCATCAATGAGACCTAGTTTAGTTTAACAAAGATTAGAAATAAATTTGCATGTAACAGCTGTACAATATACAGGTTCATTAAGCAAAACAATATATGTGGGAAAATACACATTAAATGGAGCAAATACTATGAGACTTCTAACTTCAGAATTGGCCTAAATTCAAAAATGTTGTATCTTGAAGCAATATTCAAGTCTTGTTTCATAAGCACTAAAAGGTTCCTGAACTCAAATAGTCAAAAGGGATTGAATTACCTAAGTTATGCATATGTTTTATGCTTCAAGTGACTGTGCCAGGGAGCTCGCTGAGTACATGCCCTTGTATCCTCAGAATGTGGGATGTGTGTTGCTAAGGGAGCACTTTTGTCTTGCACAAGCAGGAAGGACCTCAGCCCATTTGTTTGTTGTATGTTGCCCTCTGGTCTGTAAAGATAAAAGAGATATATGGGGGTGAATCAGATGATGTTTAGGATAGACATCTGTCATACTTCAGAATTTTCCTGGAGCCAGTGCAAATTTTGGCAATCTATACTTATTTTTTAAAAGCTTGAGCAAGCTACATAGTTCCTCCACTAGCCTTTTGCAGACAGAAGAGGATTCCACATCCTAAGGTTCTTAAACAATTCTTTTTAACATTCATTGAAGCAAATCCTTCCAATTTTTTTCTAACCTCTAGAGGCAGAGCATTCTTATCTTGCCATTTTTTAATTGTAGTTCATCTTGCTTTTCATCATTCTACAGGCTTTAAATAAAGCAAAGATTTTAGTTAGCTGAACTAACTAAAAATCTAATTAAACCCTGGCTCAGGATTTTATGAACAAGATTGTATTTTGCACCTGATTATTTCTTGACTTATTTTTCCCCTGATCACTATGTATTACAGAGTCTCCTCACCTGTTTAAATTTTCCTTAACTAATTTTTTTTCACCTTTTTTTCTTTCAACTGTGAGTAGTGGTGACTCAGAGGATGTATGGGCAGTTGAAAATGGTGTCCATCTGAGGAAATGCTTGTTGAACTCCCAGGGATGGCATATCTTGCTTCAAAACTACTCATCTGTACTCAAACTGTCTCTCTGTTTTCTGAGATCTCACCCAGCGTAGCACTTGACTGGGGTCCACTAAGGGACTCTGATCTTTTTCTTTCCTGTTCTCTTGTTACTTCAAAGCCTCTTAAATATGTAAGATCTGTGTCTCAGCCCTACAGCACAGTATTTTTGTAACACATGACAAAGGATATGTCAAGCTCCAGTGTATGGTAGGAATGTATGCAGTGCTATTTGAGGATGAAAAACCTTTGGGGATAGAGCTTGAAGACTGTATAGGGAAGAACCCAAACCAGGCACAGCATTTTCACATTGTACATGGAGAGTGCTGCATGGAATATTTCTCTTTCTGCACAACTCCCTGGTTAGGTCTCAGAGTGAGCTAAATGCATCTCTTCAAAACAGCCTGGAAGCTGAGTAACAATTACATCACATGGACAATCATGGAATCTGCTCCTCGCTTTGCTCCTGGGTATTATTTTACTTAGCAAAGTAGATGCAGTAGTCTGTCTTCCAACTGCTCCTTACAGTTTGGACTAGTTCCACATTCATCTCTTGCATTTCTATTCCCTTGGATTTAAACACCAGACAGAAATGCATTTGATGACAGTTGTCAAATCAGGCAGTCTGGCTACTTAAAGGTACCTACTGAATTAACCAGGAGCTGTGTCAACTGTGGCAAAGCCCTGAGGTCTTTTTTTGGAACCAGGCACCTTAGTTAAACACTGTGTTCATGGCTTGTCAGCCAGCTGCTGTTGTCCAGCATGAATGTTTTGTTTTTCAAGCATTAAATTACTAAAGACACCAATACAGTAACATGAAATATTATGCAACATATCTGTTATGCATATATTTCATGATCTTTGCTACTTTTCCTGTCTTCCCACATTGTCTGTGAAGTATCATAGTAATAAATGAGTATGTGATATTTATTTACATTTTATTACCTTGTAAGACATAAATCTTGATGTGAAGACATAAAGTGCACAATTCACCCATTTTCACTCATTTCTTGTTCTATTTAAAAATGTGTGTCTCTTTTTGAGTTCAGCTTTCAGGAATTGCCTATTATTATGGCTTTCTCAGATTACAGAACTCTTTCGTAGTTTTGGGGGTTTTTTTGTTTGGTTTTTTCTTTGGTTGTTTTTTGTTTGTTTGTTGTTGTTGTTTATTTTTTATCTTTTTTTTTTTTTAAGCAGATTTATAGACAATAAAGGCCCCCCATGTCAGTGTTTTGTGTGACCATGGAATGTGTGGTTTGGGGACTGGAACGAGGCAGTAAGAAGCATGTTTTTCTCTGAACCAAGGAAGGGGATGGTTCCATCATCATGCAAGATGTGAATATGTGAATGTAGCCCTATAAATGTTCTGTGGCTCAGTGCACGAAGGGTGGATGTACAGTCTGCACTGGTGAACAGTGCTTAGTGTTGACATCTTTAAAGCAGCCTCCATCCCTTTTTAACTTAAATGTGCCTGTTGAAACAGAATCACAATAATGCAAGAACCACATAACAAAAATCTGTGACCTGAATTATGTGAAAGATAAAATTATCCCCTTTTGCCTTAATAGCGTGATATGGATCAGTTTCTTCTTAATGTAATCATTAACAAATCATCACACACAAAATTAGGAAGGCTAGTGCATTTTCCAGTAATTTGTTCACATGGCTTTTGAAGACGCTCCAAAGGTCCTACTAGCAAGTAATTTAATTAGGTGGAACTATTTCCTTTGCTGTTTCCGAGCAAGCTATTATCAAATTTAATAGCACCAAAAATATACTCCATAACTTGATATATAAAAATTACCATGCCTCAAATTGAAGCTGGATTATTTTTACTCCTAGATTCAGAATGGCTTTTTGAGATTCTGTTTAGATCTTTTGTTTTTCTGTAGCTCAAAAAGTTCAGAGTTTAAAACTAGTATAATTCCTTGAGGTTCTTAGATTCTAAGAGTGAAAGCTCTCATACTATTGCTGAGTGCAAACAAGTAAGCAAGCTATAATAAATCAGGGCATTACTCAGAATTATCCTGACTCAAGGGAATGTTTAAAGGTTCTCTCAATGAGTTTATGTACAATGAATTGACCATTGTTCATATACCTGTTACCTAATGGCAGTATTATATCCAGTCTAGGATTTATTTTAAGTTAGAGAGACTGGCAGGATAGTTTTTATTCTGATAGTAAAAACAGAACATAATTCAGGAAGCAATGTATTTAAAATAAAACCTTGTCATGCTTAGCTCTGCCATTGTAGTTTTAACTCTTCCTTTTGGAAATGCTCTAGAGGTAATCTTTAATTACTTGAATGCACAGCATTTTTTCTATGGGACCCTTAATGCCATTAAATTTAGCTAATGGATTTGTTTGAGATAAGCTATATGTTCAGTGGTTCTACAAACATCATTTGTATTCTTGCCTCTATCATAGTTATTCTCCTGTGTTCAATTGTGAAGAATACACTTGTGGGGGGGCTTTCACATTTTTTTTTAAACAATTCGTAGCTGTCAGAACAGGCTTGCTGCTACTGTAGTGCTGCCAAATGGATTCCAAAGTATGGATCTGGCATGCATATTGTCCTGCAGTCCAAAATATCTTGGAGGAGTTTCTGCTGTTTTCTGTCTGGGTAGTTTTAACTAGCAATACGTTCTGGATGAGGTTTGAACATATTAAAAGAGGAGATAACAGTGGCATTGGTGATATTTGTTGAAGAATAAAGAGCGCAGCAGTCAGCTCGTGTTCAAGCCAGCATGTTCTGGCCAGTAGCCTCCTACCCACCAAGGAGCAAGGGAAGCTTCTAACTTCACTTGCATGGCATTCATGACCCAATTTGATCTCCCAAGCAATTACACTCCACGCTGCCAGCAGGGAGAGTGAGGTGAGGGTTTATGCAGGAAAGCACAGCAGCAGGAATTTATACTGGTAGCCATGCACAGCTCTAAAAGAAACCCTGACCTAGACATTTGAGAGCATTATTTTCGGAGAGTGGTAATCTTATTTACTCATGTATCCCTGAGTTCTTGTCCTGTTCTATTTGTCTTTTTTAATTCAATAGATTTTGTTTGCTTAAATATCTTTGATTGCCACTTCCCATCCCTGATACCTCCAGTGAGTGGTGAACATTGGTCCCATTGATAAGAAGTTTCTGGCCAGGACATTACACTATTGTTCTAATGTAAAAAATAGAAGAAAAAAAAGGGGTTGATCACTGTGTATTTGTTTGAGGCATATTCTTAGAAGCCCTGGTAGCATAGCTCCTGCATGACTGCCTTGTCCAGGAGCTAAGAGGAAGGCACTATCAAGATTTGTACATAAATGAATATTCTTGACTCAGGCATCCTCAAAGATCAGTGTTTGTAAGGATACAACACGTGTTGTGTATTCTCCAATCTGTTCCATGTAAAAACACTGTAAATTCAAACTTCTGCAATTTGAATTTCAAAGTTTACAGTTACATATGCAAAAGGCAACCTGGTATAATATTGTGTAAGGATGATGTTAACATTTAGATACCCATTTATGGAAAGTGATATCCTAAAAGAATGAGAAGAAAAAAAACTTATTCAAATGGAAAGAATAGCAGAATAGAACTAGCAAAGCTATTTAGAAATGTCTTTACCTCACTGAAAGGTGAAGATAAATCATCATTTTGGAAAGGTATGTAGCTAAAATTTCAAATGGATATTTACAGTTTTACAAAACATAGCATTTCATGTTTCTTTTCAAAGCATGAAATTGTTATCCTCGATCTTTCTCCTCAAAGTAGTGAAATAAGAAAGGACAATGACAATTCCAAAGATAGGCAGCATGATTAAAACCCACTGACTTATGCTTTATATAAATGCAGAAATGGCAAATGGGCATTTTTTGACTGCAATAAACTGCCTGAATTATTAAATAGCTGAGGAATGAAAATGAGCAGAATTTTGGCAGGCATCTTAAAAATCTCATGCAGAGTTTGCCTTCTCCTTAATTGCTGCTCTTTTTAAGGGAAAAAATGCATAGGTTGTAATAGTTTGTTTCATCTTTTTAGGTTATCTCATTTTTATTAATAAAATGAGCTCTCAAAACACAACATTCCAGGAATCCAAAAATCTGTAGATTGGTCTGCCCTTTGCTGCTTTCATAAATAAACTAGAAATCAAGATGGCACAAATTCTCATCTCTCTTCTTCCTTTGATTTTATATTATCATTTTCTTATGCTCTATAGTCCTAGTCTTTGTTGACCATATTTAAATCACCCTCTCTCAAAGGTAGAATTGTTGGGGCTTAAAATGTCTGCCTACAGTTGTGTTGGCATGTTGAATCTGTTTGCACACCAGCACCAGTGGTGGGTTTACAGATGATGTTTCCCCTTATGTTCACATCACCGTGCTGAGTACACAGCAGGTACTCTCCCCAACACAAGTGGGATGCTGCAGTGGCAGTGGGACAGAACAGGTATTTGGTAGTGTTGGAGAAAAACATGGGAAAGGAGCCTTGAAAGTCCAGAAAATCAAGATGCCACTTCTGAATAGTTTATTTCTTTACTGCTTCAAAATGAGAGAAAATGAAATGTGAACACATCTTCAAAGAAAACAAGTGACCAGAGCTTAATATGATTTATCTCTCAAAGGTTTTTTAAGGAAGTTGAAAAATTCCAAGTTATTTTTGGACATCAGTTAGACCAGTGCAGGCTGAGAGGATAGACTGGATAATTTGGCTGCATGCAATGTGAAAATTATATAAAATATATTCTCCTACAAATTTGCATATAAATGTGTACTACTTTTCTTCTCTGTGTAGCCATTTATAATAGAAATCTTACTTTATCTATGTGTGTGGTTTTACTATTTCAATATATTAATTAACTGATGCACACTTAAATGCGTTTTTCTCTCCTACATGCATGGCATGTGCAGTTAGAACAACAACATTCTGTTTGCTAACCTTTGGACATTTTACCTGAATAAGAATTTTACACATCTTTTCTGTGTGCATCAATAAAATTAACAATAACAAATGTGGTTTAGGATTAAATTCAGGGAACTTGGATTCCTCTTAACATGCATACTTTTTGCACAAAAAGTATGAGTTATATCAGTGTGTCATTTAGAGGTATTTGGTCTGTAAACCATTATTTCTGCAAAAACTGAGTTCACACTGTTTCTGACTACAGAAATTCTTAGATCAGTAAACAAAGAAAACTGAACTTGCTTAACTCTAAAAAATCAGATTTCTTTTAAAATTGTCTAGGAACATAGCTTGGAGTGTACCATTTTAGGTTTATAATTTGAGAGTTGGGGCAATTCTTGCTCTTTCTGACCTAATAAAGGACCAAAAATAACTAAATGCTTCCACAAGGATTAGTTTGTGTTGATGCTATTGATCTGGTTCCTCTTGTGACCAAAGGTCATGGTGACTGCTAAAAAGAGAAAGTAGTTGAGCAAAAGACCACTGACTTCAAGGGAGGTTGTTAGTAGAGGTGGCTCAGTGGATATTATCCTTTTAGCTGCAAGCTGAGCTGCCATTTCTGCAGAAATTGTTGCTTCTGCTTTATTTCACTGAGTTCAAAAGGCCAATTCTGAGTGGTGAATCAAATAATGTGAATAACATAAGGTATAGGAAAAGTCCAGATTTCCAGTATAGAAGGCATATTATGTCATTTGAAGGGATACTATCCCAGCAGACCTGGGCAAGCTTGAGAAGTGGGCCCATGAGAACCCTGTGAAGTTCTAAAAAGTCCAAGTGCAAGGTGCTGCACCTGGGCGAGGGCGAGCCTAGACCTGAGCACAGACTGGGACATGAACTCATTGAGAGCAGCGCTGCTGAGAAGGACTTGGGGGTTCTGGTGGATGTTAAAATGGGTCCAGAGGAGGCCACAAAGATGATCAGGTGACTGGAGTATCTCTCATATCAGGAGAGGCTGAGAGAGCTGGGATAGTTCAGTTTGGAGGAGAGAAGGCTCTGGGGAGCCTTCCTTATAGCAACCTTCCAGTACGTATAGGGGGCTCATATAACAGAGGGAGAGTGAGTTTGTACACAGACAAATTGTGGTAGGATAAGGAAGAGTAATTTTAAACTAAACCAGAAGAGATTTTGATTAGATACTAGGAAGAAATCCTTTACTCTGAGGGTGATGAGGCCATGGAACAGGTTGCCCAGGGAAGTTGTGGATGCCCCATCTCTGAAAGTGTTCAAGGCTAGGTTGACGTGGATTTGAGGATTTGACATAGGATGTGGCTTTGAGCAACTTGTCTAGTGAAAGGTGTCCCTGCCCATGTTAGTTTGTGTTGATGCTATTGATCTGACTGCTAAAAAGAGAAAGTAGTTAGTAGTTGAGGGGCCTTGGAACTACATGACATTTAAGGTCTCTTCCAACCCAGGCCATTCTAGGATTGACTCTATATTTTATTTGTAAGTCTAAATGCAAGTGTGTAGATATAGGTATATCATACATACATACACACACACACACACACACACACACACATATATATATATATATATAATCCAAAAACTGGCTTTTAATTCCAAGAACTTGGCACCATTTGGAAAAGGGATTAAGAAAAAAGGGATTAAGAAGTTTTAAAGTGGGATAACCTTCATTCAAACCTTGTGTTAGTTTATGGGGTGGGCTCTGAAAACCAGAACAAGGACAATGTTTACCTTGTCAGTTTTCTTGAGGCTGTCTACACAGTTTAGTTTTTCATTATTTTCGATGACCACATGTTACAAGAGGGACAAAAAAAAGTACTAGACAATTCTTGCTATCTTTTGGTAAATAAACTACTGTGCATTCATGGATTTCATAGAAGTCTTTCAACTTTCTTTGTCCTCCTTTAGGATTTTCTGGTGTCTTCTCTTTGTAATTTGATGTTGTTTCTAAGGTCTCAAGCATGCAAATGGAAGAGTTTTCACTGTAAAATTCTTCTCTATGCTAGCAACATATATGTAAATGTAAGTCTGACATAGAGATACAGTAGTTCAGAAACAGGATTTCACAGACAAGGTATTGTTAACTCCTTACTGACTTTTAAAGTTTTTGATCAGCATTCTGGTCACTCTGCTTTTAGCTGGTTCAGGAAAATGCACTCATGCTGACTATGTAGTGTGCTACAGTAACTTTCATGTTACCCCTATCCTTTCAGAGTTTTAGCTTGCCTAAAAAAAAAAAACAACCAACCAAACAAAACAAAACAACAAAACAAACAAACAAACAAAACACACACAAAAAAAAAACCCCAAACAACAACAACAACAACAAAAAACCCTTGTATTTTTTCAGTATTTTCTGAGGTCCAGCTTTTACTAGAATTTGTATTATTGGTTTCCCCACACATTTATGAGATTTTTGTTCATAGTGGGAGGTGACCATACCAGCACTGTAGAGCTGGTTTCATAATATCAGTTCTGCTAAAAACTGAGTCTCCAGAGCTATGAAAGTGGTCTCTGAAAAATCCAATGACTGCTGCATCTGCAGAGAAGCAGCACTGAAAACTTACTGCAGGGTGAGTCAGATGAAACACATTGAAAGAACATTTTAGCGATTTCTAGAGTTTTGCAATTATTGAGAGTGACAATGGCATTTTTCAAAGTAAACTTTATGTCTCTGGAGATTGCCTATACAAGCATTATGCATTGTTCAGCCTCACTTAAGCTATCTGAAAGCTTTAAATGTTCCATGGTCTTCATTTGTCCTCTGTAAAAGAATAAATGTGACTGAGGCTGTGTCTTCACTCGCTGAGCAGACATCGACTATGTGCCAAATGCAGCAGCGAACAAGTTTGCTTACCTGGAAACATTTTTCCAAGCTGTGTGGCTTTTAGTTTTGTTTTCTAGAACTTTAGAAGAAACGTCTTCCTAACAGCAATCCATAAGAAACTGAAATGGGGGAATGGAAGGTCGAGGGTTCACTGCCTGTTTTGGAGGAATGAGTTCTGTGAGATCTCGACAGCCCTGTTTACATGTGACTCCTAGAGAGAGTCACAGTGCATGACTGACAAAACAGGATGAGCCTCCTGCAGGGACAGGATGAGAAAGTGGGGAGTGTGCAGGAAGGGCTCTACTTCTGGCACAAGTGCATGGCCTGATGGCTGAAGGATGGAGCAGGCAGGTGCTGAGGCTCATAAACTGTCTAGGAGAAAGGAAGGGCTATCAGAGTGGGGTACCTTTCACAGTTAAATGGAGAATTTTGGTATGTGCCTCATAAAGAATAGAAGTATTGCATATTTATTTTATCAATAGAGCATTCTTCAGATTGGAGACTGATGTCCAGACCCTAATGGACACTAATGGCCTTAAATAGGGTAAAGTGAAAGACATTTTTCCTTAACAGCTCAAAGATACCTGTGTAGTTCGTTGATTTTAAATATATTAAAAAATCAGTTTATATATATAATACTGTTTTTACACTCCTGAAAAAATAATGATCAGCAATAGTCCCTCAGACTTCAGCCTAGAGCTGCAGAAAAATGCTACAGCTTGACATTCACATAGTTAGTGAGGTTTATGTTTTCAGGGAGGCCAGGCCTGAAGTGAAACAAGACTATTTTCTGTAGCTTCTCAGAATGTTACCTTACTTTGCTCTGTGGAGTGCAAATGTTTGAATACTCGTTTTCCTCTCCTCTCTCCTGCGTTATTTCCACTTCCCTTTTAGGAATCCATGGAAGTTTGCACATAATGTAAGAATAGCTTCTGTTCAATTATCTCTTTTTCATTCTGAAGAAAGAAGCACAGTGAACTATTTTACTAAAACTGAAATAAAGGGGAATTACCAGTTGATAGTGAAAGATAAATTGCAACCTTTTCTATTTTAATAAGAAGTATTTATTCAGTTACAGAACCACATAAACATTTTCTGATTGTATAAATTGCAAGATATTCCACATTTTAAAGTACAAATAGCAATAGTAGCAACCATTTAAAATTTACAACTAATTAACTTATGAATTATTACTGTAGACTGAGCTAGAAAAGATCACAGCTCTTACAAAGCAAGAAACAATCACTGTATTTTCCTTTTATAGATTTATATATCTTTTCTTAAAGTAGTCTTGAATTTTCAAAATATTGCAGGTTTTATTACCTTATTTATCTAGCATATTGTGTAAAATCTTCATATGTCAGACATTGTTCTTCTGATATTGGTATCTCCCAGATACCTCAAAGGGAATATGCCTTTCATAGGAATCTGGCCACAAATCACTTGTCACTGAAAACTGAGTTCCTAACATATATATTTAGTATATACACATAAGTGTGTAATTATATTTTGTTTATACATATCTATTGTATTTATATTTGTGTGTGTAGATGTATGTATGTATGTATTTAAGCTGTGATGACCAAAAGTGTTCTGCATATTGAGTAAGACAGATGGCTTGATAGATTGAAAGCTATATGTAAGGACAATTCAAAATAAATAGTTATCTGTAGAATTTGATGGAATCTCTTGGTTTTCCTCCAGATACATAATCTGTGAAGAATGGAAGATAATTCTCTATAAAAAATTCAGCCAGTTGAAAATAAAACACCTCCAAATAAGGAGGTGAGAAAAAAAAAATCCTAATTTTTGGTAATATAAAATAAGTATCTGAGGTGCTCTTTGAGGATAAACTGAGTCTTTCTGAGTCTATGAAATAAAGATATCAAAATAGTATAGTAATTATGTATAGCATGCATTAAAGCATTTATTTATGGATGCCAGATATTGTAGTTTTATAATTATATCAAGCTATATTTATATTTATTATATAATTAAATCTGCAGAGCTTTACTTCATCACTTTTTGTTAAAGCCAAGGAAAACAATAAATTGCTATATATCTGTAGATTTTTAAAAACAGCTTATTAATCGTGGGAATAGTGCCATAAAAACATCATGTGACAACAAAAATAACTGTTGGAAAGACTTATTGCATGACATAACTGAAAATATACAAAATATTCCATATGCTTCCCCAAGTTCTTTCCAGATCACAAATATTATTAATTATCTGGGACAACTGAAAGAGAGGTCTTCCATTTGCCTTATGGTGGCTCCATCTACGTTCTTTGCTGGCTGGCTGGATCTCTAGGGCAAAGGTGATACCCCTCTTTTGCTGTCAAATCCTCTCAGCCATGAGAGTTCCAACTCCTGGGAGCTTGGTGTGCAGGCAGCTCTGGTGGAAGACAGAAATGAGACCTTTTGTAAGTTCCAAAGAGGAACCATCCAGGGGCCATGTGCCCCTTTGCAGATGTGCAGTGTGGGGGTTTCCTCTTGTTAACTCGTTTTTGGAGCTACCTCACTGCCAACGCGACTGAGTTTTTGTCCTTCCCCGTGTTTTGGTTTGTGCCCCAACAGGAGCTCATGTCAGTGATCCTGAGCCCTTGGGGAACTCGGGAGGTTGCCCACTTGGGGGAAAGGGGGAGGTAGCTCTTCTGGAATGTGTGATTGTGGCAGGGCCAAGGAACAGTGTTTCTTCTGTGATCAGGATGGGGAATGTGCAGGAAGCTCGGAGTCAAGGCTGTGTTGTGTTCTCTCCCTCCACTCTGGGGAAATGTCTGAAGCAGTGCTTTGTGCTTTCCACAGATGTAAGCCTCTCTTTACTGCTGTCTTAGGGTAGCTTTGCATAATTCAATAGATCTTCTCTTCCTACTCAGTGGCCACCTCCTTTTGCTCCCTTATCTTCTTGCTTTAGGCAAATGTGGCCTGAAGGATTGGAAGAACTCCTGCTCATCCGTATCTTTTATGATTAAAAAATTCTCTGCAGGCTTGTCCTGAGTTCCCTACAGTTTCAGGCTTTTAAACAAATTAGTCTTAGTCTCACAGTATTTGTCACCAAGCAGAGTCTTCACAGATTGAGTCAATTTTTGCTTCAGTGACCTTTTTATTATGCACATGTGGAACAGATTCTGGATCAGATTCTGTGTCAGACATCAGAACTTGGGAGACTAATTCAAGTGTGCGGTGACAAGATTTCCTACCTATGTCATTTCAAATGTACTTTTTCATAAGTTATTAAAAGGGATAGTAATTGGGTTAAGAGTATTTTAGTCTGAAAAAGTGATTTTTCCAGATTACCATGGTCATTTCTGCTTAAAAAACTAAGCAAACACAACAGTCAATGTTGTGGGATGTATGCTATGAAAAATCTTTTTCATTCTCTTTTGACTTCAGTATTTGTGCTGGTCAACAACCAAATGACATTAACCTGCAGAATACAAATACGCTTTCATGCTGTATGAAAGGTGATGATAATTCAGATTACAAAAAAATATCAGGAGGTCTTGCATGCTGTTGCCTACCTGACATGGTTGTTAACACATGGTCTGTGTGGGTTTTCATCCAGCTGAAATTTTCCTCTTTTTTTTTTTTTTTTTTTAAGGCAGTTTTTGTAGTTAGATTTATAGTTCAGATATAATTTGTATCGTTAGATTTTTATATAGTTAGAGAATCAAAAGCATATTGTCTCAAGCACAAGAAATTATTTCTCTGTTATTTCATATGTTATCTTTAATTGTTAGTGAAAGCCAGGGAATTAGCAGCACTAGGTGAGAACTCTGTATCTAATGAAAAATCAATCACAGTTGTTACTGGAAACTAATGCATCACTTCTTGAAAAATTACACTTTTGTGCTTGGGTGATATTTATTTTTTTTAGTGTATAGTTAAAATGTTTATTTTAAAAATTTTTTAGCTGCTTTCTTTGAAAGAAAAGAAAAATTAGGTAATTTTCTAATGATAAAATAATAGTTGTGTGTTTCATCTATTTATTTCTCAGTAATCAGGAAAAATAAGGGAATTAGTAAACTACAATCACATTCTTATCTCCATACAGTTTAATCCTCAAAATAAGAGGTTCTATTAGAATTGAGAAAAACATTCCTCAACTTCTTCTTAGTGCTTGACTTTATAGTCAATGTTAAATATGTTGTTTTAGAAGGCAGGGCTAGGGAGAGACGGAAGAGACAGCAAAATAATTAACATTGAAAAATCCATTGCTCAGACAGATTTTTTGTCCCCAAAATCTCCTAAAAATTTATCCGTCAGTCTCTCTCTCCCTGCTGCACGATAACAAAGCCTTTGATCACACCAAATGGCTACAGCTCATTGTTCTGGCAGCCTTCCTAGTTAGGAAGCACACAAGTCTGAATGTAGGTGGCAGCCCAAATCATCCCAGAAGCTCCATTATTTCTGTGAGTAGCATCAGCTAGACTTCATACCTGCCATACAAGTCCATGGCTCAGACTAATCTTTACCAGGAAAGAATGTGCAAGGAGGAGGAGTTTTTATTTACCTTTTCCCATCTGGGACACATTCACTGCCCCAGGACTTATTGATGTTAATATTTGGGAGAATGGTAAACTGCTTTGTCTTCAGGGACAAGGTGTCTTCTCATGAAGCAGGTAGCAATTTAGATGAAGAGAAAATTAATGAAATTATCTCCCAGGAAGAATCAGAATGCCTGTCTCATTTTCTGGAGAGGTGATTGCATGTTATGCTTCTCTAGTTATGATTCTGTACCTTAATGTGAGGGTTATTCAGAGAATTGGTTAATTGCCTTACCAACAGGAGTGTGTGTTAATGGTACTGAAGTTTAACAGTTGACTGCTACATTACTAGTTTAATTCTGCACTGGTGGTTGAGTTATTTTGTAGCAGAGATATAAATTACCAGTGTGTGAAATCTAGATAAGGGCTGAACAACCAGAATGCAGTGCTTTTTAGGGAAGCTTTAATCTTTTTTCTCTCTTTTTTGCTTGCCTTGCTTTTTGTTTTTGTGAGTGTAAAAGACAACTATAGAAATCTTGATAGATTTACAGGAGAGAAACAAAAATTACTTGGCAGGAAGAAGTGTGTTATAATGAGAGACTTGAGGATCTCAGTCTGACTTAGTTTATGCAAAAGGAGAGGGAATGATGATTTAACTGCTTTCTACGTGTCCTTCCACAGGAATAAAATGGCTACTGAAAAGATTTTCTCAAGTAACAGAGAAATATATTAGTGGCTTGAAATTAAAGTCTGACAAATTGCCTTCATATTTTTAGCAATACATGTTGTTAGTCTTTGAAATGAATTACTGAGGAAAGTCATAGGGTCTTCATTTCTTGAAATCTTAAACTTTATTGTCCTTCTGGAAGACAGGCTTTTATTAAATTGTGTTGCTTTCATTGAGGTTGGAGTAGATATACAAGAGGTTGGAGTAGACATTTTCATGCTCCAACAACCAAGAAAAGTTGCTTTTTTCCATTAACTACCAGAGAATTCTATTTCTAAAAGTTTAATTTCAGACAGAGGAATCTTTTTTTATATTATTTTGTCTACTGCGTTTTTTATTCTTATGATTTGTTCTAATGCTAATCCAGCAATTCTGGCTTATTTGTAAAGTTGGAGCTAGTAATTGAAGAGGGCTAATTCTGAAAGGATGTTCTAGTGAGAGCTTTGGTTAGACCATCAGTAATTGACTATTTGTACCTTGAAAATACCATTACATGCTGCACAGTGATCTGAAATAGATTCAGCACCGGAAGAAATAAGAGAGTTTTGGAAAATTAAGAATGAATCTGGTTCAGGTTTCATAATCTGCTGTGCAAAGATGTCAAAACATACTTAAATTAATGCAGGACACTTTGATATGCAAAATGCCTTAGTGCAGAGCTTGGAATTTGTGGTATTTAACTCAAATAAGGCTTAAAACAAAGAAGGAGCTGTCCTGATTTATGATTTTCCACCTGCATTTCTACCAGGCCTTTGCTAAGTAAACAATTGCAGTCACTTTGCTCTTCACTATTTCCTTCATTTGAAGAATTTCTACTCTTCAGCAGAGCATTGAAACCATGGTCCAGCTATGGCATTTGCATTGTGCTCGAAGAACAGTATTCTGGGGGATATGACTGAAGAAGAAATATGGCCAGAATCTGAGTATTCTGTATCCAAAGATAATGTTTGTCACAGGAATCAGGGTTTTAAAAACATTGGAATAGTGTGCATTAAAGCTGTTGTAATTGGTCTGGATTCTGTTAGGTAAAGCAGGATGCATAATGCATTGGTCATCCACAAATGTGAATGTGTTGAAGTTAAAGAAATTTAGGGTATTATTTGTATTATTTAAAAACAATCTCTTCCCAAACCCACAAAATATACAACAAGAAACAAGCAACAACAAGAAAAAACCCTTTCCCCTGAATCTCTAAGTGTCAAAAAAGGTATTTTGCTGTTTCAGACTCCAGAGACTATGGTAATAATGGGGCAGAGTAGCAAGAATAGAGGAAAAATGAAATTTAACATTGTAAATTAATTTGTTATCACATTTTATTTCTGGATCAACAAATATAGCAGGGAAACAATGTGTAATGTGTATATACAGTGAACAGAAGAAGTGCGTGCACTTTCCAGATGAAATAAAATCGATGCAGTAGTTGGAGCAGTGGATAGATTATCTGTACCCTCATTGGAGAGATGTAATTCAGAAGAAATGAAGGAAAATTATGAGTATTTACTGTCATGAGGTAGTAAAGGAAAAGAATATTTTCACTTGCAACCCTTGATTTTAATATGGTGTGGGATCATCAGTGCAAAACTTAATCTTCCTTAAGCTGGGACACAACCTTTTTTATTGTCTTTAATGTATTGACTTAGATGTGTTACTGATTCTTAAAACAAAAATGTATAAAATCTATAGTATATAGTTGAGTTATTAGGTAGATAAAAAAATTCAGGTACTCTAATTGCTTTTTTATAAATATTATTGAATCTATTATTTTTTAATGTCAGGGGGACCACTTAAATTTGACACTATCACTATCCTTTTACAGTACCATTAATAATAAATCTGACGGATGATTAGTGTGCAATGAGTATGAATGTTAAATATTAGACTAGGCTGTGGAAAATATAAATGCCTGTGTGATTTGGATTTAAAATTGATTAATTAAAAAAACAAAAACAACAACAGCAACAACAAAAATTGTAATTTTGTTATGGGATCATAGAAATCATATTGAGCAACCACTACCATCCTAGTAGTCAGGAAAATGCAGGCCTTACTACTACCCTGAAAAAGTTTTGGTGTGGTGAATTTGCAGTTCTCTTATTCCTGGCAAGATCAGTATGGGAAATGTGTGTTGGTAAGGTAGAGCTAGAGCTCCCTCTCAAAAGTCATTGCTTGAAACCAGACAAAACTGAAAGTAAGCCACAAGAAAAATGGGACACTAAATTGGATAGCAAAGGTCAGTTTAGGAATTAACCTCTTTTGAGTATATAGACCTGAACTCATTGGAAAAGCCAAACCTGACAAGAAAGCTTCACTGTGAGCTGCAACAGCAGAGGACTTTTAGTGAGGTTTTCATGTTTCTTGTGGAAAAATGTGTTTAGGTATTCAATGTCATGTTCTACATAATTATAGCTGAAGTTGCACGAAAGCAGGTGTTGTAGGTACCTACCAGTTTCAAGTTCTGATGCCTGTCTTTGGCAGAGAGGAGCTGGGACACAGCAAGAATAAATATTTGCCTTTAGACATGATCAGTTTGACATCATCCCTTTCACAGGCATTTCTTCTCATTCCATTTACTTACCAATCAGTTCAGTTTTCAAGTTACAGATGAGTGTTAAGATGTAAAACATGTAAACTTTGTAACTTGACACAAGCTACAGCCTTACATTTTTATCACATATTAGGATGTGAGTATATCTCATATTTAAGAGAAATCCATCAGCAAATTTGGACAAGAAAGCCTCCAAGCATTGTCAGTAGCTGTGAGTATATCTTGTCAATGCTTGTTCTAATAAATCAGTATTCTCAGAAGACCTTGTACAGCTCCTTCTTTATCTATACAGATCCTGGCATTTCCTTGGGCAAACCTAAATTCTAAATCTGTTTACCTACTCTTTGAAAATTCTGAATCCTTCCAAAGTATTAAAATTACAACATCAGAAGTCTCTGTTGAAGAAAACTGGGAGGTTGTTTAGGGTTTTTTGGTGTCCCCCATCCCCCTCACTTTGTCTGCAGAATGTCAGAAAGTAAACCTTCTGTTTCTCTGCCATTCCTTATGACTTTCTGTTAGGAATTATCTCATTTTTCTGCGTCTTGCAAGTACTAATCAATTACATCCTTCTTGCCTTCTTATCTTCACATTTCCCCCCTCTTTTAAACATTTCTCTCCATCCCAGTATGTTTGTGTGTGTGCATGCAAAAAACAAAACCAGCCTGATTTTTTTTGGGCTGATTTAGCAAATAAATTGTGTTCACACAAAGCATCCCTTAATAAATATATATTCATTTAGAAAGTTGATAGACTCTTGAACTTCAAATATTGGAAAACTCCTGCTCATTTTGGTAAATTAAGTCAAAAGGAAATACGCAACAACCGAAAATGGGCAGTCCAGTTTGCAAATTTAGAATCACCCTACTGTTTTCCTACACAGACATCCCAAGCAATGTGATGTTTATGTGCACTGAAGTTAAAAGGAGATAAAAAACTCTCTTCCCCAGTTGCTTCATATCAACCTTTTGTATTTGTGTTTATTATCGATCTTAAAATTAATCTGGGTGATAGTTTCTATGCTGAACTTGGAAGAACAGTGCTTGGAAAAAGAAAACTTTTTTTCCCCCATTTAGATAAGCAGATTTCCTTTAGTAAAAAGGCAAATCAGGAATATAGAAGTTCAGGAGCAATGACCATGCAAAGGTGATCTTTATATATTAAATCCTGCAGACAATATAGGATTACTGAAATGTGACTTCTGTGATTATTGTTTGTGGAATGGAAAAGAATAGATCAAGCTTTTATGTTACTGAATATTCAGTAATGTTTTTAGGGTTTCACAAAATCAAAGCTAACTACATCTCCACATCTAGCTTCCCAAATATTTCTGGTTTGACTTTCAGATTAGTGAGAATCAAAGTCTTTAACTAATTGGTTGTCTCCCTTTCTTATCCTACCTACAGTTTAAATACTTAAACTTCAATATGGCCATATGAGTAATATCTCCAGCTGTTGAAAATCAGTGTGGGGAGAAGCTCATGCAATTGATGTGTATGCATGCTGTGAAGCTGGATTTCTCCCTGTTTTGCTCCACGTTTCTCCTCTTTTGCTCATGCTTACATGTATGATAGATTGCTCTGCAAGAGCTGTCTCTCCCTAGATGAAGCCTATCTTAGTAGTTAAAATTGTAATGGGGACTTCTCCAGGAGGCAGAATGGATGGCCCACACTGTATCTTGCTTCCTCTGCCCTGTTTGTTTCCCTGCAGGCTTCCAACCTCACATCACACTGCAGAAACACAAATTAGATGGAGCTTAAGGCATTTCTCTCATTGTCTTGAGCAGAGAGCAGGGCCCAGGTGCTGTGTCCTACTGTGCTGGGCTGGATCTGCAGCTGTTACTGCAGGCCTGCTTCCTGACATGAGATAGCAAAACCTTGCCAAAGATCATGGCAGTGGGAAAACTGAGCTGATAGCCATCCAGCCTCCACAGTCTCTGCCAGGTCTCCTCATTTGGATTTTTTGGGAGCCAGCCCCCCCCAGCAGCACCATCATGCTGTCAGTTACCTGGGAGAGCCAGATGTATTTCAGCTGTAGCAGTGCTTCAGTTCTCTCCAAATCTGCAGAGAATAATCCCTCCAAGGGTGGCAGAGCTCTCAGTCTTTTTAATTAGAATTGCCAAGGAAATGTAGAATTAGTTTTGATCCTTCTTGATTCTTGTCCAACAAGAATTGGGTTATTCTGAAATAATGCTGTGTTTAGTATGGTAAGTTCTGAAATAGTGTCCTGCTTCACTGAAACATGCAGATTTTCAGTAATTAGCATGGAAAAACTGGGATCCTGGGAGATTCCTGGTATGTCTTATTTTATTCCCAGTAATAGTCAGTCAATTCTTAAAATGCAAATGCTCATTGGAACTTATTCAGTATTCACTAACTACATTTTCAAACCTTTACTCATGTTTTAACCCATGTCAACGAATGTGCTTATAAATATTAATTCAAATAAAACATAAATGCTTCTTACAGCTATGTTCATCAAACATGAACATAGTTTGTATAACACAATCTACAAGTGTCTGTTTGAAGTGACAAAATGATACTTCATATTCATTTACACCAAAAAGACTTCCTGAAATACATTTTAGCCAGCTGCTGGTTACTTTTTTCATGTATATTGAAACAGGTTGAATGGAAGGGCTGATTAACCATGGTCTATATTGTACTTTATTTCAAAATCAGATGGAATAATTATGTAGCTCAGGAGGGTTATAAAAGTGATAAATGTAGATATCATTTAACCCGTATCTGGGGCTAGGGAGAAACCCCACCTCTTCTATGTAGCTCATTGCTGAAATCTTTTCTTAAAAATGACATGAGTTTTATGATAGTAGAAAATAAAACTATTTAAGATTGACTGATATTTGAAATGCCTTTCAACATAGGCATATTTATAGTGTCAATTATATGAAACTAAACCTAAGAATAAAGCTTGCCAGATGATTCATTGAAATTTTGTCAAATACTAAATTAATTTTACTTCAATTAAATTCTTATATTTTTCTAATTTTAGTAATTCAAATTTGAATAGCTTCATTGTCAGTTTTGGCTTTTATTGATAGCACATGTTCCTCTGTGCTTTACACGACCATTCTTGCTTAACAAAATTCTTTATTAATATCTTTCTTTATTAAGAGTCAAAAATAAATATATTGACTGGCAAAAGAGCTGAATATTAATGTAGCCTAAATGAAATTTATAGCAATGTCATTTGTCTGTTTTTCTGGGGCAGGAATGAAATTTCTGCCTAGTAACATATTGAACTTCCTTTTCATAAGTTTTTGAATGTGAAGTACCATAGACCTCCTGGAATCATCCAACACTAAACAGATGATAATAGAGCTGAAGCAGTGGATGAATTTGAGGAATTGCTCATCAGCTGACTAACAAGTTCTAAGCAGTTTCCTGTGGAGTAATGGAATTATTTAATATTTTAGGCAGCACTGCTCTGCCTAAAAAGAACATGGTGTATGACCTCAGCATCTGTATTATCTTGTGGTTGGATAAATGCTGAAATTAAATTATTTCTATTGGCATATTGATGTTACGGGGCACATTCCTTGGAACAGTGGAAATGTTAAAACACTCAAGCAAGCGAATCTCTAAACTTACCACTTCCAAAGCCTGAATCAAAATCAGGTGCTGTCTTTCCCAGTGCATTAGTACATGTGTGTTGGTGCAATTTTTTCTGACCAAAACATCCTTGCACAATGCATCTCTCTAAGTATACTTAGATCTCTCAGTTAAACAAAAGTGATCTGTGATATTATGCATGGAAATTTTCTGACATATTACTGAATAAGACAAAAAAATACATCACCAAACTTTCCACTTTTACTTTGGAGCCTTGGGGTTATATTTGCACAGTATTCCTTGCTGCTTATTCCAGTATAATCAGAAAATTTAACAGAATGATTATTTAGTTTTATTTGTAAAGTTGAGTTCAGACAAAAAAATATGTCAATCAGTATACAAGCTCTGCTCATCATCTATTATTGGACAATCACCTCCCTTTCCTAACTTATTAACTGTCTTGATAGCTAGTAGTCTGGAGATTTTCAGAGACTAAATTTCTTAAAATTAATTCTGGGATTATTTTGTTGTTGTTGTTTTAGCAGGTAATTGTGAATTTAACTTTGACGAAAAGAAGTTGCTTGCAGAAGACATTTATTTTGTGTTGAAAGGACTTTTTGGAATGCCTTATGAAGATGCTTCTAATTTTTCAGTGCAGTATAGAATTCTCTCACCTTTTGAGTAGAAACTTTTCACTATTTCGGTTCAGTGTTGATTGGTTGATAAAAGGAGTTTTGACAGGTTCTTAGCACCTGATAAGAGTAAAATCTAGAACATTCTTATTACAGGACAGAGCACAAAATTTCCCATGAAAACCAGTCATATATGTGCCCCTGATTGCTTCTGCTTTGCCTTTGGAGTAACACAACAGTGTGCAAGGCAGTGTTAGTCTTAAAATTCCATAATTGCTCATGAAACACAGAACTGGAATTGTGTGGGACTCATTGCTGTGATGTACCTGGCACAAGAATTAGCCAGAAGTAATTGCGACAACTGTTAATTATTCTATCACCTTTGAACAATGAAGTTCTTCTTTGCTCTGTGTGTACCAGCCAAAACAGTGGAATGATTTCATGTAAGAGGGAACATTATTTCATCATTTGCTCCCATCTCCTATAGACTACATAATTTGCCACAGGACCTTCATCCCCTTGTTCCTAGTCTGGTTGTTGGGGCTGGAAGTAGCATTTGGGAAAACAAGCTGTCTTGCTTTAAAGATTTCCAGTAACAGCTAAGTGCTGTCTCTGTTTAACAGAAAAAGCATAATGTGTATCTCAAGCTTTGTCACTATATGGATGAAGGCTTAATATATTATTTTTCTTGTCTAACTTTTTCATAGCAACTCCGGGAGGAATGAATAGTTGGGAAAATGTATTTTTTATTTTTATTTACATTTACTTCAACAGGTCTTTTGACTGTTTTATAAAAGATTGGTTATGAGATCACTTTTCATTCTATCTTCTGTTGTCACCAGTTCTTCATAACTGGCAGCTATGAAGAAAATCTGCACCTTGTAATTGCTGTAACTAATCACTAAAAATCCAACAAACATTAGAAAAAAATCTCTGTTGAAGCACAGTATGACAAATACTAAGTTTTGACTATGCAGAGTTTATGTAGTCTTTCATTTTTGCTTGAAGAGCACAAACAAAAATTCCTTAAACTTTCTCTAAATCTGTTATCAGCAAATCCAGTGGCAGAGTGTACAAAACCAGGGAAAACAAATACACAACATTGGTGCTTAAGTTTTAAATGCAGTTGTGTTTAGTATGAAACCATTCTAGATGGATGCATTTGTCATCAGGGACTGCACATGCAATAAGCTGCATCTGTTCCCTGTGTTCTGGGTGTAAGACCCACACGGAGCAAATACTGTGTTAAATATTAAAGCCTGAGGGCTGAGAAGAAAAGCAAATCAAAATGGCTGGGTTAAGGCTACCTGCTGGGTTTCTTTGGTAAGACAGAGTGTGTTAGACTACCATCTGTGCCCACTGCAAACAGATGGGCAGCAAATGGTATGATTTGCATAGTCCTCTTAAAAGGCAGTAAATTGAATCAAATGCTGTGGTGTTATCAATTTTTTTTGTCTATATCTCTGAAGGTTGTTGCTCAGGACCTTGGTTATGTTCAAATAGCTTTCTGGCTTTGGAACACACAGCCCTCTCATTTGTGTCTGTTTAGTTTTCCATAATCTCCAGTGTGCACTGGGGCAAGAATATTATTCTGTCCCAGTTTATTCTCTCTCTAGCTTTTTACTGGGTGGGTTTGTAAACAGATACATTCCTCCTATTCCCACATTTGTCAGGCTTTTGACTGAGCTGGTGTCTGCACTGGCTCTGAAACACTGGCCCTGGTGAATATAATTAATTATACTCTTCACTCACTTCCATCGATTCCAGTTTTCATTCATTGTTGCCTTTCTTGATTTTATCTGTATGTGTCAGTGAGCTTGCTGAGGTTTATGGCTACCTGGGGAAAAAAAAGGAAACCCACTGTAAATGCAACCTTTTAATGTTTTTTTTACTTCTGCATGAAGCACAACCTCAAAATACAGATCTTTCAGTGTAGCTGCCTGGCAATATGGAGCTTTTACGGACTAATAATTAAATTATTGCTCTTTGGAGGTGAATTTAGCACTAGGTAGTTTCTGTTAACACCAATATATGTGTGTGTGTGTGTGTGTGTGTATGTGTGTATGTGTGTACATGCATATGCAAAAGGACATTTAAAATTATTGATATTCCACAAATGGAATATGAAATTATTCCCCTACATGTGAACTAGATAATCTTGAAGATCCCTTCCAACCCAAGCCATTCTATAATTCTGTGATTTTGTGTTATCTGTGAAATGTTGCTAGAGTCAGTTCCTCTGAGTAACATCTTTTCACAATGTAGTACAATGTACTTTTTACAGTAGTACAATGTACTATTTCGGGTTTAGGGTTGATTGAGTTCAATCACATGTTGACTGTATTTGTATTCTGTTTCTGGAACAGATAATTATCAAAATGACAAAGACCTTGAAAGGCAGTCTTATTCAGAAGAGATGAAAATATGTAGCCTTATGAGTTTTGCTTATTCTTGTGGTATCTGCAGATACTTTGGGAAATTAAATGGCTTATAGTGTATAGAGTTGCCATTAAATACAAGCTATCTATAAGCTTTAACCTGGAAGAAATCAAAGATTTGCCAAAAGCAAAATTTTCAGCCAGTAAAGATAATAATGAATATTTAACTGTTCCTGAGATTAACTCTTACATAATTTGTATGCATGAATAGAGAAATCTATGTCAAGAAAAATAAACAAGATGAAGGTCATTGGAAGGTCATTGTAGACCAAAATCTCATATTTATTGGTGCCAGAAAAGTTTGCATTTATGAAAGATTTCACATGTGACATCCTAAGATAGCTTCCAAGTGCAGCAGTATTTCACCTTTTTACAGTGGAGAGAAAAAAAAAGAGCTATTTATTTAACCAGATGAATGAACTCCAGACATAATGAAACTCATTGTAAAATTGAATCCTCCTATGTTCAAAACAAAACCCACAAAGATGTTGTCTAATGAAGCAGTGCCCAGTGAATCTACAAATAGAAGGCCATAAAGGTAGGAATAGGTTGTGTGTCCTCTGTAAGGAATTCAATGAGCTCAGCTACAAGCAGTTGACAGAATGGAGCTTCGTAGGGGGCACTTATTTTTTGAAGAGCAATGGAGAAATCTCATAAAACAAAACCAATATGATTTCCCAATTTGTTATTGTAATACATAGGTGGTACACACATGCATTAAAAAACTATATTGAATGTAAGAAATTACAAAATGGTTTTACATTGTATTAAAGAAAGCATTACCAAGATGATGTGTGGCTTTGGTTTTGAGACTTGAAAGAAGTTGAGCACACAGTCTAGACTAATGTATGAAAACACACAGGAACTATTCAAAGCTAAGAAAATTGCTGTTGACATGAAAGTAAAGGAGCTCAGAGTTTTGCTTTTATTTATTAAGAAGATGGATAAGATACAGCTTTCAAAGCAGGAAATTTCCTGCTAATATGAAGGTATTTAATTTAGCATAAAAATATGTAATGAGATGCAAAAGCTTGCAGCTAAAGCTAAATGTATTGATTCCACATATAGCATGACATTCTTAATAGTGAGGGTAGCAAAACACTGGAGCAATACACCTCAGAAATCAAAATATAGAATATCTCATGTAAAGAGAGAAAAAATCAGTTTGAAACCCATTTTTGTACTTAGGACTTAGGCATTTATTTAGGACTTAGGACTGTGGCATTTATTTGTACCAGAATATGCACTGTCCTTAGTAGATAGAAAATGAATGTATGTGAGACTTGGAGAAACTCCATGAGTCCAGGAACTGAAAGTAGCTATGTTCAGAACTGCAAATCTAGGTGCTGAAGGTGAGGTTTCCATAATTGTTATCTTTTGATAAGATCCATCTTGTGACGCAGATACAACTGACAAACAGAATCACACAGAATCACAGAATGTCTAGGTTGGAAGAGACCTTCAAGATCATCGAGTCCAAGCCCTGCCCTAACACCTCAACTAGATCATGGCACCCAGTGCCACATCCAGTCTTTTTTTAAACACATCCAGGGATGGTCACTCCATCATCTCCCTGGGCAGACTATTCCAGAACTTAATCACTCATTCTGTGAAAAACTTCTTCCTAATGTCCAGCCTGTATTTCCCTTGAAACAGCTTCTGGTCAAACCTTCCGGTTGGTTTAGTTGGTCAGTGGTGTGTCCTAATTCTTTGATCGTTCTAGACTATTGACTATTTGACTATTTAGATAAATCCATTGGTGCTTTTTAAACTGATAAATCACTCAATTCAATGGAATAAGTCTTCTGCAAGAAAAAGCTGTCCTATATTCGAGTTATACCCTAAGTCAATTCTGCAGTTGGTTTATGTAATGGAGTAACACCAGCCCACAAGCATCTGCTCTTAGAGTGCTGTATAGTCCTACTCAAACATGTACCAGTCAGTGCAGATCAGATGACAAGGATTTGGAGAAGCAATGCTACTTTTGCAGTACCCCACAAATCCCAAATGTTTTAAAGGAGAGGCTGTAAATGGAGATTTCCCATTTCTATGTGTATCATTTTAATAACATAGTAGATGTGAGACCATGGTTTCTGCTTTAATGTTCATTTCTGTACATAGATTGCTCGGAAGATGTTAGTTAACTACCCAAAAAAAGTTAGAGCTGCTTATTTACTTAGCTTGGTGTAATTTTCTTTTATGGACAAGTTTTGTTTTTGAAAAATGTGCCATGTGTGATTTAGGAGTTTTTACTTGAGATATCTGCTATCTGCCTTGGAAAGAGGTTCTCTATGGCATCCTATCTTCACTTCTTTGCCCCTGCAAAGAGGAATGACTCACACTGCAGTCCTTGTTATTGCTAAAAGATTTTATCTCACACTACCAGAGTCACTGTCTTAATGAAGGAAAGCATATCCTACCTCATCCCCTTCTGATCCTAATAAGTTAAATACCTGCTGCAAGTGACACTGGCCTCAACTTCATGAGTCAGTTCTGAGATGTCTGCACTTTTGCTTCCCAGTGAACACCAAAGACTTGCAAGTCTTTGGATTCCATTAGTACTAACCTCTGAGAAGAATGAGACATATCATATCTGTGTGTATCACATAGTAAAAATGAGTCATGGAATAAAAAAGCTGTGGGGTACTGTGGAAAGTGGTCATAGATCATGCTATGAAAAGATTTGGTCATTGTTACCTCTCATCATGAATGTAATCATTCACTGGCAACTTTGATTTCCACTACACGAGAGTGTAAATTCTTGGTTACTAATGTATTATGCTGTCATGGAAGTCTGCATCTTGGAAGAAGAATCCAAGAACTTAAAATTAGTCATCTTAGCAACTGATTTTTTTCCAAGTAATTGTAAGCTTTGGAATATCAGGATGTTGAAATACTCATTGAAAAAGTGTTGCATACAAGTGAATGAAGAGCAAAAAATCTTATTTCACTCTCACAGATCTTAAGATCAGGATTAAGTGTAGTTTTCAGAAAGAGCACTTTTCTTTTAGAATGTTGTTACTGTGACACTTTCACTGCTTGATGTACATAATTCTAATTGTACTTGTTTAGCTCTAGATCCCAAAAGACATCCAGACTTAGTTTTCATCTTTTTCCCTTTTATGTACAAATTAGGATAATCTGACATGGCTTTGAAGGCCCCTGGGAGATCCAACATACTGATAAGAGAGAAGATAGTGACTAGCTTTTATTCTTGAAACCCTTGGTGTCTACTTTGCAGTATTTAGATATGTTGGTCCCCCCTTTTAGTATCCTCAGAGATACTCTATTCTCCCTGATAGCAGAGTTATCATTTAATGAAAAGGCAAAAGTAAAAAGAATAAAGTCAGTCTAAAGCCTGAACTATAGGTACTTCTGCTGTATGTCCTGTTGTAATGCACTGCTATGAAAAGATTTGATGAGGTAAGGTTGTACTTCTCCATGCTTGGCAGCAAAACACAGAATTTGCAGAAGATGGGCTCAAGTGCCAAGAACATGTGCCAAGTCATCATATCTCTGCAGCTCCTTCTGCTGGAAGAACCTCACTGCAGCTCCCAGAATGTTTGAAAACCACCAGCAGTCAGTGCTAATGCTGCTATTTAAGCATCAGTTCTCACTTCAGGGCAACTGGCCAGAATGAAGCAGACAGCACAATTTCTCTCTTATTTTAGTAATTTGTGAGTACTTTAGTGATTTGTATTTCAGGGTGAACACTGATGCATATAAATGTGAATTTTTGGAGAATGCTTTGTTTGTTTGGGATATGCTGAGTGAAATCATCTACTTTGTTCGGATGTTTCCTAGAAAACTGATTTAGCTTGGTACTAATGCTGAAGGGTGGCAGATACTTAATCAGGGCAATGCAGCTGTAATTTTCATTAAAGACAATCATTAAGTATTGCCATGTATTTGTACTGAGTATTAAACTCAGGTTAAAAAGAAAGCACTTATCTGTTAAAAATTCCAGTTAGCTTGAAATCCCAGGTGGGTTGGTGACTTGCTTGTTTGGTTTTGGTACTTTCTCCGACATCACAAGAAGTGGTTGTTAAATGTTAAAAAAGAGTGCCACAGAACAGTCATTCAGAATGAACCAGAGGATTACGTTCAACTCTTAGAAAGTAGCTTAGATTACAATACATCTTTATTGTACATTTTGAATAGGTTGTTTAAAAGATGCAGGTTTTTATTATTTTATCAGTTATGATTGTATCCATGACTACAGCTTGGGAACAAGCAGCAAATGGAGTTACTTCTTTTTCTCTCCCTTCCTGTTCTGTAATGTAGTTACAGTGTTTTATACTCAACTTTTCATCTATAAACACCAGTTTTATAAAACTCTATCTCCTTCTTACAAATAGAGAAATGAAGGCTCAGGTAAGAAAAAATACTTCTTTCCCCTAAAGGTTATCTGCTAGACCAGTTGACAAAATCAAGAGTTCAGGTCTCAAGGTCAGTGGTATCCATTAAGTTGCTTGTTTAACAATTGGGAGAGCAATTGCTTCATACTTGGAACTTCTAAACCTCAAATTTGCTAATTAATGGATTATACTTTCTGGAGGCCAGTATTAGAATGGTTTACTGTACATCTTTCTCCTGTGAAAAGGGAGGTAAAGGTTCTGACATTTACCTGCAGCTAAAATAAGTGGGCTTTTTTTGGTCAGGGTTTTACAACATACTAATATGATTGTATATTACTAGTGGATCAAGCTCTATGTTGTAAAATATTGTTTCTAATCATAATCCTGATATTTTTAATATGTGGTGTTTCATATGTTTCACACAATATGGTTGCTAATAATATATTCCATATTTCTCCTTTTGCCTTACTTTTGATCTTCGGTAATTTTCTGGAACAACAGTTTCTTGCTAAAGTCTCTGACTCAGACGGGAAATATCATCCTAAGTTAGGGAGACAACAATTTAGCATGCACGGAAAAAGACCTGAAGGGGACGGATAAAAAGTTACATTCATTATTTGTCTAGTCTTGATAAGTAAAAAAATCTGGTACATTCATGTGTTATATAAACCAATAATGTATAAAAATAAATTTAAGATGCATCCTGCTGAATTTATGTGTTAATTCATGTACTTTGTTTCACAGGAAAAAAACCCAGGCTAGAACAGATCACTCACAATTGCATGTTTCAGACTGCTGATGTTGGTATTTTAATTAGAATAGTGGAATGTCAGCATGAATTCTTTTGTTTTACAGAAAGCAAGAAGAATTGAGGTTAATTAAAGGTTAATTAGAGTTTAATTGGTAGTTCTTTCTTTCCCTCTTTACTTCTGGTGATAACAGGAATGTTAGAATCCTTGACTTTGATGGCAACAGATTGGGCAGGCCTGGTGTTGATTGCTACTGCCAACATGAAAGTGGTGCTGCAGTTCTGCAGCTCCAGTTCTTAATCAATGAGGTAAGGACATATTTACTCAGATTCTTCTGTATAAATTTAGTTGAATAAGTCAATTAATGTTATTGTAATTGAGTGATATAACTTCTCCCATTGACAAATTGTGCCAACAAGTAAGTGGTGTACATCCAGAGGACATTCAACATACAGCCTTTTAGAAGAATATTTATGGGATTGCACTCAGGGAAAAGTATTGCCTTCCTATACATCAGTTTAAAGTACTGAACAAAAGGCAGTCGATACATGAATGTGTGTAAAATGATGTAAAATCCATTAAGTTACTAAAAATGCTGCACAGTTCTGGTTCAAACAGAAATTAATAAATGAGCTAAATATTTCTATTAAAATATATTGATGGTTATTGGCTGAAAACTCAATAGTTGGGGATAGGCTATTACAGGAAACAATGAAAAGCAATTGCAGGGATCATCAATCAAACCATCATGCTTAGTCCTTGTAAATGGTTTGTCAAAATCAAATTTAGACAACATGAAGAAACAGTGCCAAATTATAGCTTGCTCTGTGCAGAAGGTTCTGAAGATGGGAATAGGCAAGAAGACTTTCTGGTGAATACAAATCAGAGGGTTGTTTTTTTTCAGGACCTTAGAAGTTGGCTAAATCTTAGTTCAGTTTTGATTAATTTTTTCCCATGACATAAGGAAATACTTTTGACAGTTTCAAGTCCTCTTTGTAAATGGGGAGATCCTAGAACTTCTCAGGGGAAGAGTTTTAGTTTTATGGGCTTTTTAAACCTGAAAAATATTTAATTTTTTCCTACACCTATTTGGAGAAAGTAACTGAATGACAAACACTGAGAAGGGAGGACTGAAACTTTAGAAACAGTCCAGTGAAATTCCTAAGATGAATGCAGGGATAAGAAGAGGAAGGACAAAGTTTGAATCAACATTCTTTCTTTTCATTGGGTGACCAGCAAACTCCCTAATACATAGGATTAATTTGATTTCAGTAGTGGACAGTCTTTCTGACTCTTTGGGAGATGAGAATTAAAGCATGGATTGCGTTGAATTAGAGAAGTCTCACCTACATAAATTTTATTTGCATAGAGCAATGTTGAAAAGAACATTTGCTAGGATTAGAGTTTATCAGTCAGTCATAGATAGTAGGAACTCATCTTTCCAGTTTCATGCTTGCCCTTCCTCAGTATAAAGCATTGCCTTGTTTTTGGGCAATCTGTACCTGTCTGTGATGGTAATACACAAGGGTAGATTTGTGCCTGGCCTGATCTGAGGTCTAAGTGTGCTAAACCAGTGCAGGAGCAGTAGGGAGCTTCCCCTGCAGGTACTTCCACATCTCATCAATATTTTGTGGTGAGGAGGAAAGCAGTCAAACGCAGGTAGAATAAGTTCACTCCAAGCTTCTCAGTCAGATAGAGGCCTAGGCTTTGAAAAATGATCATTTTTGGGACACCACAAGCAGAATAAGTCTTCAAAGTATTTCTGATCTGTGATAAAGACTCTGTCCTTGTGTCTACATCTCTTAGTTCTTCCTACGTCCTGTCCTCTTGCGACCTGTCTCTACATTCTTATCTGCATCCTCTTTTCACAGTTCCAATTTTGAATTTTCATCTTACCTTGATATGACTACTTAGCTGTGCTTGGCACTGTCATGTGTGTGCCTGTGCATGCGCTAATCCCTTTATCTTTCAGTTATGTCTTTCACACTCACCTTTTTAAGTGTTGTCTGTTTTCCATTTTGTTCATCTTTCTGCTTGTGTGGAAAGACTTGAGAGTTGGCTTGTGTAACCTTGGAACAAAGCATTAATTTGAGTTTTAAATTGATGGAGTTTTAATTTAAATTTGGCTGATCTTGTACTAATTTAAAATGTGTACATTTACCAGATCTCTTGAATCGTGTATTATTTGTAGTAGAGTATTTTTGTTCTAGAAGAAAGGAATGATTTTTCATAAACTGTCAGTTTTCCAGGTAGACCTTTACAGTGAGGATCATGTAAGAATAATACAGAATCTGCAGAAAAATAACATATTGCTGCATTTTGTGTCTGTTCTAGGGTGCTTTGGTCAGTGCGTGTGCAGATGATGCACTTCATTTGTGGAACCTCCGACAGAAACGACCAGCTATTCTACATTCTCTGAAATTTAACAGAGAAAGGTAAGACTATATGACATAAAATAGAGACCTCATTACAAGAATAACACTTCCTGGATTTCTTATAATAAATTTTGCCTTTCTACAGGTGGATATAGTTTTGCCTTGAATATTTTTCGTTCAGGTTTGTTTCTATGGAACAAAAACTTCACTTTCTCTTTCTACAGCTTTCTCAGAACTAGAAAAACTTGGTCTTCTTTTTGCCAAAATGTTCTTCATTTTACCTCTATTTGCATGAACTGCTGTGAGCAGTAATTTGTTTTTTTCTTCAGACTTGACACAAGCGCTCACTTTTGTCTGAAGTGTTGTTCAATAATAGATAGAGTACTTCAGCTGGCTCTGTGAGGGTAATAATTATTTTCTGTACCTTGAAATTTTTTTTTTTTTGGTAAAATGCTGGAAGTTTAGCAGAAATAGGTTGTAAATTTGGGAAACGTTGGTAAGTGTAAAGTAAATCAGAGTGGTTTTTGTAATTTTACTTTATCAGTACCTAATTGTAGAAATCCCTACTGAAAATAGATTGAGTGGTTGTAACTTTCAAACTCAAACAGGACCTGAGCACTTCAATCTGTATTTAGTCACCCAAGTAAAACCTGATATGATGTTAGGGAACTTCTGTGTAGCACATCTATTAATAGCGAGAAAAAGTTCCACGTTTCTCTTAAGGAATAAGGGCAGTAGTCTGGAGACCAAGATTCAGTGCATAAATGCAGCAGTTGTTTTTAAATGGAAATTTAACTCATATTTTCATTCTCTTAGCATCTGCATTCAGTACTTATTAAGGTGCAGCAGCTTTTTTTGATATTTATATATTTGCTTGTGCAATGGGAAAAGATTCCAGTACTTCACCAGAGCTGTGAACAGACTCATCAACTCTTTAGCTGCAGCAAGTCTGAAAATTACTATGGAAATACATTTTTCTTTGTTGTTTATTATCCAGATACAAATCGTATTTGGACTAAAATGTCGCTGAGGTGCATGATTTGTAGTGGGCAGTACTGTGTAATAATTTAGGAAATATACAGCCTGATTCCAACGTGTTTATAAGCTATAGCAAAAGTGTATCAAGTGGTTTGGGACTGCATGAGGGAAGATGAAAATGAAAAATTAGGTGTGCATTTCTAGCTGCTTCTGGACAGTAAGTTATCATTTCACATATGGTGAAAAGTTTGAAATTTGGTATTCTCATCAGGTAGGTGCATTATTTAGGATTTGTCATTGATAAATCTAAATATCATAGAAGTTATTCCAGTACATCTTGGTCGAGCTCTCCCAGCCAGCAATCTGACACACAACCTAGCCAATCATTGCTTGTTAGAATGCAGCCTCTGTTCATCTCTGCCTTCTCTTCAGAGATATTAACCTGTTATATTGGTCAATATTTTATCAGCATTTCTTCCTAAGAGAAACTCACACACATTTGTGCTTTGTTAAGAGCAAAATATTTGTCATCACACTTGCCTAATTTTCTTTTTCATCTGACACCCTAAAACATTGGGTAAAATATTTGCAAGCGAGTTGTTTAGAATACTGGAAAACTTTGCTTAAAACCAAATTTTCTCTAATGACATTTTTGAACTGAGGTACAAGTAGGATCTGAGAATGTAAGTTGTTTGTAACAAATCCATGGCTAACTATACTACCTTTTATCAAAATCTAATAAGTTTTGAAGAAAAAAAATACTGTTAGTTCTTTTATGTGTATTTTCTGTAACTGGTTCAATTGCTGCCATTGAAATAATTTTTATTAGCACATCAAAGGCTGTGAGGCAAACATCCTGCAATATAATATTGTCAAAGAAGTAAGTCCAGTTTCAAATTAAAAAATAGTTTTCCATAAATGTGAAGAAATAACATTGTAGGCAGTTAATTTCTTCTCAGGGTTCTGTAGCGCTGCCCTAAGCTTCTGGTTGTTGTTTTTTTTTTTTAAATTATTCAAGCACTTAGCTTCAGAATGAAATCTCTTCATTTTTATTATATTTTCTTTTTACATCCATATAAATTTATTTTAAATCATCTAACTTTCAATTTTCTGAGATCAATTACATATTTAGTATGTAAAATTCAACATAAGCCTCTGGGCAAATAGCAAAAAAGTAAGGTTAAAGCTCTAATTAATCCTCTCAGTTTGGAGCATTTATATGCCTAATAGAGCTAAGTCTAACAGAGAACTTTTTTTTTTTTCTGAATATATTTTGGTGTTAGAGAACAGAAGCTCTAAATCATGGGATGGTCAGAGAAATAGTGAATGAAATAATGGTTGCCTTAGCTATATGAAAGCTATGACAAAATGGATATAAGGAGAACTTGAGAAGCTAATAAAGTGATAAAATCAGAATTTATTTTCTTCAAGAAATTCAAAGGTATGGCTTCCAAAAAGTAATGTTTTCCTCACTGCAGGAACAGTTAAAAATACTTTATTTTCATCCTCCCCTATCCTCTTGCAGAGAGGGGTTAAGAGAAGGCAAGATTCATATTGAATAGAGATTCTTTTGTCTTAAGTTTGTGAACCAGTGAACAGGCTGGTTTTGAAATGTTTCTTAAATGGGAAGAAATTCTTGTTGACAGAAAATAGGTTTTAAATATTGATGCATGTCTTCAGAAAATAGTAAGGTATTGAAAGATGCCATATTGAGAAATGTTAAGTCAAAGGCTGGTTCTTACAAGATTATTTATAATATAACTTAATTTCAGATTTAGGTAAGTTTCACAGAGCCAAACACATAATTGTTCAGGTGCATTTTATCTATGAAAATGGAATATGTGAATCCTCATTTCACATATGTGAATCCTCCATTTTCACATATTCATATATTGTGAACTCACAATGCACCAGTCATCATGTAGTTGAACTGTTTAATTTGCAATTTGTTTCTGCTTCTTGACATTTAAGATTTCAGGATAATGGACTAAAATCTGCTCTTAAGTAGTGTTTCTGTATAGGTTTCTGCAATTACTTAAGTTTCCCCAAGTGTATACATACATATATCCCCTCTCTCACTACCACAAAAGTAAAAATGTTTGTTCTTTTCTTTGAATGTTGGTAAAAACATAGTTGTAAAGAGAAAAGAAACTTAAAAGCAGTTTACTTAATATCTAAGATTCAGTGTTAAGACACGGAATGGTTTATGAATAATAATTCACTAACCAAGTGCACCTTTATAGCCATTAAATCAGAGTTTGCAGCTGCTCCAGATTTAGTTTTTTCTTCTTCTGACCTACTGTTAAACCAATGATGATGCAGCACTAGCAATAGTAATTCATAATTCACTGTTCTTTTACTAAGTGTCTCTTTGGAGCAAGTGTAGAAGGAACACTAAAGAGACTTAATAGGAAACATACGTTTTCTGTTGTATGATGTAATGCTCTGGATTTATTTGGACTTAAGCAAATTACATGTTTTTGCCAAAAAGTATATATTTATTTCATATGAAGTAATCATCTTAGATTTCTGTTGCTATAATTGGAATGTAATACAATGCATTAAGAACTTTCAAGAAAATATAAATGTAAGCAATGTGTTTCAGTGCTTGGCTCCATAGCAAGAGCTGTAATGATAAAACAGTTACTCAAAGACATGTTTGACAGTAGCATATGGTTGATAATATATGATTTATGGTTTCTTTTACAAATAGGGTAGACAGGTAAAACATTTTAAACTCTGTAAACATTCTATAAGAAACACCTCAGTGTTTTTGAAGGTCAAAATTGTAGACACCTTCCATATGTTACTACCTCTTTTTCCTTTCTTGATGTCATAGGAGATGCCAGATTGATCTTCAGTAGGCATTTTAGGCAAAATAAATAACTCACCTACTGGAACTAGAAACTGTATCTATCTGCTGCAAAGAACATTAGGATTAAGCAAAACCACTGGAAACTATTATAAGTCTTCATTATTTTTAATATAATCAGAGCAGACTTCAGCAAGTACAGCTTTAAATGTACAACGGCTTACAGATTCCCGTTTAATATAAGTGCAGCTGGGGTAGGGAAACCAGCAAGGATTGCAGTGTGAAATCCAGCTCCTATAAGCCAGCAGGCACTTGTGTCACTTATGAGCACAGTTCATCTCCTGTCATTCTGAAGCTGAGCTGGTTCAGTTGTGTTGACTGACAGGGGACAGCCCTCCTTTCTTTCTTCTTCTTGCCATTGCTGGCTGGTGTGTGACAAAAGAGCCAACAGAGCTGCAGCAGCTTATCCAGTGACTTAGGGCAGCACACATGGGCACAGTGTGACACAGAGTGCTGGGTCTGAATCCATTGCATGCACTCCACACCAATGCCATGACAATGCCACAATGCCCTTCTGAGGGGAATCACCAGGTGCCACAATCTGTGTCATTGGCTTTGAGACTCTTAACACTTCAGTGTTAAGGTATGCTGGTGCAGAGCAGGAGGAGCCTTTTAAGGAGGCGACTTTTAGAGCAGTTCTGTTAACTGTAACTCACCATTAATTAGAAATTCGACTTCTACAGTTGAGATATTGCAGTATTTGAACAAGATGATGGAGAGTATTATTCCAAATGCTTGGAAACCTATTAAAACAAACCAAACCCCAAACAAACAACAAAAAAAAAAAGGGTGTTTTTGAATAAGGCAACTTTTCTTGAGTCTGTATTCTTTCCTGACCGTAGCTGAATCTTATTTTATTTGGCATACTGTATCCTTGCAGGGTTTTGTGTCCTGTGTTAAAAGCATTTTAAATGCTCTCTCCTTTGCAGATAAACCTCACCAAAATGACAGCAAGAGGCTAGTGAGTGAATATTGGTGACTGGCTGTGCAGTCACAGCAGTAGCTGTGTCTGTTCATTTGTGTTAGGGGACTTGTGGGTTAGTTAAAGTAGATTTTCTGTTTCACTGTCTGTTTGAGGAACTGGATTCCTGTGATAGCTTGCCTGCTTATAAATGAACCTCCTGGTTAATAGTGTATAGCTGCAAACTCTGTTTATGTACTTTCAAATTAGTCAGATGTCTGTCATCAGGGAAGGTTCTCTTCAGTTGCACAGTCATGCTATACAACAAAACAGATTCTGATTATGTGGTGTGCTCTAGTATTCAACTATTGCAAAGAACCATAGAACCCAAATCTAAAGTAATATTTCACCATAAAAATATGCCAGTTTCTGGAAAGGATATAAATTTTCTCAGATTGATGATGGGAAAAAAATGAGGAAACCAAAAGAAGCCATGCTATTGGTATTCACTTCCACATCTTGATGAAGATTTTACACAACATTCCTCTGGGGGTTTTTGATTGGGGTTTTGTTGTTGTTGTGGTTGGTTTTGGCAGTTTTTGGTTGGTTGGTTGGTTGGTTGGTTGATTTTATGTCTGTAGTGGAGTCTTGCCACAGCATTTGTCACTTTTGAAAGAACGGTGCTCAGGGGTTTCAAAACCCAATGTTTTCATGCAATTCTTGAGCTTGAAAAGATTCCTGAAGCTCTTAAAAACCTTTGTTCTAGAGATCTATACCTTAGTACTGCAGGGCAGGAAAATGAACTTTGTCAAATGTCACTTCAGAAAGACAAAAGGCTTGAAAGATTCTTCAGTGAGACTGACCCAAACCTTGTTAATGTATTTATTTACCACATGCCTCTGCTTTCTCTTTAAAAAAAACACAAAGACAACAAAAAAACCCCATTATTTTTTCATATCTTATGTCATGTTATGGAAGATGTCATAGTGCACTTGACCTGTAGGATCAATGAGAGCCACAAGCTCATTCTGGAAAGTGTCATGCAACCTAGCTAATAGGTTTTTCCTCGAGCCAGGTCTTGCGAGCTCTCTGAGATGCTATTACACTCAAGATAGCCCAGCTACCCCAAACGGCATAAAAATAGCAGGATGGCTTCTGTGGCAGTGTTTGAAATAGAAAAAGGTTTAATAAAAGACAAAATAACGAAGCTCTTTACAGAAAAACCGTGCCAGGTGCAAGAGGTCCTTGCCCTGCTAAGATACACCACAAAAGTGAGTATCTCCTCTGTTCTCTTCTTTTGCTACCCAATGGCTTATGCAGAGAGCTCTTGGCCTCTGTCCAATCAAACAGCCCCAGGTTTAAGGTGAAGTCCAAAAGGTCCCATGCAGTGTCTTTGTACCAAATTCGGAGAGAATTTTCTGGGGCCTTTGCCTTATTTAGCAGACAAAGAGTATTTGAAAATTCTCTTGTAATTTGGTCACGCTGTCAACAGAGAGCACACTCCTACACCTGGCTGAAATGAAGACTGTCTTGGTTATAAAAAGAAATCAAGCAAAAGCATTTTGGGTTTTTTTTTTTTTGTTTTCAACACAGGTTAGCTAAACAATCAACAAAGAGAAAAATACAAAACACAGATTTGCACATTGGTACCAAGAATCAACAGGTTTGATTTGATAGATTTGTGAAACTGTGCAATCTACTGAAATAGAATGAAAAATCACATGATCCTTAATATCTTCTTTTTGATGGACATGTGAGCCTTCTAGTGGAGTGGAGCTGAAGGGACCTCCTCAGTGTGGTTCCTTTAGTTGCACACCAGAGAGCTCATATGCCTCCCTTTCTTAAACAAACAAGCTGACGATATTTTGCATTAAGATTTGCCGGTCCCTTATGATCCCAGGAAGAAAGGCACTCAAGTTAGCATTCAAAATGCAATTTATTAGAACTAGCACTACAAAGAATGGCAGAAGAGTACAGGGAATATTGCATCCCTGTAGATGCTGAGAGCCTTGAGTTGGGCATTGTCACACAGGCCTTCAGTCAGCAGGTAACCCATCCATAGAAAGTGTCACCCCACTTTTGCCATCCAAATTATTGTAGGATTTTCTTGTAAGGAGACAGCTTTGTGCATTATTCCTACTAGCAAACAGAAAGGACATTAAAACTAAAACTTCCTTCTGCACTGTTGGTGCAACCACCAAGTGGGAGCTGCCTGCAGGCTTCTCAGTGACAAGCTGGCTGTGTTTATCCAGCTTCCCAGGGATACGTGCAGCTCCACACAGCCTGGAGACTGTGCTGCTCAGGCAGCCCCTGGCGCCTCCTTGGTGTCACTCATGTGTCACCAACTCCTCCACATGCAACAGTGCCCCACCCAGGGCCTTACACTGTTATATAACTGCTCCAGCTGAAATCCACTGTTTGCTCTTCAGGAAAATTTTCCGTATCAGTTTCATTCTTTTTGGTGGAAAGAAACCTTCCAGCTTCAAGACTAAATGTATTTTTATGGCTCTTTAATTCCTGTTTGATGTGATCTTCTGGTATCCACATTGTCATGCATTTTAAATATTTTGTCTCTCCTTTGCAGATAAACAGCTCATTCATACAAATTCACAACCTGGGGTTTTTTTTGTTTGTTTGTTTTGGGTTTTTTTTTACTACAAAAATCAAGATTCTTTGTTTTCCTTTATAATTTTTATGTCTTCATTACCTCTTCTTTTCTTTGGGCCTTTTTCCTCATATCAGTTCTGTCTGAGCTGATGATTCATCAAGGAAACACATTCTAGATAGGGTCCCATCTGTGCTGTGGCCATTGACAATACCATTTTCATTTATAATCTCTGTAGGAATATGTTTACTGATGCATGCAAAAATGGCATCTTCTCTTCATGTGGCTTCATCTTACCAGTGTTTGTGGTCTTGCTGTGATTGACTAATACACCCATTACACTTCTTCCCTGATGTATTTCTAGCTGGCAGGGAATGTGCTGCTTTTCAGTGCAAGCCTTTAACAGTGGAAGCAAAGCAAAGCAAGCAAAATTGTAATTATCTTTTTCCATCAGTTCTGTATCATGAGCTCTAACCCTGAAGAGGAACTTCTTTGAAGTTTGGGGTTGTGCCCTTTGCATTTTAAATTTAATTCCATGTCTTGTACTTTACTCATGCAGGTTGTCCTTCCTCTGTAATATTGTGTCTGTAAGAGATTTCATTAGTATTAGTACCAAGATCACTTGTGAAATTACAACAGATGTAAAACTAATTATTGAGAATCTCAAATATCCAATAAAAAATTTCCTTTTTCAGTAAAACCAAGTGTAAAATAGACATTAAAAATGGAATTTTATAGCAATGTTTTTACAGGTGCTGTATTGAGCATATTGACATATACTGTATTTCCTATAATTGGAATATTCTGGAATAGCCTACCTTTGGTGAGCCTACCTTCCGTATTTTACTATAACTTTCAAAATTTTTCCTTTTGAAGGACAAAACATTTTGAAGGACTCCAAACCTTGGTTAGTGTGTATTTTTAAGTATAGGTGAGCAAGTAGTAACAACACTACTCTCAGAACATCAAAGATAACAACATGGCTTAATTTTATCAGGTTTAGTTTTTTATGTTTACCATCTTAGGTGGGATTTGTAATGCAATCTGAGAGTTGGTGCTACTGCAGAAAAAGTGCTGCAAGAGCTTAAGATGGCTATTCTAAAACCAATTTGGTTTCTTTATGCTTAAATTACATGAGGACAAATGTTACTCTAAACTAAGATGACAGAAGCCCTGGTCATATTTTTCATTCTAGAATATTAGAAGGATCTCTGTTTATATCCAGATCCAAACTTGAATTTAAGAATCTCTATTCTTTCTAAATGGTGGCTTTTACAGTCTTTCCCCAAAGTAATTTTTAGTCCATCAGGATTCTGCCAATATTATTATCATCAGTTTCATTTCAATTTAAAAAGTCCTTAAATGCATTGTGCCACAGTATCTGCTTTTATATGTGTTTGTTAAACAACTTCTCTGAGGGCAAAATGCCTAATATGCTACATCTGAATTACTCTTAGAGCTAGCAGCTGTCTTTGATAGCAGAAGGGCAAAAAAACCCTGAAAGATGACTTAAAAACCATCACTTAACATGTGCACACATGAAACCATCATGGCCCATAGAGCTCATAGAGAAAAATCTGTGGCACAATTACCTGAGGACTTAACAGTGCAGGGCTCTCTGACCTGACAAATCCCACTTTTCCAATCTACATATTTCTTTGGGTCTCTCCAGCCATAATTTCTTCTATTATTTCACTAAGAAAGAAAACTATCTCTTCAAAATTTCATTTTGAAAAACATCTTTGTTAAGTTTTATTTTTCCTTCAATAGGGAAGAAAAACATATCCTGGTTTATTTAAATTTTATGTCACCTGGCCACATGTGATTGCCTGGGTTTCTTCCTTATGGAAAAGATTCCTTAGCAGGAGACATAATGTTGCTATATGCTGTCAAACTTTACATCATATGCTGAGCAGTGTGCTGGTTGTTTCTAATGCTTTGTAAAAAATAAAGCATTTTTGTCAGTAGATTTATGCTTTTTTGAGAAAACACAGGGTAACGTTATGTTGTTTTCACATAGCAGCTATGTTGCCAAATTGCTCCGAGGCCAGGTTTGGATAGCAAAATTTAAAATATGTACTCACAGCTATGCATTGAACAACTGTTTCATGGTCTCAGTCATAACAAATGAGAGGCCTAATACTGTAATACAAAAATGCATCATATTGGAGAACAGAAAAAAAGTCTTTTAAAATGTATTCAAATTCAGGCAGCATAAACAGTCTACACTATCAATTAGAATTTTCTTGTTACATTATAATGTAGACATGGGAATTATATGGTTTTCTCTGTTGAAGCCTTCAAATTAGGGTTTTGAGACATCTTTCAGAGGTCTGTTCAGATCTTTCCTTGGACCTCTGTTGTATTAGATTTCCAGTCATATCTTAGAGCAGTGAAGAACATGCACCCATTCAGTTGCAGTGAGTAATTTGGTTCTTGGAAACCACACCACCTCTTTCCTGCCCAGACACATGTCAGCTTCGAGCAAGAACCCAATGCAATGATTTAGGATACTTTTCCTTCTGTCACAATAAACTCTGGGCATTATTCCAGTAAATCAGAAATAGAGCTAGTAATGTCAGTGTTGAGATTATATCATTAAACAGTACATGAGCAGGAAGAGAAGAGAGACTGCAGATTACAGAAAAACAAGGACCATTAATCACAGAGTCCCTGTCTGCTGAAGCGCAACAAATGAGAACAGCTGGTCTCCAATAAGTCTACATGATTTTAATTGATGGAAGCTGTTAAGGAAAAAAGCGTGCACACAAAGAAAAAGCATACACATGTAAAATTATTTTTTCTTTGAAGTCAATTTCAGTATTTCAGTCTTATCCTGATTTTAGCATGTCATTCAAAGTAACTTGATTGATATTGATATAAAAATTGGGTTTAAACTTATTTTAGTAAGAATAAACACAGATTTGTGTATGCTGCAGCTAGCAGAGGGTGAAATACTAGCATATCTGTAGTTTATTTTTCTAACAGCTCTGTAAAGTCAAGCTGTTAAACAAAAGACAAGTTTCAACCTTTCGTCTTTGAGCTAGGCCCCAATCTGCTTTTTTGGAACTATGAGATTGGAAACTAAAAACTTAATTTTTGATTTATGTATTCAGTGTTGGGTGAAGGGATGAGAGAAACTCTACCCTTAGGTGTTTGGGGTTTTTTAATGCAGACGATACAAAATCAATGAAATAAATACATAAAAAACTTTTGTGTTTGAGGACATCATCCTCCTGTTCCAGCCTCTGTTATTTGGCTTTCTTTCATTGCTGAGAAACCTAGTGGCTCTTACTGTGCTCTGTATTGCCCATCACTGTCACTGTGCTTGGTATTACAACCCCATTTTTACTTAATATTCAAAGAAATTTATGAAGGACAAGCGAAGTATTACAAATATGAAACAGTGATTTCACAAGCCAGTAGACAGGAGAAAAATAATGTGCATTGTCTTTCCCCTGAAGATGAGAGCAAGAGTCTGTTTCCAACCCTGTTTCATTAATTTGCTCACCTCACTGATTTTGTGGAGCTTTTATTCTCATTTTTGTTGTGTGATGACCTTGAGTCGGCATCAGAAACAAATTAGAAGTCAATGAAAAGTATGCTGGTTTCTTCCTGCATCTTTTTCTATTTAAGGTGTTTCCATGTAATTTCTTTATCTCTTTCTGTTGGGACCAAGTGTTCATGTTACACCTGTTCAATCCACAGCATTACTGGTGTGTAATACTAAAGATCTAGGCAGGGAGAAAGTGTCACTGTCAATGATGCTGCTCCTACAGGTAGGATGCTCCAATGACTTTGCAGTCAAAGCCATAAAAGGGAGTTGACAAAAGATGGTGTCTCTTTGCTGTACATTTGCCCAAGAGGAAGAAAGGTAATTTTTTGTAATTTCTGAAAATGAAAGAAATTATCCATAGCACAGGCTATAAAAGTTGTACATCCCCTTGCACACTGGGATTTCAAGAGTGACTTTGAAGTTGTTCCTGAACTCCAATAATGCCCATAACTTGCTGCAGATAGCCTTGGAGTTACTGAGGGTGGGAATTTCAGTGACTGTATCTTATAGGAAGTTAAAGTGCAGCTGTCTTTCTGTATGTGTTATGGAATTCTGGACAGGCCAGGATGACCTTCTGTGGAGTTGTAAATAAAAGAAAGAAATAAAATAAATAAAACTGGGGAAAACCAAAGGTCCTGTGGCATGCTGTGGACTTTGACTGTCCTTATAAAGAGTTCATAATAACCTAATAAGATTTTATCAAAATACATACATTAACTCTTCATTGAAGTGAGATCTTTGGGTTTACTAATTTAATCAAATGGAATGCATCTAATGTATTTTTTGAACATGCTTTTTCTAATTTGTTCTAGGTTTTTTTGAGTTAACTGCTTGTAAATAATTTATGTTGACACCCATTACAAATGTTCAGATAGCTGCTACACTTATGTTTTTTGTGGTAACATAAGCATGTCTTAAAACAAGTATTTTTAAAATGCTGTAAGCTATTAACTACAGTTGAGATTGCAAAGTCATTTGAAAGAGTAAGCTCACAAGTCAAGAATGAGCCTAACTTCAGGCTTTTAGGGTTATTTCCCCTGTCCAGAAGGTTTACACAGGAAGTTCTGGCTTTTGAAGAAACAGAGGAACAGGCTACTTTTACTCTCAATTGTTTTAACAGAAAAGAAGGGAAACAAGAAACAGAATATACTATTAATAGTGCTTTACCTTGAACTTTGTATTTTCATTTTTAACACTTTAAAGGATTAATGATCAGTCCAAATTTCTAAAAAAACATAATGCTTCAGAATGTGCCAATGGATCCAGTGGAAAAAAAGGGGCAAAACCAAAATATGCTGAGAAAGAAATTGTTTTCCAGCTGCATTTCTTAAAATTTTATGGGGGTGTTTTTGTGCTTCTTGTATTCCTGTTTCTTATTCTTGTACGTTTCTTATGTATAATATTTCAGGTAAGGGACACCATGAAAAATGTTTGTATCTTAAACACTTTGAAAGCAGCAGTGAACCACCAGCCAGATAATATATCTAAAATAAATAATAATAAACAATTTGATGGCAAATAGCTGCGTGAGCTTTTTTGCTTTGTCTAAATAAATAATTATGTTAGATACCTCAGCACTATTTAAGCCTATTGGCCTTAAATGAAACTCTAAAGTGAAAATGTTTTCTTAACATTTCTTCTACATAGAATTTGCAGAAATTGAAGTGGGGGTAGGGGGGAGGAGGATGTCTTAATTATGTGTAGGATGTTCACAAATAGCTAGAAGCATACTTCACACAGGATAATTTGTATTGAAATTATAGTTTAGAGGTAGAATCCTGATTTGTTGTACCTCAGCATTTGTAGAGAATCTCCTATCACTGAAATTCTTTCAATCAAGAGGTAATCTTACAGTAATTTGTTTTAGCTCAAGTGGTAGTTGATTTGAAGAAATCAGATTAAATCAGAATTAAACAGAAGAGAGGAACCTCAAAGGTTCATTTCTTACATTGCAATCCACAAATTAAATTTTTGCTGTTGTACAAGCAGCAGTGGCTGTGATGAATACTTGTATCTAAACCAGTATAAAACAAAGACAGATAAAACTGCTCTGTGGACTGATTGGGTAAGATGAATAGTGTGAGATACCAAACTTGAAAGGAACATTGGGAAGTAGAAGTATAATTCTAGAAAGTAACCGTTTCCACTGCCTTGACTCATTTTTCATTCATGTTTCTTTGTAAGGAACATGTATTAAATTGCCTCATGTAAAGCAATTAATTTTCCTGTCTTTCTTTAAACCATGGATGTGTAAGCTCAAGTAATGTCTTCAGGTGATCCTACTGTCTGCAGGTGTTGCTTGTTCAGTCAGGAAATAGGCACAGTGGTATGTGAGCTAAATGATGACTTGTCTCACAGTTTTAATTGTAAATAGTTTGTGACTTTCATTATTAGCTTAGAATTTATTGGTAGAGATGATTCACTGAGTAGTTATAAACAGAATAGTCACATTCATCTCTGAATTTGGTGGAAAAATACAATTAAGTTCTAGTTCTTATATTTCTCATTAGATAGATACTCTTCATCTACCCAGTCCTGTCATCACCTTTATTTGTGGTGCATGCATTATGGTCTTAAAAGAACAAATATTTGAGAAGTCTTTATAACACTCTGGAAAAAATCCAGAGACAGAACTGTTAATGCAGTATTTTAGAATATACTTTACCTTAATATTCCTCTTGTGTCCAGATATTCCCAAATAACAATGGGGTTTATCTGTTATGCTGTCACCAGGATGCAATGCAATTTGTGTTCAATGTGTTTTTAGCTCCACTTTCTTATGTGTAAGTAATTAAAACATAAAATAAGACAGTTCAACTGATTTTAATTCAAAATAAAGGTTGACTATTGCTAGCAGAAAATATATGTGAAAGAGAAGATTTTTCTTATTTTAAATTAAAACTAAACCACATTTTAAAAAAACAGGTTGACTACAAGTCTTAATCTCAGGCATGTTTGGTTCATTCACTTTCTGCTAGGATCTGTATGTGCAGGGCTGCTAGAAATTTTTGAAATTATCTTACATGGTATTTGGAGAATCTAGTGTGAATAGTAGAAATACTCATATTGTGATTAGTATCAGCAAGACCCTGAAAGGAAGGAACTCTTCAGATGTAGTGAACTGCTCTATATTTCATTTGACTCTTAGTCAACCAGTTAGCAATTTAAAGTATTTCCTGTGCTCTTATATCGGCCCTGCAAGTTGGTTAAAATGAGAGTTGAAGTTAAACATTGGAACTCATAATAATGGAATTCATCTTGGGTTTCTGCCTTCCTAGGGCTTCCTAATACATAACAACACCACCTGTAGCAGAGGAAATGTTGTTATTTCTATGCACAGACCCTGTTCACATCTATCTGGGGAGCTGCACAACCATCTGCTGAAAACACAGCCCATCATGTGGATGGCAGACTGCATGAATTGCTGCTATTGTACATGTTTGTTACATGTCTTACAGTGCTGATGAGCTCCTAATTTATATATAGGCCAGGAAGAAGATTAAATTCCTCCAGAGGCCAAATAGCTCACAGTTTACATACTTTGCTAGATCTGCTGGAAACAGCTCCTTTCTTTCATTGTCAGTAGCTTTAACCTGTGCTTCTGTTTAGGCCCTTCAGGTCAGCTACAAATTACTTTGCCTGAATATCTGTCCAAATCTTCCTGTGTGACTTCCATTTTGTGACTTAAAGCAATAATCTCAGCTTGAATATCCTCTACTAAACTGATGGAAAAGTAACCTCACACTTTCTGAGAATACTGGCTAGAAGCTACCTCAGTCCTCTTTCCACCACTGGAGAAGGATGGGGCACTAGATGAGTTCAAAATTACCAAAAGATTAAGGGAGTATGAGGGAAGAAAATTAATTGTGTGGAAATAATTTGTGCTTTTTGATGGAGGGAGAAGAGGACTGATGCAAAGTCACTAAACCCCCTCAGCATCTGTAGTTTTTTTCTTGGAGTGAAGAAATCCTGCAGAAGTCAAGAAGGAAGGGAAGGGCTTATGCAGTGGTTTTCCCCTGTTGTGAATATCCTTTGAAGGCTACACAGGCCACAGATTCCTCTCCAGAGGAATCCTTTCAAAGAGCTGCATTGAAAGAGGACCTCACATAACATCAGCCAGTCATTGGCAAGTACCAGGGATGCTGCCCAGTCTGTCAGGTGGCAGTGCCAAGAGAACAGCTCTTGGGGATGACCAGATGAGGGAAATAGCATAAGTTAGTGGAAGGTACTGAAAGCACCAGAGGATGCTGGAGAAAATCCCTGGTGTCAGGAAAAGTGCCATAATCACTGCAGTGAAAAGGAGACTTCGGATAGCCATAACCATCTGAAGAAAGGATAAACTTTCTCAGCAGCTGAATCCATCCATGCTGGGGCAATTCACTGTAAATTGGGTCTAAGACAGTGGCAGTCCCTTAGGAGTCACTCAGAGCAGAAGGCTGGGCCAGGACCGTGACTGGCATTCCTTGAAGCTACTGGGCATGCTTCCTGTCAGCTACTCATGTTCTCAAGTTAATGCTCCTTCATGTTTTATCTCACTCTTTTCCTGTAAATTTGTGAGATTTCCATATTTTCTGAGAACCTGGACATTGTAGTTTGTTTTGGTAGGATTCTGAAAGGGAGTTCAAGCTAATATTTGTTTCCTGTAGGAACTTACAGAAACTGAACTCTGCCAGTCAGTGCTGGGGATAAGGAATCCACAGTTTCTATGCTTGTTCATATTTAAGATTATCTGTGTAAGGGGAAAAGCCACAGTGTAAATTTAATTGCAGTTTTGATGTCTATGAATGAGCAACTAAATAATTAAATTGGAATAACTGTTTCTCATTTTGACAAAAATGCAATTTACTCTCCCCCCTTCAGCAGGTCTCCCCACTCACCACCAGCAATAGTGTTCCAGGAAACTTTTCATTCTAAAAATAGGAAAACAAAAATAACAAAGCAGAGGCAGAAGCGTTCTCAAAATGATCTTTTCTTTTTCTTAGAGGAATATAATTAACATAATAAAGATGATTTTAAGTAATTTGAGAGTTTTTACTAATACTTTAGAGGTTATATCATTCTAAATTATTTTAACATTGTAGTATTCTGCTAATATGCAGTGAGTTTTTGGCCATGGTTGTTAGACTGTAGAGTGCTGTGATTTTCTGAAATATATACCTTTTCAAGATTTGCTAGTCAGAATATATTCCTTTCTAAAATAAAGCTCAATGTTTTGACAATGCTTCTTTCAGTTATTCCATTATATCTCTTATATTACTTATATAATTTAGGTAAATAATATGTTTAATTACTTGCATAAGGTATGTTTTTAAGACCTTAGCAAAATAGTTTTCCCTACTAAATTCTGATTTAAGTGTTTTCATTAGTACCTCTTGATTTTTAAAAAATTGCTATATCCTACAAGATATTCTACATCCTGCTTTGTCATTTGGAGAAAATGATACAATGCTTCAGACTGTTCTGGCAGAATAGAAACATCTGTTTTAGTATCAGTTCATCAATTTTTGCTATTTCTTATAATGATCGATAAGATTCTTGTTGTGATTTGCTGCTAAGAATGTAGAATGTCCACATTTCTACATTCCATATGTACATTTCTACACATATCTACATGTCCATATGTAGAATATCCACATTTCTGGCTGACTTTCTGTTAAGTGACCAACATTGAGAAAATCCTCAAGTTTCCATTTAATTTTATTGCACGTTATCTCAATCGGATTGACAATCTGATTGAACTTTGTCAGAAGCACTTCATACTGAACATAATTCTGTACAACCCCTAACTTCTTAAGAAGAAAAATAGCCTTTCTTTCTCTCTGGCTTATTGACTCGTTTTTGTAAAGGCATCAAAAGACATCTTAATTTGCTTGTGGGATATATGACTAATAGAGTCATATAATAGAATACCTTTCATCCACAAGGAAAACTACAGTATGAGACTTGATTGTTTTCTCTTGAAGAAATCATTATGTAATTTCAGTACTTACTGAGATGGAAGATGTTCATTAAAAATCTGAGTCTTGCTTCAAAGCTTCCAAGCCTCAAAGTCAAGTTAATATTTTCTGTAGAAGTGAAAAGTCAATAATATATAAAGCAGTTTGAATTTAATTTACATAATGTAAAATAAAACTGCTTCAGAGAAGTGAAGAGTTTTAGGAGAATATGAAAATCATATGGCTTTGTTTGGTGAGGCCTAGCAATATATTCTATTAAAATACCTAGTAATCCCCATGCTCTAATAGGTTTGTTACATACCTGCATTGTCTTTAAGGGAGTGCTATTTTCTTATAAGATCGCATATTGTAAAAGGTTTCATAATGACACATATACATTTCATAATTAGACATTTCATAATGTTTAATAACAGTTTGGGTAAACAGTAAATACTCATAGGGTAGTTTTCTTTGTGGAAGAAAGAACATGCAAGATACTTTCTTACCTGGCTGTCCCATAAATTTGGCAGAACAAAATGAAATTATTTAAGAAGAAGTAGCTGGGCTTAAGAAAATAGGCATGGCTGTGGTGCTTTTTTTTTCATTCTTCAGCCATACCTAATTCTCTTTTGGTCATTCATATTGTGCATCCAGGCTTAGTAGTGGTTGGTGTCTGAGATTTCAGATAGACCAGCAAGATATTAAGTCTAGTAACTTATGGCCTAACTACTTATTAGTAGTTACTACATTGGTTTGATTTTTCTCTTGATGTAGGACCATGTTCTTGAAATTTTAAACCTAAAGCAGGCAGAGGATGTGCAATATCTGGGAATGCAGACACCCATTTTGTGTGTTGGTTATTGTAGCAGTGTGTCCTAGAGATTATGATGTGGAAACACATCTCAGAAAGGATGAAAAGCAGCCCAAAGCAGCCTCAAACAGTGTGTGAGGTGATATTGAAACTTTATTCATAATCAAGATATTGGATTCATTCTTGCACATGGGAGATCAAATTTTCTACAGTACCCCGTAGTGGCTTGTGATTTGATTTAACGAAGGACTGAAAAAAAATGTTGTCCCAGGTGGGCTTGAATCTGCTTAGTCTGATGACACTACTGCAAGAATTTGGAGTAGCAGGATTCAAGTCAAGGAGGGATGACTTTGGAATTTAGGATTTTTTTGTCAGTCACCAGACAGCTACGTTTTCAACACTTTTACATCAAAATTATTTCTTCCGCCTATAATTTAACAGTTTACTGCAAACAAGTGTTGGGTGAGCTTCAACATGAAATTATTAAGAGAGTTTATTATCTTGAGAAGTTTTTTATGGGCTGAGACCTAACAGAGCACCCATATGCTTTGCAGTACAAGAAAGAAGACTGAGGTAGTACAGAAATGCAAGAAATGAAACAACAACAAAAAAAATTTGACTAAATATTAATTTAACCAGAAGTGAAGGAAATGGTGCATCTGAAGAGCAAGCAAAAGAAATAGAGTTGTTCAGTTTAAAGGAAAAGGATCAGGAAAGATGTGAAAAACAACTTCCCATTTGTAACTATAAAGCCAAAAGGGCAAATGGTTCCTTGCAATTGTTATGAGCAGAAGAATAAAGCTCATAGCTTGAACTCCAGGTTTATGTAGGTGGCATATAGCTTCTGCAGTTGTGTCTGTTGGACCTTTGTTGGTCTGACTGAACCCACAATATCAGTACTATGTTGCTGCTTGAAGGCATTTTCAGTTATGCATACTAAAATATAGCTCCCATTCTAAAGCAATTCTCTTGAAAAAGCTGGTGCTCTTTCCACTTAAGGCTCTGGAACTATTGCCAAAATTAAACAACAGATGGTAAATTTAGCCCTGTACAGCTGGACAGAGCAAAGGCTATCTCATATTTAGGTCTCACTTTAATCAACAAAACAAGATTTCTGTGAAGCGTAAGCCTTATTCCAGGTTCCATGATTCCACAATAATTTTCTCCATAAGTTACAAAGTGAAGACTCCATATTCCAACTGTATTCAGTCCAGTGTGATGCATAAGTACAAAAAAAGTAATTTTCCTCACTTGAATGAATTTAGCATTTAATGTACTGACAGTTTATTAGATACTTGGAAAACTACAGAACTATGCAAATACTGTGTATAATCTGTTTGGAACCTTTTTGTTTGTTGAGAGTACTTTACAGGGAACAATTACATAAAGTATATTTAATTGGTATAATTATTGAACAGTTCCTTAAAGAGTGGCAAATGCTCTACTCAGAGGACTTTACTTGACTGAGAGAACCAGATTACTGAAAGATTGCCAACACCCCTCTCACTCCTTTATAATAAACTCTGAAAAATTGCTGTACCATAAGAATGAAAATTTTAAATATGCATGGTTTTAAATACAGTATGTACTTCTGTTGTGGTTGAAGGTGCTAAGGAAAAAAAATCAAGTTTGTATATAAAAGTCAGAAATAGCCTGTTTGTGGAACTGAGTGATAAATATACTAACGTAGGATGCACCAAGCAAAATACCTACTTTTTGGGCAAAATTTACAAGTCTATACCATAAAGTTGGATTGAATTTCAGTCTCTGTAGGTAGCATGTATTCACTTACATTATAGTAGTGAATGTTTTCTCATCTCATATAGATTTAGTTTTGTTTTCGTGTATGTAATATCTATATAATAAGCATAACATGAAAGTAGCCTGAGCCTACTCATTTGTCATCTGTGAAAACCTTTATGTATTATCATGAGAAATTGTCATGACATCTTTCCAAGGCAATGTAGCACTTTTTCATCACCTTGTAATGAGTGTAGGATTCAGTGTATCTGTGGTAGTTCAGTTGTGATAAATGCTCTTATCTAAAGCTCTAACCTTCCAGACAGCAAATAAATGAATGTTTTCTTGTATGAATTATGGTGTTATACTTCTGTTATGGAAAAACATTAATCCCACTGATGCCCACGAAACTCTGTTTATTTGACTAGATAATCTGCTTATTCTGAGAAAGGATATAAGAAAACCTTCCTTGAGAGCCTTGAATACTATCAAAGTGCAATTTACATACTCATGGAGATAGATAGACTTAGTTCAGTGCTCAAGTGATGCTTCTCTTTTGTCCTGCCCTTAATATTGGCAGGCAGGATGGCCCTGCTTTGTTTCATGTTCTCTTTTATGGTTTTCCTGGAGATGACCCCCCAGAACCTGCACATTCTTCAGAATGCCTGCTGGGCAGACTTTTCTCAAGTTATAAAATGGAAATAATAATTCTTTCAGCTGCAAAAGTGTTAAAAAATGTTGTTAATGTGATATTCAGTCACTTTTATTTTATTGTTTTGGTTTTTTTTTCTTTTCCAGGATTACTTACTGCCATCTACCTTTCCAGAGTAAATGGCTTTATGTTGGAACAGAGAGAGGAAATACACACATTGTAAATATTGAGTCCTTTATTCTTTCTGGATATGTTATCATGTGGAACAAGGCAATAGAACTGTAAGTGGAGATTTTTTTTTCATTTGTATGTGTGGTCATTTTCATAGCTGTCTTAAGTTTAATTTTTAAGAATTATTTGTTTTTTCAAATATTACCAGATCTTTTGAAGCCTTTAATTTCAGTGCATTTGCAGTATTAACTGGTTTTTTTGCAGGACATTAGGAATCAGTTTTACGTTAGAGACTGTGTAACTATATTTCATATAAAAGAAAAAAAAATTTTGGTGTACTGTTTAACTATGAAGTTCCATGAAGTACAGGAAGTCTATAACCACTAAAATTCAGATTTTCCTATTTTTATGAGGAAAGCTTGATCACCATATCCTCCATCCTGTGAAGAGAATAGTGGAGGGTATTTGCCCTAAGACTCTACAGAGAACTTTTCTTCATTGAACTATGGAATCATTTAGATGAGAAGGGACAGGAGGAAGTCTCTACACCAAGCCTTCTGCTCAACATAGTAGAATTTCAAGGTTAATTCAAACAGATCAAAGCCTGATGAAGTGATAGGAAAGATAATGAGTGCCTATTAAATGATAGTTCTCTAACAAGCTAAGCCAGGTACCTGTGTTGTGGGTATGAAATGGAAAGAGACATAAAAAAATCTGGGATACATCTATTCTTCCTGCAAGTAAAAGCCTTGGCAGAAATGAAAAACTCTTTCTCTGCTGTTTCCTCTGTGAAGTTCCAGCAAGAGGAACTTCTGTGGGAAAGCTCAAAGTACTCCCTGCAGTTTCTGAGACATTTGCTTCATGTTGTGAGGGACCTGTAACCTTTGGTACTAAACTGAAATACACTGATCTGAGTGAACCAAGAAAACAGTAGCGAGGAACAGGGTTACAGGCCTGCAGTGTAACCCCAGTTCTCAAAAATTCCTTCCTTTCTTTTCCCTCTATTATTATTATACTAATCACTCTGTCCCTGGGGTTGAACTGATGCCTCATTTTCTTTCTCCCTCTCTGCCCTCACCAAACTTCACAGGCACAGTTGTAAAAATCTAGGTTTACCTTCAAAACACATAAAACCAAGGATTCAAATAGTAATCAGGATTCAGTCTGCTGGTAAATCTTTTGTCCAATTCTCAATTTTTGAATGTTTGGTTGTTCTGCCCGTGTGAGACTGCTCAGCTCTGTTTAGTAGTTTTGGCTGCAAAAAAGCCCTGCTGGAAAATATGGTTTCCACCGGAGTATGAGCATTTTGATGAGTTATTCAGGTGGAAAGTATCCTAATTGTTTTCTGTTTCTTATTTTGTTTTGGTGACATTGACATATTGGAGGGCTTTTTGAATCCTGTATTTTAGAATGTCTGTGTTTAATATATTGAGTAGATAAGGTCTTTAAGTTTTTGGGAACATCATGTTTTCATTTTGTGTGCACTTGTACTTTTCTTTCCTCCAGAAATTAGGATGTTTCTATTCTGTAGGAAAATAGATCCAAATGTTTTTTATGGACTGGAAGCGTTCCACCAAGTTTCACTTTCTAATTATCTAAAAATTCTTCTGAATAAATGTTTCTAAATTATTTTAGTGGCCACAAAAAACATTTTTCATGAGAGTAGAATAGAATGATACCCCTCTTTCTATGTGGGAAATAAGGGCTACTTTCTAACAAGCTTCACTACTGATTTGTTGACATAGGCTAGATGCTATGCAATAGGCTCCCTCTCTAAAACCTTCAAGGAAGCAAACAGCCCCTCCTATCTTCTTTGCATATTCTATGCAGGAAAATACCTGGATTTTCCAAAATTTCTCTTTGCATAAGTTGTAAAAGGTAATGACAGCATAATAAAGATAGACGATGTCACCTCAAGTACTTGGAGGTGCTGCATGGTTACCAAAATAGGTTCTCCTTCTAAAAGGCAAGTTTGCCATGTACTGTTTTGTTGACAGGTGAGCACAGGTATTAATTAATTACTGCTTCTAGTTCTACCAGTCTTACAAGTATAAACTGATCCATGTAAGCAGTGTGCTTCTCTAAAGCTCCATTGTTTTGTTCCAATCTTACCATTAATATGGAGTACTCCTTAATATGGAGTGGAGGAAGTTGTCCTTGTAAATATTTTGCAGGTGGACAGGGGATCCTATGTGTCTCCAGATCAGTTTCTCTGTATTAGAGTAAGAGGCTGGTGGAAATAATGGTGATGTTTGCCAGAGCAGCCACTTCTATAGATGCTCTTGTCCCTCTGAAGTGGAAACTGGGTGACTCAGTAATTTGAACTCTCTCTGGTAATAAACTATGATATCTCTTCCAGTACTGTTGCTTTCCTGCTCATAAAATGGAATGTAGATTAGCTTTTAAAGGAAATGTTATTAACTTTAAATGTACTTCATGAGGCTGAGCTTATGACTGTAGACTTTCCTTTAGAATAGTACTGAGAAAAATGTTTGAGAGAACAAATACTGAGTTTTATTTTGGGCCATGGATATGTTCTGATATGATTATATTTTTTAGTCTCCACATTTCACATAATTTTTGCATATTTTTCACATTTTAGTATTATAGAATCATAAAATAATTAATGTTGTAAGGCTTCTCTTGAATTTTCAAGACCAATTTCCTGCTTACAGTAAAATCAGGTTGTTCTGGGGTATATAAGTTCACAGGGTCTGTTGATGTTAGGTGCTTTCAAAGATGAAAGAAAATAGGAAAATATATGTATGTAAAATTCAGGAAAATCTTCAACCTTACCATGAACGATGTGAGGGGCAATGGTGCTCATAACATTATGTTAAATTCTGAGTTAATGATAACATTTCAGAGTGTGAGGTTAGCTTGAAGATGTTACTATTCTCTATAAAGCTTGGAAGGAAATAATTACCTTTTGTGCAATCATATGTCTTTCAAATTTATTGGCAAGAAAAGACCAGTAAAAGCCCTTGCTCTGCTGCTATATTCACATCCTAAGCTTAGATGGAGGGTTTCTAAATTAAATTTTAAGTGTGTCAAGTTTGTGTATCATCTGCTCTAACAAGCCTGAAGGAGTTCATCCCTTTTCATGCGGTTCTCATCCAGTTTCTAAAACTGAAAGTCTACCAACATAACTTCTCTTTCATTTAATCACCCCCCCACCTTACTTTTCTCTGATTTGTATCTATTTCTAATGTAATTGCCATGTAACCCTCATCCTCAGAAACAACCAAGTATTTTGAGTCAGTGAGGCCTATCAAATGACTGCAAGAATTTCTTTTGTAACAGTGATTCTGTTGCAGTGAAAGACTGAGATGAAAAGGCTTGGTAGTTTGAAGACTTGGAAAGAAAACAGGTTTAGATGCAACATTTTCAGACTTTGCATATGATGCAAGAAATCTTATCACCTTGTCCTGCACTGCTACTTTTACTTACAAAGTTGGCATTTGGTGCAGAGGGGTTTTTTCTGATTTCCTTGTCTACATTTGTATCTGAAAGATCTGTAGAACACTACTTTTTAAATGATAGTGGTTTTATGCCCTGTTCAGGAGCCTCTAGTGGAGATACATGTCAAAAAGATGATTGCAATACATATTTTATCATAAGGGACTATCGTCTTCTCTTGCAGGAGAGGCCATTCAGAGTTTAAACACTATCTAATGTTAGTCAGAAATTAAGGCCTGAACAGCTAATAATGCAAAGGAAATGGATTTTTTTTTTGTTTTAGATTTTTTAGTGTTTATGTGTTTGGTTGGTTGGTTGGTTGGTTGGTTGTTGTTGGGGGGTGTTTTGTGTTTTTTGGTTTTGTTTTGGTTTGGTTTTTTTAGATTTTTTTCAGAACTAAGTTGTAACCAATTCTGGAAGTTACAGGAGAAATTTCCTCCTTAAATCATGTGCACTGTCTGTGCCTCAGTGGACCTGTCCTTGAACAGAGCTGAGAAAAAACACAAGCATATGGGTATCAATTCTTGTCTCAGCCGTTTCTATCATCTCATGCATTATCGCTTCTTCAGGCCACACTGAAGCAATCTTCTCAGCTAAGAATGAATAAATCAAAACTTTTTCACTTGTCATTTCTCTGTCATGTAGCAGAGCTAGTCCTTTGCCAGAGGGTTTGAGGCTCATGATACTCTTTGGTTTTCTACTCGCTAATAAGCAAAATGTTTCTCTTTTTTCCTTCCAAATGTTTGGAAACAGCTTTGGAGGAGAAAAATAGTCAATGAGCCCAGCATGTCTCCATTTACTCCAGCTACAATGAGATCAATTTTCACAGCATGATCATACATTTGGGAAGGTCACCTAGTGTTGGAAAGGAAAAGAAGATCTTTATATGTGTCCTCTGAACTCCAAATGTGAAAAATCTGGATTATAAGCCTCCAGTAAGATTCCAGTGCTTTGACACCCCAGTATCTAATGAATGAATAACTGAAACTTGCCAAAATTTATGGGATTTGAAGAATCGAAGAATTGAGCAGACTGGAACTCAATTATGACGGAGCCATAACTTGGTCTCTCGTTTCTTAGCCCTTTGTTTGCCCATCCCCATTTCCTAAAGTGGAGACTCAGAGTCAGTAGATCCGTAGCAATGAGGGAAAGCAGTACAGAGGAGAAGTAACAGTCTAGAAGAATCTGTGATCCCCTCTGTGTGCAGACCCAAATGGAGATAGTTCTTAATATAAAGAAAGCACAATTTTCACAGCTTCCTTCTTCTGGGCATTTCAGAATGTGTGTCTAAGACTCGGAGTTGCATCTTGAGGTTGAACTGATTCTTGCTGACTCCAACTCTCAGTTTTGATCTACAGCATATGCATAGTGTGTCTAACTTACTCATCCCTCAAATTTCTCTCTGGCTCTACCACTGAAAAGGTCTCAAATTCCCTGGAGCGCTGCACCTTTATGGAAGGCAGAACTGTGGAAGATGTCTGACTACTGACACTGAAGAAGTATTTGTATATGCACGTGTTTTTTTCAGCACTGCTACATTCAGTCAACTTCAACTTCATAACAATGACTAATATGGATGTTTTCTTTCCTTTTCCCCTCTCCTAAGTCCTCCTATCACTTTCTCACACCAGATTTTTATTCTTCTCAGAAATCATTGCAGTACTTCTCCAATTGTGCAGGCTAGTTTTTCTTTCAAAAGGAAAATGGTTTTGGTTTGATTCTATTTTGTCATAGCGTACTTTTACCTGCTTTAAAGAATGTCTTGGTATTTGAAGTTCTTATTGACAGTATTTAAGTCACTTGATTTCTTAGAGTGCATAAAACATTCCAGAATGATTGAGGAACACATCATCTATCTATTTTCCACATTTTGCTGGGCCCAGATTGTAACATTGCTGAAGACTTCTTCTAAAATAAGCTTAGGATAAAATAATTAAATAAAAATTTCCACCCTTACAAGTCTTTTGAAGACTGTTTTACAGTGACTGCTGTCTGAATTTCAGTCCAGTTCTTCTGAGTAAGCGTCACATCTTACAGCATAACCACTCTCTCTTTTCCCCAAATGAATATACACCAAGTAAATTAATACCTGCTGCTGTCAGGAACAACTTCTGATGAAGTGCAAAACAGCTCAAAGTATCAGTATCTTTTTAGCAAATGCCTAGTTTTAGTTCTCTACAGCTGTCATGGGAATCTGTGGTTCCATTTTTCAATTCTGCAGGTTTTTTTGGGCTTAAAGGTCAGCCAAGACTATGAAATGTTGCAAAGTTTTGTATCATTAGCTCATACTTTTTTCTTGCTCTGTTGAAGTTAGCTTTCATTTCTGAATTTTTTCACTGCAAATCATTGCTGATAGTTTTTGGACTTGACCTTTTTTTCTTTTTTCTTTCTGCTGTGTATTGACTTGGATTTGTGTTTTATCCTTTTTGTGTCTTTACAGAGCTTTTATTTTCTCTGTCATTCTCAGCTGTACCCTGGCTGCTATTTGGGAATGAAAAATTCCCTGCTCAACTATTTCTCTTACACCTTATTTTCACCTGCTGATTCTTCTTTTTTTTTTTCCCTTTCTCAAGGAATAGGATCTAATTAGTTTTTATGCAGTTCCCCACAGCTAGCTTAAAGGAATGCCTATACACAAGTCTCTGTCATCAACAGTAGAGTTCTTTATTCACAATAGCTTCAGATCTGGTTGGTTTTCCAGCACCTCTTCATCCCTTTCAGGAGCTGTTGGATCTCTGCTTTTGCATTCAATATAATTCAATGGTGGGGTTTTTTTCTTTGTAGGCAGTTCCACAATTACAGTGTCCAACTCTCCAAACTCCTTGACAACTTTACTGTAATAGGAATGAGGGGAAACAGAACATTTTATGTATACTAAAACAACTTGAGGCAAAATGGGGTTTGTGTGTAGACATTTCCCCGTGCAGTATAATTTATTGTATGAAAGCAGTAATTACTGTATCTGTAGCTCTGATTGTGTTTCATGGGTTCTATAAAATAATGTTATTGATATAATATGGTGAGCTAAATAATTGCTTTGTTTAATCCTGCTTGTAGTGCCGTCATGATGTCTACCCTCAAGAGAAATTGACTGTAGAGCCTAATGCCTTGCTCTTCTTTTACAAGCAACACTTCTCTAGGGCTCCAAAGGATATTGTTGTAATTTCTATTTATACATACCTTCCCTGAGGAGACAAGGAGATGCAAGAAGTGAGGCACTGATCTGCCATTGGCAGACAGTTCCTGGTCTTAGTGTGGCACAAAGGACAAGGTTTGGGTTCCTCACCACAGCCCTAAAGCCAAAGGGACAAAACATCACTTGAGGAGAGGCAAACCAGATATTTATCTTGTCATTCCTTCTGTATCCAGCCATCGGGCAGGCTCAGAGCAACAGCAAAAGGTCTTGCAGAACTGAGGAAGTTGCAGTGCTTCCACACACGGCTTTCTTCCTTGCTCCACCTGAACTAGGATTATTTTGTATTAGTTTATCCTCCCACAAACATCTCCCCCAAGATGGGACTGTGCATGTTCATCCAAAAACCAAACACCAAACTTTATGCTGCATCTTGTGAATATTCCTTGTTATGTAGTCCAAAGAGGAATCAGTTTTGATGCAAATAGTTTACTTTCAATTTTTTGCAAATACTTGCTGTGTATAAAAAAAAAAATCAATGTTTCTTGGAGCCCTGGAAAAGCAGTGCAGGAGGACTGCCAGGGAATAGGCTCTACACTTCCAAAAACCTTCAGGAACATCTGTTGTCATCTGTGTGTGATCTTATCTGTGATGGCACATGTAAAATTAGTTTTGGTATATACAACTATTTCAAAAGGATCCTTTCTGCTTTCCTGACAGAAGCCATGTTATGACTGCCAAACTTAATAGACTTTCTACTTACTCTTACCTATGTATAAACAAAGCTGGCCTCTGTTAAGTGATCAAGGAAATTATGGAGGGTGGATCGTGGCTGATTGTGAAACCTCCACCCAGCTGCTTTCTCACTCCCTGTCCTCAACAGGACAGGGAAAGAAAATAAGATGGAAAAGTTAATGAATAAAGGTAAAATCAGGAAAAGCACTTACCAGTTACTGTCAATGGAGAAACCAGACTTGACTTGGGAAAAAAAATACAAATTATTACCAGTTAAAATAGAGTAGAATGGTGAGAAACAAAGACAAAAACTAAAGTCCCCTCCCCCCCAAATCCCCATTTTTCCTTGACCAATGATATATGTGTGAAAACTAAAGAATGGTTTGTTGGGTCTTTTGATAGAGTGACATACCCGACAGTCTTAAATTTAATTGAAGTGAAAGAAAAAGGAGGAAGCCAGAGCATGCCCGGTATTATACAAAACAACTAAATTATTAAAATAACAAGAAGTAAGGTCATATGAATACTAAGAGAATACTTATATCAAATATAGAGGAAAGACAACGAAGAAAAATCAAATCTCATACATTTAGTGCACAGACTGCTGTGTTTGGTATCAACTTTGCTGATAGTGTATATAAAGCTGTTATTCAACAGAACTAAAGAAATAGATAGGTGCATAATGATTAAATTATAATACTCCTAAAAGAAACAAAAAGTGCCTAAAAAAAAAAGTACCCAAGCTATACAACATTAATACAATGCAGTAAATCCCAGGATCCCCCAACTACAATGAATTCAAGAGGGATATGGAGGAGATTTGAAAATGTACTATATTAGTGAAGGTTTCCCCTTTCAGCTGAGATTTTAGCACGGAAATTTGAGGCTACACCCTACAGGAATATAAGATAAAAATAAGACTAGTAGTATAAGGCAGGAGTTTTTATACCATTTAGAGAGGAACAACGAGCTTGTGTGCCTATGAAAGTATACTTACCTGAAGAGTAGAGGACAGCTCATATAAGACTTTGCTTCTACCCAAAGAGAAATTGATGGGTTCTTTGGTGAGCAATGTCATGTGTATCCTTCAAAGAAACTGGTTGCACAGAGTTATCTAAACTGTTCCTGACTTTTAAAATTAGTAGCTACAAAGAGCTGACTAAATGGAATCAATCTTTACCTTAGAAAGACAGTATAGTCTTTTCCTTTCTCCCTCCATTTGTTGTGATTTTGCCAATGTTCCTGGTCATGTACCAAGACTGGAATGGCCAAGCAATCCAACATGCATCCTGGTTGGTTCAATGGCCTGGGATAGCTGCCCAACCCATTGTGCTTTGTCAGCCTCCACGCGCTTCTGCTACCATTTTAGCTTTCTGGGGAAACATATCTGATGTTTGCTTGCCTCTGTTTTCTCTTGTGTCATCTGTCGGTGGTTCTTATCTGGCTAAAAAGTGAAAACTCTAATCTGTGTCTTCTCTTCTTGTTTTTTCCTCTTGTTCTCACCCTTCCTCCTTTGCCCACCGCTGCATAGGCAGCATGTACTCCAAACAGACCTAGTTCTTTCCATCAAAATGCTCTGACCAGTTCAGACAGGTGAATCTATGTCAGAAACAACACCTGAAACAGCTTAGAATGTCCAGATGTACAAGGTGTTTGTAGGTCTAAGCACTACTTGCAAACAACCTCATCTTGCCCCTCAGTTCCCAGTCACTGCCTACCTACCCTGCCTGCTCCAAGGCTTGGCGTTGTGCAAATGATATTTTTATTTCAGTACAGATTACTCAGAAACAGAAACTCAGCCAGAGGGGTCCCCTCTGGTAAGTTGGCTTGGATAGGAATGACAGCCAGATCTCCTGCGATCTTCATCTCTGTAAAAATGGTTTTGTGCCACTTCTCTCACTTTTGTGTCACTTCTCAAATGGTGCTTGCTGCTGGCACCATGAAGGACAGTCTGTATAGAATGTCGCTGTATAAACCGTCTGTTCACTGCTTTCCTGCTGATCTCATTTCTGTCATGGGATATGCTGCAGAATGCTCTTGCAGAAACCTTGCTCGTGGAGACCTCATGTAGGAGAATAACATGCTGTATGTTCAGGATGTCTGGAGTAATTTTTCTCAGCTCAGAAATAAATATCAGACTAGGTCTTTGCCTCTCTGCTTTGACCCAGCTTTGGTGCATGACGAAATAGTTAAAATATTTAAAACGTTATGTGGGCAAAGTATAGATGCCAGGGAAGAGTGTGCATGCTTTTAAGAGTGTTGGAGCGTACTGTTCTGGGAAAGGGGAACCTATGTGGCCATGGATTAGTCCACAATGTTCTAGTGTTTGAGTTGTCTGAGAATTTTTGTGTACCACTCTCAGTCTTGATTTGGAGTCTGACCTGTAGAACAGAGGCCAGTTTTGCTACACTGCAGTAATCAGCCAAAGGAAGAAGCCATTATTTTAGAAAAATCCTTTGAGTAGTTTGACTGGAGTAGCTTATTTTGGTTTATTTCTGTAATTCTCTTGCAGATTGTTTTAAAACTTGGAGCCTAGGTCATTTTAGTTTTGATTTCCAGATAAATTCTTCACTTTATGGGCTCTGCCATAATTTTTTTCCTGTTGACTTTTGGTGAACCAAGACCGAGTCATGCAAGTTCAGATCCTAAGCTGAATTCCACAGGACATGTACTCTGACCACAGAACCTAGATGGGAGGAAGGTCCTCTTCTGTGCAGGCATTCAGTGTGGACTGGTGCTTGTCTTCTTACTCTCTGTGACTGCCAGGGCCTGCAGGTCAGGTCAGAGAAGATGATAGATTAAAAATTTCCATCTGTCCAATCAGTTTCCTATGATTTGCATTTTCTGTCAGGTGCTGGACATTAATAACTTCAGTACTAAGTTGCATACGACACAGTTGGTACATATTACAAAAAGGGAGGGGATGTCAAGAACAGTAATTAATTTCTATAAAGGCTTACAAAGCCTCATAGGATGGCTGTTGTGGCCGAGGAGCCTCACTGAACATGCATTGTGGGTGTAACTGTGTTAGCTGGTCTGAAGATGAGATAAGGCTTTACAGATCAGACAGAGGCAAGATGCTCCATTTCTGAAACCCTGCTGCAGTAATGCTAAGACACTTCCTGACAGGGCAGTGTAGGTGAGGTTACTGAAACCCTTTCTTTAGTGGCATTGGAACTTGGTGAGTCATGCTATTAGTGTCTGAAATTAATCTAGTGAATACTTTGTAAATCCTTGGCAAATTAGCCTTCAAATGGAACAAGTAGGGAGAGAGGGTCAGAAAGAGATGGAGTAGAGAACAGAAGAGGCAAAAATGCTGCAAGAACGAGAGAGTTACTGTACTAGGTAGACTAGTGAGATTTTAAAAAAATGAAGCAAGAATTCATTAAGAAAAGAGAATCTTTGCCTATAATGGCAAAAAGAAATACAGGACAATATTAAAAGATACTTATAACTTTACCTTACCCTGTTAGGCTTTTTGCAATTATTTTTAAACCATTGGAGGTACATGTTAGCACGCCTGCAAACTGAGGTATCTAGCTCTTCTTACAACAAAAAACATCCACAGATTTTAATTGACTTTTGTCTTGCAGATCCACCAAGACCCACCCTGGCCCAGTTGTACATTTAAGCGACAGCCCGAGAGACGAGGGAAAAGTGAGTACAACCAATAGTATAAAATTTTGCAGCATTTCATAGCCTTTATTTGCCTTGCTACTCTTTCCTTTTGCTTGCTCACTAATTTTATCATCTGCTTTCTTTCTATGTTTGCAAGTCACTTCAACTATTTTACTGTTCTTAAGAAAAAATTATCTTCGTACAAATTTAATGAGTAAATGTTTGTGATACGGACAACATACTTGAAAAGCATGCCAAAGACTGTACTTTGAAATGTATAGCCATCTATATTGTTCCTGTTTAAAAAAGCTTGATTTTGTATAAGAAGATTTTACTAAAAACTGTATCATGACTTTAGTACTTGGATAAACATGCACTTATGAAGGCATTATAGTAATTTTCTTTTAAGATAGGAAGTCTTTTCTTATATAAGAATTATCATAATAATAACCCTGGTTTGGAACTTGCTGCTGTTTGCTATTCTCAACTCTGTTCACTGTCCACAAGTGGAAGCCAAACATGTAGTCAGAGCATTAGGGTTGTTACTGATACTACCAGGAGGCACAATCAGAGTTGGCTTTATTTGTATGGCAGCTTTTCAAAGACGAAATATGGTTGACAGAATTCTGGTTCTATTACAGCTTTTATTTTTTATGCGTTGCTACTGATATTTGAGCATTTTGCCTGTGTGGAAAGAGTATTTAACTCTCTCATTGGTTTTGATCATTTTTAGTAATAGCATTTCAGTGTGTATTTATAAAGTACTGCATCTTCCGAATGGTATATCTGTTTGACAGCGTGCCTCACATAACAGCTAATAGTTGTTAGAAACTAGCAGCAGTTTGAATTTCCAAGAGTGATATGGGGGATATTATGCTGAAATTATGGGTACCTAGAAAAGCACTGATGACTACATCTGATTTTCATTTGCACTGTTTGTCCTCGGACTTACCCATATTGCGAGGTGAACTAAGTGCAAATGGTGCACTTGTGAACCAACCCTCCAACCTTCAATGGCATCTCTGAGCCTTTCTGGAAGAATCACAATAGGTCAAGCAATTTAGAATGCTATCAAATAAAGTAATTAAACATAATGAAGTGTAGTGTTGTAGCCTCAAACAAGAAGCCATTGAGAAATGCAGTTTAATTATCTGTGGCAAAATACCTGGTGAGAATAAAGGTTTATTGATGAGGCATCATTCTTGTTTGCTGGCCACAACAGAAGCTGCTGATGAGCTGCCTAAGGCACACAGTGTAAGAAAAAAGGGTACTGAAAGAAAAAATGATCTTGTCAGTGAAGATTTTTTACAGAAATGCCATGCATTGTGTCCAAACAGAAACCTAAAAATATTTTTCAGCAGAAAGAGAGAAGATGAAAAGGACCCAGGCAAGTGAGTTAAAAGAGAACTGGCTTGGGAATACAAGTGCTCATTGCTCAGAGGGCACATGGGAGACATCTGGGCACTGGTGAAGTACTAGCATTTGAAGAACAGCAAATTCAGACAGATGCCTATGAAAAACAAACATTGAAAAATTATGGGGAGAAGTAGTAGAAAATGTAAGGTATACTAAAACCATCTCAATGCAGCTCTTTATATCATTGATAGGTTGAGACAGGTATAAAGAATGAATTGGTGCTAACAAAATATTTGCCATTTTGCAGAATGTAGAATTGATAGTGTTTACAGGAAGATATCAGTAAAAGGTACACACAAATGTAAGCAAGCATTAAATCAAAAGACATAGTTCTAAATAAAAAATTCAATAGTAAAGAAGTCAACTTCATTTTTCAACTAAGTCTTGTTAAACTTTAGTTGAAAGAATGCAGAATAAATCAATCATTATTCAGAATGAGGGAAAATGGGGGGAAAAAAGCAGCTCCTGGGGCTTTTACCATTCAACATGGTCATAAATAGCCTGGAAAATAGAGTAAGCAGTGATGTGGCCTGGTTTGCTGGACTTTAGGAGGCTGAGAAACTCAGCAGTAAAATGGAAGGTTAAATATTGTCTTTTTAAGTGTATTCAGTGTAAATGATGAGAAGTGATACATGTAGGGCAAAATATTTCTGACTTTACATACAAAACAATGGGTGTGAGCTGATGATTCCTGTTTGATATCAAGAGCTTTGGGTGATGATTCAATGATGGTTCAATGGAGATGTCAGCTTAATGCTCAGTAGTGAACAATAAAGAAAATCAAAATTAGGTATTGTGCAGAGAAGAATAGAGAACGAAACAAAGCTATTAAAAAAAAGCATTGTTGACCTGTCTTCTGAATACTGAATATAATACTTATCCTTCTGTGTCTAAAATGAACATAAAGAGCTAAAAGAATTTCAGAGAAGGGACAGGGTTTTCTGGATGAGAGACAACTTGGGGAGACAAGAAAATTCACTATGGAAAAGACCTGATTGTGATTCCAAGTTTGAAAAATCACAGTTGATATTAAGAGGATGGAAGCAGCTCATAGTCTCTTTCAATACAAAAACTAAAACAATACCAAATGAAGCTGACAGGTCAGATTCCAAACAAGCCAATTAAGTACTTCTTCAAATGTGCAATGGGTAGAACCTACAACTTTTTCCAAATGCTATTGTGTGTGCTGAAAATGTATTGATCACAAGGAAGACTAGAGAAGTTAACACAGAAGAAATCAATGTGAGGGTAACTGAAGAGGTTTGCTGAATTCTCCTAAAAGGTTCTTAAAGATGAGGTTAACCAGAGCCATGTATAGTTGAGGAGGTGGCTGTGCTTGAATGAGAAAATTACACAGACTGAGAGAATATGTGAGAGTGTTACAAGTACTTGTCTTCCCATATTATTTGGTATTTGCTCTTGGCCATTTCAGTACCAGATACTGTCATAGGTAGACTTCTATTCAACTTAGCAGAGTTATTCTTAAATAAAAAAGCTGATGATAGTTCTACATACTTTGCTTATCTCTACAGCTCCGAGTTAACCAAAGACCACCAAAATGTATTGGTGGCAGAAGTCAGGCTCCACAGATCACTTCATGATAGGCAGCACATAGAAGTGTCCTTTGCATATGTTTCAGGAATTGAATAGTAGGTACAAATCAGTCATAATCATTACTCAAAATACAGATGTTCTTGTACTCTACAAGAGTACTACTCTACAAGAGTACTACTCTACAAGTAGTTTTTTCAAGAGTCCAGTGGTATAGCCTTCTCTGGGGTATTACAAAGTTGTTTACAGACCTGGGACTGTTTTTCTGAAGTAAGCATTTCTCCTATGAACATGGAGTGGTTGAGAGTCCTAAAACATAGTCAGACCTTTCAAAATCTAGGACAATCCTAAGAGCTCTATTTGAAAGCTGGGTAAGTTTGTGCACTGGCAGTATCTTCACCTTTTTCTTTAAGATCCTTCAAATTACTAGAAGTTCCACTTTATTTCATTAACTGGTGGTGGGGTACCTTGTGCCAGAAGAGTGAATGCAATTCTGGAAGACTTCTGCCATTCAAAACTTTTCCAGAGTGGCCTCCAGGCAGGCTATCTAGGCAGGCTTTGGAGACAAGTCTCTTTTATGAATCTAACAAGCTGTGGCTGGAAGATAGACATCAAAGAGAATTTAGGCATTTAATGTGTCACTGAAGAACAATTCAGGGACCCAGTGATTAAGTTCATGAAATATAACTGTGTCTGCCAAATCAATTAATAAGTGTACATTAGGGACAGACTGGAGTGCACAGACATTTATAAGTGGCAGATCTGTAGCAAACATGATTTTTCTTGCTGACAGAGGAAAAGACATTACCTGCAACAATCTGCAGTTTCCCAGCAAACAGAGAAAGCTTACTAGGAAAAGGTTTAATGTTATTTACAATTAGCTGGTGGGCTAAACTTCCTATCTCTGAGTCTGAGTTCTGAGATCTAATAATACCTAAAATAACAAGCCTGTTTGGCAGGCTTGTTTGTTTGGGATTTTTTCCCCAGCTTTTTTGTGTTACCAGGACAAGGAAATGGCTTGCTGGCATGTACCAGGATGTAATTAGTTGACTGTAAAAAAGAAATTCCCTCCCATCATCAAAAGCATTTGATGAAGAAAGATTTAAGTCAAAATGTGAAACAACTCCACTAGACAAGGAAGATCTTGCCAGAACTTCTCTCTCCAAATTCTGTCCTGTGTTCTGCTTTTTTTTTGTAACCTATTTAAGCATGAGTAATTAAACGAGGTGCCACAAAAGGCAAGATAAATCTTTGGAATTTTTTTCCATTGCTTTTCTTTGTCTGGGTTTTCCTCTCCAGCTGCATTTATGGATGTTTTGCTTTTTACCTCTATTACAGAAATAGAGCTTGTCTTATAGATCTCCCAAGTGACTACTATGACTGAGAGGAGTGGGAATGTTTGGGTTTCTTATGGTTCAGATAGGTCAGAATCCAGAGCATCATAACTATCCTGGCAATGAGACTAGTCCCATTCATCCAAGCTGGAATTGTGACTTTAGTGCTGTACAGTGTTAGTACTAAAGCAGCATGACTACTATCTGAACAAAAAGAGAGATTCCTGGCTATGCAGCAAATCTCTTTGCCTTTCAATTTCTTCCCTGAAATCACACTTTGTAACTTGCAATTCTTTAGTGCAGTTGTGCATTAAGCATTTTCGCAATAGTTCAGGTGAAATGTGGTTTGTGATAAAAGGTATTTAACCTTTTATTAATTACCTGGAGCATGATATCTGTGCAAAAGAGAGGAATAAGAATCAAAAGACAAACCTGCTTTCCCAGGGAGAAAGGCTTATTAAGAAACAGGGCCACATACTAAATGCTTTTCAATTCCTTCACTTTTCTGAATATATTTGTACAAAAGCTGAGATGAAAAGAATATTGGTAGATACAAACTGCATGTGACTGGTTTGGTAGCCAGCTGTAAAGCACAGGTGCAAGTGCTTGTTATGATGACAGTAAAGAGGACACTCAGACTCCATAACTTATTAAAATACTATTTATTGGAGTGAATACAAAAAGGAGGGTGGGACCCCCAAGCTGTTTAGCATTGGATGAACCTCCAGTAAGGGCATGGCACTGTTCTCTGTGAAGGGGCTTGCCAGCATTTTGGTCTTTGGAGATCCCAAAAGATTTTTTTTTTTAAAGGAAAGCCCTATCCATTTCTACTGTCAAGCAAAAGGATGTTCACATGAGACATACTGCCTTACATTCAGATAAAGACACAAAGGTGCTGTCCTTGCCTTTACCAAGTGGGAGAGGCCTACAGGGTCCTTTAGAATTAGCAGCTAAGTTTCCCCTGTGGCCAAGGAACATGTGCAGCACAATGCAGGCTTGAAAGCCAAGTGCTGTGTGCAGCCCAACGCAGCACAGGCCTGCACCTACTCAAGTGAGCTGCTATGAGCATCACCAACTCCTGGATGTACAAATGGCTTCCATTTGGGATTGCTATACCAACAGTGCAAGCAGCTGCAGTAAGACCCTCCTTTGTTCACTCTTGGAATGGCAGCCTATTATCCCAGAATACCATATGGCATCCTGACATGAGCTGTCCAGTTAGCTGCATGCTTTCTGACTTCACCACAAAATCCCATATGGAGCCATCCAGAGTAAAAATGCTAATTATTCTGCAATTTTTTCAGGACAATTTGAATTTTTTTCAGGAGAATAAATCTTCGGGAGTATAAGTAGTTATTGTTCGTGTTCAGGTATTAAATATATTAACTATAAATCGTTTCCAGATTAGCTAGAAGACTCCACGTAAGGAATCATCTCCTGACAATAAAAAGAACCATATCCAGTAGAACTGAGAGTATTCCCAGGCTCTTTGTAGCAGGATTGATGTATCAGTTATACTTAACTTGGGAAGAAAACGATGTTTTGTTTAGCAGCCCAGCCAAATTTCATTTTTAGGACTCATGCAAGCTAAAGTGAGTGATAGCAAAGATGCTACTAAGATTTCTCCAACTAAGAGATTTCTTGTCATTATTCTGCACAAATTCTTTATATAGAAACAGTAAATCCTTGCCTGCATTCTGTGATAAATCTGTTTAAAGATGATGAATAACTGCAATTATCATTGCCAGTTGTATAAACTATTCTATCGCAGAAACATGAACGTCTGCCAGTTTAGCCATTTCCAGTCTTCATGTCCAGTACAGATTCTTAAGATAGATTCTATGGGAAACCATTTCCAGGACACCTACATAAGCTAGACATGATATTGTCCATAAGATCTGAAATTAATTGTGTTCAAATGAAGAGTAACTCTACAGTACCAGATCAATATTTCACTTCTTTTCAGTGGAGACAAGGAGAAACGATTTTGTTCATTCTTATTTTTCTCCTGACCATTGGTTTTCTTCTCTGTAATATTTTCAGAAATCTTTGCTGGTATTTCTCTGGTGTGCATGATGATATGAAATCCCAGTTCTATAAGAAGTAAATTGGATGTATCAGTTAACTTATTTTTAATTATTTAGAAAGCAAGCAATTTATTCTCTGATGGAGGACTTCTTCAGAATGTTTTAAAACAATAGCAAACATAAATAAAAGGAATATAAGTAGCTGAATGAGAGTTTAATCTGGTGACTCTCTTGGTTTGAAGCTATTTAGGTGGTATCTTAGAAGTCAAACACTTTTTTCTCCAACAAGGGGCAGGAAAGGTAAGAGCTGGTAGGAGTATGCTACAATCTTTGGTTGTCAGCAGATATGCAATTGAGAAGACTGTCCAGGCGCATAATCATGCGGGGAAAAAAAAGGTGTATAAAGCCCTTTCTTTTTCCATGTCAGATCTTAAATTGCCAGCAGTGTGGAGTAATTTACACTGAAAGATAATTTGAAAGCAAGGTATTATGTGTAGGGAAAATTACAAATCTTGCACATCACTTTGTGATTTCTTTTGATATTACTCAATGTTTATATGTACCTTTTGAGTCAGAAAATGTAATTGTGTTTTTTTCCCCTTCTCCAGCTGTTGATAGGCTATGAAAATGGAACTATCGTGTTCTGGGACTTACGATCTAAAAGAGCCGATCTGAGAGCTTATTATGATGAGGTAAGCAATTTCCATTAGTTCAGCAAAGCCATTATGCAGCAGTTTGCCATATGTCTTACCAAGCAGATGGATGTTTATCAAAGGCATTGCTGGTTCTGGAAATACTGTTTGTGCCATTCTTTTGGGCAAATTACTGACAATGGAAATCAAAGTCTGAAATCTCTAGTTCTGATGCTTTAGGCTCTCATGAGTGTACTGTGACACAGAATGTCCTCCTCTTGATCCTGACAAGTTCATCAACTTCTCTGTGGGGATCCTCAGTTGAATAGAGTCTAGCAATGAGCTGACCTGAGATATAGCTACAATAGGAATTATATAATAATCGTCACTGGATATTTCTAGAACATTCATTATATTGGAAGACAAATTACCTTGTACAGCTGTTGATATTGCCTAGTACTTAAGATCTGATTAGACAGTTTTCAAAATTATATTGTCATAGTTATCACACAGTTGTCTCCTGTCGTTTGTAAGCAGCCTGTGTTAACCACAGATGCAGTTCTTGTATCAATAACCAAGCTGCTTGAGAAATGGATATACTCCTAGTTATTATGATTTTAGCAGTAACCCTAGGGAAGAATATTCTTTGTTCTGCCAGTCTTCTAAAGTTCACCATGGATGAATGTGAATGCAACTACAACTGAAGGTAGAAAAGGACATTTTCTTTAAAGTGATTGTGGCAGTAATTGGTTTCCTATAGCTCTCTTTCCTTCTTCATCTTGTCACCTTGCTATGTATAAGGATTGTATACACATTTATTTCCCCTCTAAAAAGCAATCTGAATACATATGAATCCTGCACTCTTTCAGACCTGCTGTCAGAAACACATTAGAACTACTCTGAGCTTCAAGGTTAAGTTTCGGAACATCAACATAGCAAATGTTTCAAAGGACAAGTTTGAACAGGCCAGCACTTAAGCCTCAAGACATGCCCACTAAATTGTCTCTCAGTGACAGTCTGCTTGTGCAAACACTTGTGAAATTGCACCCATTCTATTAAGGCTGAACAACTTCTTCCTTTTACAGGTCTCCTCAGGAAGGGTGGGGTTGGGGATGTCTGCTCACCCACTGTCTTCTCTTGTACTCAGAATGAGACTACATGAAGCAGAATCTTCTTAATGCTGGTTCCCCCTTTTTTTTTTCATTTTGAGACAGAGTGGGTGGATGTTGAAAATTTCTCATACAATTTAGAATTTAGTTGTTCCACGTTTTTCAATACTGTTCTCAGGAACTTTTTTTTGCCTTTTAATCAGTTCCATGCTTTCCTCCTCAGTAGTTATTTGCTGTGTCATTACTCCACTTTGTGCAAATCATGCTAGCTTCTTATATATTGAACTAATTGCAAGATTCTTATTTTGGTTTTAGAAGGATTGTATGACTAGCCATTTTACTTTATTCCAGACTTTCAGGCTCCATGTTCATAATGTTCCAGACCTGCTAGAATTCCCTTAGGGAAGCCACTACCCTTAGGGAGCCACTAAAAAGGGTTTGTTTTTAAATCCTGGGTTACATAGGTTCTGTGAGTCAAAAATTACAAGTTGGGCATGTGCCACTTGGTATTCAGCAGCAACCCAAATTATCAAGCCTAAGCCTCATCTTATGGGTTGGCCACCAAAGATCACAGTCCAGAATTCATTGTTCCTGCTCCCCTTCACCATGCTATCTGGACTGATGGAAGGCCTCTGTGTCCCATCATGTCTGACCAATCTCTCAGTATTGTTCTGGCACTGAGCCATAACAGTTCCAGTTGCAGGGTATCTGTGAAGTCTCAGATAAATTCCTATAAGTGTTCTGTATCTTCATTAAGTACCAAAGTGCCTCTTTGCATGAGTTCTGAATTAAATTAATTAATCCTCACTTTTCTTACTATCATTATGACTTTCATCTTCTCAGTGGTGATATGCATGAGATATTGAGGCCCTTCCAATCAATGCTCCTACACAGTGCCTTCTATAATAGGCTTTCCTTCTGAGCTCTTTTATAATTTCCTTCAAAAGTTTATTTCCATCAAGTGGTATAAAAAGAGAGCACATAAACAAGACAGATCTTTCATATGGTTCTCAAGTTGTTACTGATAGTTGGCAAACCCAAAATCCAGCCATATTCCTGTGCAGGCTTTGGAAGTTTGCGTCAATCCCTATTCAGAGCTGTCTGAAGCAGCCATCATCTTTCATTGGAACACATCCCCAGAACAAAGATGCAGAGTTCTCAGAGACATTTGCCAAATGACAGCTCCCTACCTTTGTCTAACACCTTGCCACTATGGAAGTATCAAATTGGATGTGATCCTTGCTGTAATGGTCCTGGCAGTACTACGAACACAAAGGATTTTAGCATTCAAACAGTAAGATGAGACAAGCATTGTTCATGTCCAAAATATGGTTATAAGTGGTACTAAAGACCCTCAGTGGAGAAGGTTTGTGGTAGGGAAGAAACTGAAATAGTGTTAGGCATGCTTAATTTTAGTATGTTCTGAGTATGAGAGAAGATGGAATGTGTATGCAACCACTGTGGTTGCATACCTCCTCCTTCTTCCACCCATGTTACTGTGGAAGAAGGAGACCACTGTGCAGAAGGAGAAACACACCTAATCTGGAGTGAGCTGCTTTATTTGCATACACTGTGTGAACATTCATGAGTCACCCACCATGGTGAACTCCTGTTCTAAGCAAATAACTGCTCCTTTTGTGTGTGGATGCTAAAGAAGTAGATCTGAATACTAGACATAATCTAGCGGAGAGAAAATTCGGGACTTGTTCAGGACCATCTCTCAGAATTACTCGTGACTTGCAGCTGAGACCTCCAAAAGCATTTGTTTTTATTACCCATTTTGTGGCAAAGTCTAAGGGGTCAGTTTGAGTTGCTGCTATGCCAGCTGTCTGTGCCAGGATCCTGCCACCTCAGCTCCACTCCACAGGAGGTTTATGCTGGCAGGTGGCACCTGGTCACAGAGAGGCAGTTTAGCAAGCAGCTCGGTACAGTTTTTAGTTCAGACACAGTCAGTGACTGTAACCATGTGAAATGTTTCTAAGTGTGATAACACATCAAAACCAGATTCAAATTTGGCATGACAGCGAGCATGAATGAGCTCATGTCAGAATTAATTTGCACGAGGATAGACATGCCTTCAGTGTAAGTGAAGCAGCGCTCCCCACAGAACTAAGGTTATTCTACCTGGGGGCAACAACACTGGACTCTGCATGAACCATCTTTCTGTGTTGTCTTTTGTTACTTAAGTTGTAGTTTGGTTTCTTCTGATTATTTAAGAGGAATTGTGTACCAACTCCCTTTCTGGAAGGTAGAAGTTTGAGTGATACCCATTATGTCACCAAAAAATAAATACCTAGGGTTCAATTTTTCTCAGCTCCATTTTTTGGCACAACTATTTTAGTAGTGTGTTAATCAAGCATTCATATACAAGGCATGTTGGATTCCTGTTAAAACATCTGGGTCATCTTAATGTAGACTCACTTGTGGCTCTGCTGTCCAGCCCCAGGAGCTGAGTAAAGCTTTGGTAAAGGGTCATGGCCCTTTGCTTGATTTCTTCTGATACTCTCTCCGGACCATGAGCTGTAACCAACCATAACCATCAATATAATGATTCAAAGAGGAAAACCAACAGGGAGTTTTAAATAGTGACTCGTAGCACTTAAGCAAAATTAATAAGAACAGCTACAATGCTGACTTATAAATACCCAGACATGATGTTAAGTCATTTGAATAAACCAGGTAAATGTCTATATGCAATTTTAAGTGCATGTAAGGTCTTAGTGTTTCCTAGGTTGAAAAAAATCCCTGGAAATTTATTAAGCTCCATTCAAAAATAGATCTCTTTTATTTACCTTTAAATAAAATTATATTGTGTTTTTTGCTATTTAGCAGTGAACATTTCTGGAAGGGATATGGATTCAAGGGAGAATTCTGTGATTTTGTGCTTCTGTGGGGAGTGTGTGAGGAACTGTGGTATAGATTGAATGTTTTGTCAGAATATGGCTTTTGTTAGTTTCCAGCACATACCAGGGAAAGGTTTGAAGGACTTACACCATTATCCTTTCCAATAGTTTGATGTAACTGTGGACATTTTCAGTCAGCTCCACTAATTATGCACAAAATACTAAGAAAGGTGTAGCATGCACAAAGGAGTGTGATATTCCTCTTCTCTGATGCACTATCTGTTCCAAAACTATCTTACATCATTGTTTTGGTAATTTTCTATATAATTGAAACAGTCCTGGATTCTTTAGTGTTTTGGTTTTGACATTAAACATCGCAGATTTCTGTGGACTTGCTTTGCAACTGAAGTATGTGAGAGTGCATGTGGAAATTGTCCAAGAAGAGTGCATTACTTGCTCTGGGGAAGACTGTGTGTGTTGTACATTACCCATAAAGATTTTTATACAGAATTACCTGTAAATTTACCAGATTAAATACTTCTAAGGAGAGCTATCAGACATATTACAACTGCATTGTATGGCCCTTGTTCTTACACTTTTATCTTAATAACCTTTTCCTTTAATTTTGGCCTGATTCAGTATAGGCCTTCTTACATTACCATGTTACATTGGCCTTTATGACGAAATTTGGATTACAACCATCTGTTGTCACTAAAAAGTAATGGTAGTGGACTTCAGACAAACAAGAACCATCCAACTGTTGATATACCATTAGAACAATATACTCTGAAGTCATACATGAAAATATCATTAGTGTAAACACTGTATGCCATTCCAGTCTCAAGTTCTTCTTTCATTTCTGTAGGCTATTCATTCTGTTGCTTGGCATCATGAAGGGAAACAGTTCATGTGCAGTCACTCTGATGGCAGCTTGACCCTATGGAATCTGAAAAGCCCTAACAGACCATTCCAGACCACAATTCCACACGGTAATTCTGATAGTTGAAAAGTGTAACTAAGAAGCAATACAGTGTTCTCAATGTTTTTTGCTAATATGTATGTTTATTGAATTTTTCCTTGTAGCCCAGATGTTGCTTCTTGCATAAGTATTTTGATCTGCAAAGTAGCTGCAAATTATTGTAAAATCAGTAACTTAGATCAAACTTTTTATTGTAATCGGTGTTATAAATACCTCTTCCTGATTAAAATTACTCTAATGTCGTATCCAATTCCTTTTAAGAATCTACTGCTGGTCTGTGAGACCCTCAGGCTCTGGGATTTTCACATTTCTTTCTTTTATAGCTTGTACTTAGGGACTTTTATGTGCAATTTTCACAACAAATTAATGCGTATTGTACAAGGTACTGTGGTGTTTGTCATGGGGATGGTACAAGGCTTCCAAGAAAGAACTGCAATGAAGAATTTAAAGGAGCCATAGTAAGAGATGGCTTTATCTTTTATGTGTTGGACTTTATATAAAATTGCTTCCTACAATTTAGGTTTAAAAGTATTGACACCATTGTAAACGTATACATGACTTTACTGAGAAACCTGGCTACACTGTATCCTCCAGTCAGGCTGCGTAGACTTTCCAAAGCAGCAAACCCAAAATGGCTATTTTTTTAGTTTGCAAGTGACTTTTCTCTGATTGGAAGAAAGTACTGAGCCATAATTAACCAAGAACTAATGAATTTCAGTTGTATGCTTCATTTAATTTTATCACTCGACTAGTTACACTCCAAAGCATTTAATGTTTTGTCAACAACAGGAATTAAGTCAATCTAAGAATGGCTTAAGAAAAAAATGAAGCTGTTTATGGTTATTACATGTTCAGAAAAAAAGGCATATAATTAGTCTGATTCATTCATATTTAGTTAAGTTTCATACTCAGAAATCTGCATGCTTTATAGATGTCTTTGAAGTATGTTCTGTGGTTCTTTAGATGTATGTGGCAGTAAAAACACAAAGAAATAATGCATGTAATTAATTTAGACAAATGCGTATTTTATGGAAATAGGAGCTAATACTCCTAATCTTTTGTAGCTTTAAAGTTCCTTTTTGTTGTTGCTTATACAGTTGTTTCAATGTATATGTTTTAGTTTGATCATTCAATTTCATGTTTTAATAGTTTTCATGTTCTTTCCTTAGGAAAAGTTCAAAGAGATGGGAAAAAACCTGAATCTTGTAAACCAATTCTTAAAGTAGAGTACAAGACCTGTAAAAACAGGTTTGTTTTTAATTCTGTAATTAACTCAATATTACATTCCTGAGTTTAAGTCCTTCTAGAATATTTTCCTGCATTCTTTTTACAAACCTATATGTTATTATTTGCAGATATACAACCTATAATGTAAACTTGTATGTACTATGTAGACTTACACTTGTTTTTTTTAATACAGTGAACCATTTGTAATATTTTCTGGTGGATTGTCATATGATAAGCCTTGTCGAAGACCCAGTTTAACAATCATGCATGGGAAAGCAATTACAGTTCTTGAAATGGATCATCCTATAGTTGATTTTTTAACTCTTTGTGAAACCCCATATCCAAATGGTGAGTTTATTGGGAAAAATACAATTATGGAAAATATAAACTAAGTGATCTTTCCTCATACATTAATCCCATCCCAGGGACTTCCATCCTCATACTTGTCTTCATCTCAAGAAAACTACATAACTGAAAGTACCTGGAACTTGTTTGCATTGTCAGTGTAGGAAGCAAGTAGTCAGTGGACAATAAAGCATGCATAAATCTCCACTTATAGGATTGAAACCCATGGGCTACTGTGAGAAAACATTGCTATTAATCAAATATAGGGGCTTATATTTCTGAAATTTTTCATCATTTACAGCTTGCTAAATTATGAAAATTTAACTATCACTTACCTGCAAAAAAGTTCTTACACTTCAGCATGAAATGAACTGTTAAAAAGTGTTATGTTTGCTGTATACTGTGGGGCTGCCAAGTTCTGAAATATGTTGTCAGAAAGTTGCAGAAAATAAATGTTAAAAAGCTGAAAGTCAAAAATGAACTAACTTTAGTATTTTAAGCCCTCAAGCAAAAAAGTAAAATAAATCTTATATACATTGCTAAACCAAATACACATTAAAGACACTTAGTAAAGATAAAGTGTATATGTGCTTCAATATCATGCAAAAATTTAATTTTCCGTAATCAGAGTTGCTTTGGACCTTCATTTAACTGTGTCAAATACTTCCAAGTACTTAGGTTTTGCAGTATCTTCCCCTTCTCACAGAACAATATTTAAACATTTTGGTTTAACTTGTGTTATTCATAGCCAAGTATAAAAAGAGGCAACAAATAATATGCATTCATAGCAGGACTGAAAGGAAGATGAATCAGTTGCTCTCATTTACTCGTCCTTTTGGCATCACCCATCTGAACAGTTTATTCTGAGCTTGCACGTCCTGGAATGATGTGCTGCTGTTGAAAAGAAAGTCATAATTTCACATTTATATTTTTTTGATAACATCCTATGTAGATGAATATACTCTATGCATCAAAGGAAGGATTTATTTGTCATCTTAATTCTTTAGTTTTGATAAAAAGAGAATTGTATAAAAAACCAAACTATATAATCCCCTAAAGAGTATGCGGGAGGAAGGGGCATGTTAGTATCTGAATTGAAAAGAGCAGACTTACAGGATTCCTAGGGAATATTCCCCTTGAATCACCTCAGAAATGGGGGCATTGTGTATCATGAAGTGTCCTGCACAATCTGTTTCTGAAGAGCAGTTGTACACAGTAGAAGTATTACTTTTGGACAGCAAAAATACTTTTTCTGTATAACAATTGGATTCAATAATGCAATGATACACACAACTTATTCATATTCTACTTCTTTACTTTTAACATAGCATCATGCTGGCAGGCTATAATACTCCAATTCTTCTTCTGCTTTGTATATTTGTCAGCAGCAGTATCCAAAAGTAATTTCCTACTTCCTCTCTGGCCCTAGTTTCCAGCTATGTCTGGTTTGTGCATATGTCAAGGGTTTATACCTCAAAGCTTCTAATATACTGTGAAAGTTTAAAGAACATAAATATTGCTTGCTTGCTTAAAATGGCTGATAGGAGAACTCCCTGTCTTTTATACTTGGTTCCTTGCTTACAGAATTTCAAGAACCCTATGCTGTAGTTGTGCTTTTGGAAAAAGATCTCATTGTTGTTGACCTGACACAAAGCAAGTAAGTATAAAGTTTTATATGATGTTATTTGTGTGTTTAACTGTCCAGTAAATTACCATAAAATTCCAAATCATTTAACTATCCAAAATCATTCACTATTGGAAATAACTCCTGCAAAATATTTACTTCCACTTAAAGAGCTAAGTTCATCTAATGAACAAGAACTTATGATAATATTTGTTCTTAAACTTTTGAATAAATCTAAATCTACAGTCCCATCAGCACAGCCCTCAAACATTCGTTCAACACCAAAATTAAATAATATTTGAACACATGTGATTTCAAAATAAGATTCAAAGACTACTTTTATGCATCTCTAGCCTCAGTATCTTAATAAGTAATTGCAGGTTTTTATATGGATCTACAGAATTACTCTATGATCCAGTTGCTGGTTTAAATGAAATATAGTTCTTTCATATCAGAATCGATGTTCCTATCAAAGAGGAACTCTGCATCATGTAAAGCATAATCCAATTCTTATTTATTTTGTTCTGCCTCCAACACTACCAGTAATGGACAGCCACATTCATGCTGGTGTAACAAGAAACAGATCTTGCTGTCAATGTATTGAAAAATGTTAAGTGAATCATATTCAGATCTCACTTACTTAAAAGAATAATTCAGATCATCTCAGCAGTGTAAAATGAACCTAACTGAAATCAGAACCCAATTTCCTTTATTTTTCAATTGTGAATAACATTGTATAACATGCAAAAAGTGAGATTTTCCTCCTTATCAGGTGTTCAAACTGATAGAATGAGAAATAAACTGAGATCTACTCATCTGTTATTGCAATTTTCATTGTATAATCAGAAGTCTACCAACCCAATAAGCTAAGATGTTCAATATAAAATCCACAGTTGTAAAAGTAGTTTGTAGTTCATAGTATATATCATATCCATGAACCTGAAACTTCTGGAAAACGTGTCACTTCTGTTTAAATAAGATCTTGAGATGTCAGAAAAAAATTAGTTTCTGTTCATTCATAAAGGTAGCCCTATTAGCCTAGGGACTATTTATCTTTTCTTGTTTAATTTTTGTGTCTTTATTTGGGTAACTACACATTATTACTGGCATTAAAAACAATATATAAGTTTGAATAAATAAGGGAGAATGTATTTAACTAGTAGTGATTTTACTTAGATTCTGTTATATACTTTAATATAAGAATATGTTTTATTCTATGGCTCAGTGTGTCACAGTGCTTCTAATAAATTGTCTTCCTTAACTAGTTTTCCAATCTTTGAAAATCCATATCCTACTGACATTCATGAGTCACCTGTTACCTGCACAGAATATTTTGCGGACTGTCCTCCAGATTTGATCCCTGTACTCTATTCTGTAGGAGCAAAACATAAAAAGCAAGGATACAGCAATAAGGTAAACAAAACCAATAATCTTTTTTTTAAGCAAAGGGAGTACATGTGTAACCTATGTTTTTGTAACCTCTTACCACATTATTTTTGGTTTACTTCTTTAATAATCACTTGAAGGTTAGTCCAACCCAGCAGGTTAGCAGCCAGATTACAGTCCAGTATGTGTCCCTGAGAAACATGACCACTTAAGCAGAACCATTAATTATCATTAGATAGGACTTAATCATTAAGATGCTGGAATTATTCCAGATCAGATTGTGTTAAAGGAGAGTTATCAGTGTAGATTTCAAATTTGTATGGATAGGTTCTCTCTATCAAAGAAAAAAGTGAAAGCATTATAACTGAAAGACTCAAGCAGAAGAGGTTCAGTGAGAGTTGACAACATCTGTGAGATTTGTTATTAAATAGGGATAAGAATAATTATTTTACTGAGCTACCAAAGTCTTACCATAATGCTGTAGAAATAAGACAGGCTTCAGGAAGTAAAAGAAGAAATGCAATTAATTTATAAATTTCAAGCTTTAAACTGGTTTGTATTTTGGCTAGAACTAATCCATTTTAATAAATAAAGAAGAAAAAAACACTGGGTAAACAAGTCAGACATCATCAATTCTCTATTCAAATCAACAGAAGTATTCTCCTTGGAGCTGGGTTGTTTTCTATTAACTCAGAGAGTGAGCCCTCTCTACTTCTTTTGCCTCTTGGTTCACAAAAGCACTTCAGAAAATATTTTTATTTCTCCTATTTGAATTTACCCTTGCCTCATACACTTTGCACACCTACCTGTATTCCCTGCATTCTCTCTTGTCCCCTTGCTTTATTTGTGCAAGTACAAATGCACTCTGAAGGCAGGTGGTCACTCATGTGCCAGACACCCATTTCTGTACCCACAAGCATCCACTCCACACAAACAGTTTGTGCTCCCAGTTTTTCTCCACCCACTCATACTCTGCACACATCCTGACCCACTCTGCACATATGTCACCCTCTACACCCTCTATCCATACATGTCAGGGCTTTTGGCACAGGGCAGCGTTCTAGACCATTAGTAAACAAAAGGCAAGGAAGAGATGATGATCTCACATGTGTAAAAGTTGCATTCTCTTATGGCATCATGCTCTGATACTTGTTTCTGGACCAGCTCCTTCAGTGATCTTTGTATTCAAAATAAATTCAGTTTATTCAGTGTTCTATAGAATCTCCAAGAGAAAAGCTGTATCAAAAGACCAACAGAATTGTTTGCTACTCATCCTTCTCATTCCTGTTTTAGGTTGTTGAATGTTAGCTATGCAGAAATATTTTAAAAGCATAGAACATTAGTTGATAATATAAAAGGGTTATTAAGTTTCCAAAGCCTGAACTGATGACACAAAAGGGTTAATAAACTGTAAAAGCCTTGAATTATACAAATTTTTGTTCTTTTACAAGTTGTATTGCTTTTTGGAGGAAGACATTGTCTACTCCTGAATTTAAAAATTAGCCAAGCAAGGTTCATCAGAATAAATTGTGATCTCTGTACTTCTGTTTGTTTAGGAGTGGCCTATCAGTGGTGGAGCATGGAACCTTGGAGCTCAGACATATCCTGAAATCATTATTACAGGGTGAGAATGAAACTGGGGATTGCTCCTTTGAAACTATTTGTGTCTACTCCTTTTGATTGTGTGTTAGCTGTAGATTAGAGTTGAGACTTCACCACATATGCATTTCCTGGCCCTTCACTTGAGTAGTGTCACCATAGAAATTCTCTTTTTCTGTAGAAAGCAGAATTTACTGCCCAGGGATGATCTACAATTAAGGATGACCATTTGAGGCCCCAGCGTTAGATAGCAATGCTTGTGAAGGCGAGGTCTTTGGAAAAAAAAATCTATTGCAGGAGAATATTTTGGCCTTGAAGGTCACAGAGAATAGCTTCAAAAAGGAGAGCAGCTGTTGTCCCTTGGCCTTCTGGACTCTCTATCTGGGAACAGTTTGGGAATTCATTTTAATACTCAGCATTAGTGAGGGTGTGGTGCACTGGGATTAATTTCTCCTTGTGGGCGGAGGAACAGAGCAGAAAGGCCGAGATTGCAGTAGGAGCCCCATGAGGAGTGCCTGATGGTTTCCCAAGGGATCATACTGTAAAACAGACACTATTCATTCAGCTAAGATGCACAATGAGTTTTCCTCTCATCTCAGTCATGTATTTGATGAATTGTTACTAACAATGATAATAAAGACCTGATTTTAAAAATAAGATTACGATGTATGCAGTAGTATGAGAAGGTGATGAAGGGATCATTCTCATTGTAAACAGAAGTGTCTCCTTTTCCCAGCTTTGCTTTGGGGCTTTTATGTTAATAAAAAGAACACAGTTGTGAAGTATCAAGCAAAATGAAGTTACCTTCTGTCCTTTCAAAGTTCACTGTACATGGCATTTTTAGAGTGCATAGGTTTGATGCTGGCCCACTGCAAAGCCAAAAGTGCTGTAACTTAAACTTGTTATTAGTTTGGGAAGTAATATCTTCGTGTTGCAATCTTAAAATTCATTGGGGGCTTAGTTCTCTGCAAAAAATGCATAAAAATATTTTGTTAAAATAACAAAATATTTTCTTCTAGTTTCTGTGTATGTCTTTAATATATTGTCAGTAAGTTATAGAGAATTACATAAACAAAATTAATTTTTTTCTGCTTGTATTTATTAGTCACTGAAAGTAGATGATGTTTTAGAATTGCATCTTGTTTTAACACATTTAATTTTTATATTTTTTTTAAGCCATGCAGATGGATCAGTAAAATTTTGGGATGCTTCTGCCAGTAAGTTTCTAAAGTTCACTTTTACATAATGCTGACAAATCACACAAACACACATTTACATATTAAACGGGATATTTAAAAGGTTGAGTAATAATATCTGGGCTGATATAATTAGGACAAAGGGGTGAAATTCAGAAAATGTTTTATAAGTTAAGAGAAAAAATGCTGCTAATGAGATATATTAGGCAGAAAAGAGTGAGGAATAACACCTCAAGGTCCAACATACCAAAATCTATGAAGGATGAAGTGTTGATAAAAAATCCCTAGGGCACATTCTTCTTGTGTTTATAGAGGAGAGGGCTCAGTTAGAGCTAACATTGAGTTCCAGTTGTCATGTCGCTTCCTTACTGAGTACAACGAAGTCTTCTTTATAGCTAAGTAAAAATAAAATATTAAAAAACATTCATATATTTCAAAACATATTTAATCTGGGAGGGTGGAAAAGACCCAAATCTTTTCTTGCCCAGTCTCAAATCCCAGGAAATAATTGGGAAGCATTTCTATTAATCCTAGTAGGAAAAAAGCTTCAGAAAATACTTTTTCCATATAATCTAGCTATAACTGCACATATCAGCAACCAGCATTTTCCCCTACAGAAAATACATATGGTATTCATTCATAAGATATATTTATTGAAATACACATACATTTTGATGGAAATTCAAAATATTCTGCTTCAAATAATTGACAGTGGTTCACCAAAGTTCCTGTAGAGTTGCCTTGTATTCGTCTCTTTGGTGGTACAGGGATGTCTGGGTAATATCTCTCTTTTATGAGGTATTAGTGTGTTAAAGAGAAGAGAGTGTGAAAGAAAATTCTGAATGAAATGTTAGGCATAGAGAGATTTAATATGATCCTAATAACTAGTCTGTAATAGGTGCCAAGATAATGGAATATGGGATATTTAAAATACCTGTTATTTTCACATGGTGCCACAGAATTGAAATTATTAATATTGCTACCATTTCCAGCCAAGTATGGGGAATGTTGACAAGTTTTTAATGTCAGCTAATCCTGATGACTTTGTCAGGTACTTGCCTTTTTACTTAGTTTTGCTTAAGTAGTATTAATTAAATATTAAGTATTAATATTAATTAAGTATTGCTTAGTATTTACTTTAGTATTGCTTAATACTAAATATTTTCACTCAGGATGGACAAGGAGAAAATGAGGATTTCCAAAGCCTCATTTCACAAAATATATTGCATGTATTAAATAGGCACAGCAACTGGACATGGCCATGGGTTGGTTTTTTTATTTTGTAATTTGTCTGTTTGCAAATGGTTTGAAAACAGAAACATGCTGCTCAGAATTTACATCTTCCACTGTCTTCAAGTTATGGTGAATGCCAATCATCAAATGAAGTCAACAGTTTATCTGCTAAAACAGAAGTTTTTGAGAGCTTTAATATGAACAAAAGCAGGATAATTAGTTTTATTTAGAGAAGTACTGTGAGACATTAGACTTTGTCTTGTGAATATTTCAGTTTTAACAAGAATGTGCAAATACAGGCTCTAAAGTTAGGGTGAAACAATACAGAATGTTTGAGGACTCCAAGGCATTTAGTGTGTGTACTGCACAGGAAGCAGTGTGCTAGTTATTCCTTCTGTAACTCTGGCAGAAATGGGGAGAGGAAAAAACCTCTCATAGGGAATATAAGCATAACCTAATAATGTATATATGCTGCAGTAGGAATTTTTCTTAACATTAAAAGCTTAGATGATCATGAATATTCACAATCTTTTCAACAGTACTGGTATTTTCAGTGCATCTCTGATGTCCTGGTCCTAGTCCTGATTTTCAGGGCATGTACTGTGTTACTCATACCATTCTTGGTACTCTTTTATTTACAAGGTTTTGATTATTACAAAGTTTTATTTATTTGTTTTATTTACAAGGTGTTAACCATTTCAATGTAGTTCAAAGTTCATTTGAGATTCCCTAGCAAACAATAATGTCTTACCGTCATTTGAAGGCACAAAATACTTTGTTTTTAGACATATTTTAGTTGTGTAATCTTGTGTCTGAAAGCACAGATCTGTGAGAGACAGGGACTTACTAGGCCATTGGAGCTGTTTTCAAAATGTATCTTTATTCAAAAGATATTGCTGGCTTTTTATTTACTTGTGCAGATGGTACCCAGTAATTCAGAGCAGCGTAGAGAGTCTTGTCTTGTACTCTGTACCCTATAATTCTTCCAGTCATAATGTGCATGGACCCATGATGCCTGATTTGAAGTGCCACTCTAGATTTGCTACTGGCACTAAGAGCAACCTGAATCCTCTTTCTTTTCCACTGAGGGCAGGAAGAATTATGTGTTTTTTACAGAAGCACTTACTGTAATTTGTCAAAATTACGAAGTGCTTTATGTGCTAAAACTTTTTAAAACATGAAAAATTGTATATGCTAGATCCCCTGGAATACATCTGCACTGCCAAATGAAAATGTATTTTTGCTGTGTTCATCATCTGGTTACATAACTGAAACACTGTCCTTTCATCTTCCTGTTGCTCTTGTTACACAAGCTGGCCAGGCTGAGCTACCACAATTACACTGATGTAGGCAGCAGCTTTGCCTTTGTGGATATGCACACCTTTTTAGCTGCTGGGCCTGACTTTTTCTGACATTATGCAGTTACTGATTAATGCCACTGAGAAACCAATGGAAAAGTAGTAAAACCAGGGAAGAATGCAAAACATAATGGGGTGAATTGTCACCCCTGTTTTACTTCTGGAATTTGCTGCAGTGGAGTTCTAATCTTGACAAAAGCTTCTGGATATTAGGATTTTATATGCAGGTATAAATATAGATCTACATATTAGTCAATAAATTAAAAACATTTTTGAGCTCCTATTAATTCAGAAGAACTTTGTGTTGACCAGGCCACCAGCAGGCTTTCCTAATGTTTTTTCTTGAATTGCCATACACTCTTTACCTTCTATCAAGACTATAACCTCAGACAAATGAAATCTTAGTTTCAAATGTCTTTAGGAAAGTGTCAATATGAGCAGAGCCTCTCTATAGCACTGATTATAAGCCTAATTATGGACACAATGATTTACACCTTCGACACCCTTCCCCAGAAAGTACTAAGAAGTATTTCACAAACAAACGCCCTTTTGAAAAGCATTAAATACATATCCTACCAGTTATGTGTACCAGAATAGTATCTGTATTGCTGTCCTGGTTTGGACAATTGTATAATACACATCTTCTCCTCTTAGGCTTTCCTAAGATTCCTTGTTATGCCATAACTGAGAAGAAAGTGGGAACTGAGGAATTTTATAACTGATTTGCTTCATGTTAGTATTTTTATATGTTTTAATATATTCCAGTTACTCTACAGATGTTGTACAAACTAAAAACATCAAAGGTCTTTGAAAAACAGAAAGTGGGAGAAGGAAAAGCAACTGCTGAGATTGTGGAAGAAGATCCTTTTGCTGTTCAGATGATGTACTGGTGTCCTGAAAGCCGGATTTTCTGTGTGGCAGGAGTTTCTGCATATGTGATTGTTTACAGGTTCAGCAAACATGAAGTAAATACTGAAATTGCAGTAAGTACTCATTTCACTCTCTTATAAGAGAGCATAATTTCTAAATTAAATTGCCTTGCTTCATTTGTGCTCAAGTACTTAAAAATAGCAAACAGTATAAATACAGGTTTAGAGACATTCCATTTTAAACCTTTCCAGGGAAATCTTGATCCTACTTCACTTACTGACAAAAATCTTAGGGTTTGGGAACCTACTCTCCACTTTCTTTTTGCTTTAGTAGTAACATACTGTGCAGCTTTCAGACATAGTTTGCTTTTAAGACTTTGTAATACAGTAATCTCTGTTATATTTACCTGATCTAAAATTACTGTCTGTTGTATGTTTTTATCAGTTAATGTACATTGTGTATGTGCACAATGCTCTTTTTAACTCAAGTATTTAATCTCTTAAATTTCTGTTCATAAGGAGACCGAAAATTATCAGTGGGTTAACAAAACAAAAAGAGTTATCTTTTTCTGACTTAATGCTGACATTGTTTCCCTGAGATGGAAACTATATGAAATGCCAGATTATTTGTCAACTTCCCTGATTATAGTTCTTTTCCTTTTCACACTATTTGAATGCTCTTTAGAAAGTTCTCCTGTGGCAAAACCTGTGTTGTTTTTGGCTGGTAGCCATGTGCCGTTCTGTATGGATATTCATTACCGGTAGTTCTTCTGTTGTGTTCCACTCTTTTCTCCCCCCCAGGCAATTATTAAGCTGCCTGAACATATCATTTCAGGAAAGGTTTAAAACTGATGAACAGTAATTTCACGTTACTGACCAGCTCATGTATAATGCTGCTAAAATTACTCCATTTCAGTATTCTTACATTGTCCCACAGCAAGTGTGCCTTATCTTTTATTATCTGTAATTTAATGTATTTTTTCCCTGTCCTTCACTTTTCTGGCTGAATTGCGTCATTACTGGTATTTTCCAAGGTGTTATAATATGTGCAATTTAACAGTTTCTCAGATTTCATCTGTAATTAATAAGCATTTTTCTCTGAATATTAAATTATCCAATCTTGGTGGCATATTCACAGAATTCCCCTGGGTTTTGTCCATCTCTGAAATGGGCCCTCTCTGTTTTTTCTCCATTTTTGCTGCTTGTATTCAAACCTTGGCTCTAAATGATGGGAGGGTTTTTTAATCAAAAGTATGGAATTCTTTGTTGGAATCTCTACCTGACTATAGGCTGTGTGTTTTTGTCTATACTGAGACTGAGCTGGCCAGTCTCAGGATTTCTTTGCTACCTGAGGTACAAAGCACTTTGGGTCCTCCCTTCCTTATCAGCCAGAGTGAACTTACCTTGAGTTTAATCTACAAATCCCAGCATTTTAAGGCCCCCACATTGGTTTGACTGCCCTGATGTCAGTGTTGGAATGTTTTTGCTGTGGTAAATGGGAAGTGTGAGGGCTACTCAAAGGTTGCTGTGTATAGCAGGGAAATCTGCAGCTGAATACCTCAGGGGCATGTGCCTGGAATTTCCTCAACAAAAGGATTATATGCATCACTTCATATCAGTTTCTGGAGGCAAGGAGTATGCATGAGACAAATTTTGCTTCATATCCAACCTTGGAGTCATTGCCATGCAGTTTTGCTGCTGTTATTTTTGTTTTCTTGTCTGAATCCACTCCATCCTGTCTCAAAAGGATCTATTAATTAAACATGATCACTTTCTCAGTGAGCAGTCTTTCCTCAGTGAAGCTCCTCTTCAAAGCTCTTGAGAAGAAACATAGGAAAAAAAGTTTACACTCATTTCAATGTGGAAAGTGGAATCAATAAGCCTAGTGATAAGATCCCCCAAAAATATCTTTACTCTGTGTCAAAATAAATCAGTTCAACATTTCTATAACCCTCCTAAGGTCCAGTTAAAGCAGGGACAAAAACATAAGAAAAATTCACAATCGTGTTTTTAGCCTGAATTTTTCCTTCTCTCTTCAAATGCATAGCGGGTAGAAATTAATAAAATAATTTTAGTAGAAAAAGGAATGCACGCAGAAAAACATTGAAAGAAGAGTGATGCACTTCTAACGTGGTAAGCAGAAGAACATACTCTTGAAGTTACTCCAGTCCTGCATAAAGATTAAACAGCATTATAAAATGTTTCAGTCAGCTGCAATTACTTCCAGATTAGATTTTCCTGAACTCAATATTTCACTCATTAGTCTTTGAAGGCAAATGTTGTCTGTAGGTGTCTTTAACTGATTCAGGCACAAAATATTCATGGATTTTTGAAAGGAGAAAACAAAAGTGAAATTTTGAGGAAGGACTCTCTCTCCTGGTTGAACAAAATTTCTTCTTTCTAAAATCTTGTGTGTTTTAGCACAATGGTTGAAAAACAGGTGACTCTTCAGTACTAATCACCTTTATCTCCCAATTCTCATGAAATTTAGTTATTTTGTTAATCTTCAGTCTGGTACAGATGATGTCTCAGTGAAAGATCACTAAGACTGAGCTTGCAGTGTCTACCTCTGCAATTGCTTCTATTCCTTTCAAGGCAGCAGCACTGAAATTACTGTTCAGCTAGTAATCCCCAGACCTTGTCTCTTTGAGAGCTGTAACTTGGTTTTTATTCTTCTCAAAATGTGGATTTCCTTGGACAACTCATGAGGTAGAAAGAATTACTCAGTATTTACATACCAGATTTGTATTTACATACCAGATCAGTATTTACATACCAGATTTGAACTTCCTGTCCAGTTCCTCCCTGGAGTCCTCCAGTTAATATTTCCTGAATTAGTGGAGAGAATTGTAGGGTGGTTTGGCCTCGTTTTCCCTTTCTAGAGCAGCCAGAAGGAAAGCAAAAGGTAATTGGTTTGAATTTTGATTTCTAGAATCCACCAAACTCATGTTCATTCTAAGGAACACAGAGCTGTCTGTGCTTTAATCTGATTTCCTGCCCCCCACCTTTGGACAAATGGAGCTCATGTATCAGTACTACTCACTCTGTCAGGCTTATCCATCCTGGATAAAACTTGTCTGGTGGAGAGACTGTTGTATAAGTAATCAGGAGGCAGAGTTGGTGATCCTTCTAGTTCCTATCTGTTTTTGCTGTTACTCTGTATAAATAACAAATGACAGTATTCTTTGCCTGCAAATTATAATGCTAAATGGGGGTTATTTAAAAGAAAAAATACTGATATTTATTTGAAAGTAACAGAACTTTAAGCAGCTTTCCTTATGAAATGATAACTTAGCTTTTTATTTATTTAAGTCATTAGAAGTAAGACTTCAATGCGAAGTAGAAGACATCATTACTCCTGAACCAGAAACAAATCCTCCATTTCCAGATGCCTCCTCCCAGCTTCCTTCTTTAAAGAGCCTTTCAGGCAGTACCAACACTGTAGCATGTGAAGGAACAATGAAGGACAGTATTCCATGTCTTAGGTAAGTCTATACCATTGTTTAAATATTCATCTTTCTAAAAAGCATTCTTATCTGTTAGTCAGTCCATCAACTCCCAAGAAAAAGAGATTAATTGTATGTATGTGACACAAAATGAGAAGAAACCAGAATATGGAACAAACAAAATAATTAAGGCAAAATAACCAACAAGGGATTTTAGAAGGATGGAATTAATTGTGAAGAATATAAACTGTTAAAGTAAAGATTTGACTGTCATTTTCCAGTGTGATCTAGGAGCATATCTTCAAGGAATTTCTGAGGTTAGTTCATGAAGAAACTTCCATAAAATCTGGCATGTGCAAAGGTTTCTCTCCTTATTAATTAATATAACAGTAATTTTTTTTATTAAAGAACGTTATGCATTTTATGGTGTGTAAGGCATGGAAACTGTGTTCATACTTATGAAACAACCTTTCAAATATATCATTATGGAACAATTGCACTGTGTGGAAGTGTATATTTGTTTAAGTTTTAGAAAGAAGCAAATTGTTTTCTGCTAGAATACATTGTCACTGTTTTGGAGTAGATTAATATGTTATTATTATTAAGGCAGATAATTATGGATTTGAATAGCTTAAAACAGTAATTCTGTACAAAACTCTGTAAACTGTAATTTTCCAGCAATTAGAGTGCATTGCTCTCATTTTGGTGAATTCATTATTATTTTGGTCTAATCATTATTAAATCTTTTAAATGCCTCAATTATTTCAAAAGCAGTTAAAATGAACATTTCCTGATTTTGCAGATACTTTTGGCTGCTTGGCTTCTGAAAATGGCATTAGCATTTAGAAGCAATATTGTGACACTGTCCTTGTAAAATTAACAGTATTTTTTGGCATTCTGTTCATTTGTCCAGCTCATTCGGTCAGGCAGTTGAACTTCAGACCTCAGTTTAATCATTAATTTGAACTATGAAAATCAACAGAAGAGGTAGAGATCAGTGATTAAAAAATCCAAATGTGAAATCTATTTATGACATTGCTATCAGGAAGAATGCAATCATTCAATCATTTCACTGGATAAGATTTTTGCTTAAGAGATTCTTAATTGATTTTGTCTGGGAAAGACAGGAATTGTTGATGTTGGAGGCAGAAAAGTTGTAATGAACCCACAGAGATTCAGGTTGTTAGTTTTTAGAAGTTTTATCTCAAAAAATCTCAGATTAAGCTGGCCAATAGATTTTTGTCAAATATTTCACAAGGTAACTGTAATCTTATTTTGATTGAGAAGTGAGAGTAATTCAAGTAAGTTCAAAGTCAGAGTGATTATACCACTAGAACTGCTGGCACATTCCTACATTTAAATAAAAATATACTTATGTATGCTATTACCCTTCTCAGGAGAGACATACAAATACCCACACTTTCCCCCTAAACCTTGGCTGGGTCCCCAGGCTTTGTCTGTCTAAGAACTTCTGATCTAAACAGAATGATGGTGGTAAAATTAAAGTACTGCTGAAAACACTGCAAAAAAACCAGTAAAGACCAGGGTGATGCTGTTGATTTTATATTCAGGTCATTCAGGTGGGCAGCAGGATAGAATCTAAAATAGAGTAATATTAATGTAAAGCTGCAGCCAGCTGCACATGGAGGGTGAGTGCACAATGTGAACTATATTGATAATGCACATAAAATGTTACACACATACATAACTGGCTCCATTATGTTTATTTTCATATCTGCTTCTCAACATTGTTACAGCAAATGAATGGCACTCCACACTACATAATTTTTTCTAGCCAGAAGTCAGAATGACTGAATGTGTTCATGTCTGTGAATAGCTACAAGGAAGAAAGTAATTGGAGGGACTGAAGTAATGAAAACTTGGCACTTTTCTGAAATCAAAAGCAACTTTTACTGAGAGAGGCAGGCAGCAGTATGGAATAAATATTGTTCTTGCTTCTTTCAGAAGATTTTGCAGTGAAATAGGCAGCTGTAATAACCTAAGAAACCAATGGATTCATGATTATACAGATAAATACTTTTGATGTAAATGCTGTTATCATAAAGCTGTGCCCAGAATGTCAGTCTTTGTTCCCAGACTTCTAGTATCATGCAAAAATTAGGTCAATCAAGGGTTTTGACAGTAGCTTCAAGTAGCTCCAAAGTGATAAGGAACTGTGAATATCTTGTGAAAAAAACTAAAAACCAAGACTTCACAACAATAAAATTCAGTGTAGCATAGCAAGAACATGTCAAGGAAATCACTGAAATGTCTACATTCCTTCTGCTCATATTCCTGCAGTCTGTGTAGGCTTTTATTATAAACACTTAAAATAAAAAGCCATCCAAAACAAGGTGCAGAAGTGAATATCTGCATTACTGTTCAAGCAGGATGATTAGGAAAATAAGGGGAATAGCTCAAAGATTCTTAAACAGGAAGATGTCACAGAAACATGGGAATTACAACCTTAATCATGAAATCTGAAATTATTTTACTCCATTATAATAGTCTTTCACCACCTACAGTTTATTCTATGCTTAGAGAAAATCCATGTGAAATAATATCCCTTTTTATCAAAGCAGATCCTCAAATTTGCAGTGAAAAATATTTAGAGGGAAAGGTGTTTGCTTTTTTCCCCTCAAATGACAGCAATCCAAAAGAAAACTTAGAAGGTACTTCAGGTTCTCTAATTTTTTCAGCATGCCATTAAAAACACGTTGGAAAAGTAATGCCACATTAAAAAACATGTTTTAGAAGATCAGAATTAATTCTGCAGCCATTGTCAGTCTCGTGGTAGCATGTTTAGAAGAAGGAAAGTATAAACGCATTGTTTTGACAGATACTTGTTGGAGCATCGTGCTTGCTTCTTGTGTTCTCCCACACCATCAGTTATCCATTGAAAATATGGATGGAAAGCACAACTGAAAGGGCATTAGTCTAAGTCCTGGTTCTTGGATTTCATTTACCTGTTCTGTATTTTTCTAACATTTTTAATGGCGGGAGCTGAAAGCTGAAAATGGGGTACAAGATGGAAAGACCACCACTATTATGCCCCTTAAAGGCTTATCCACAGACATTAGAAGTTGAAGGGCTTCATCACAAAGATACTCTGAAGGACTCACTATAAAATATTCAGCTTCTGTTTGCTGTGATGTTTCTTTGAAAACAATACATCTTTACTGTATACAACTCTTGTCCATAATTTCAGTTTATCCTGGTCTCAGAGGACCCCTCTCCCTTGGCAGCTTGAGTTCACAGATGTTCACACCTTTGTTCTCAGCACGAATACTCTTGGGTAATCCGGGGCTTGCTTCATTAAGGTTATGAATAGCATCACTTCAGAAGTGCTCGTGGATGTGTATCATATGAACAAAGAAAAAGGCAAAGCTTTTGTGCCAGCAGAACAGGTCAGAAACTGCAAAACTGAGCAGAGGTTTGCTGTTGATAGAAAACAACAATGCAGAGCTATTGCCAACTGTAGTGGGTCGAGCACTTGCTGAACTGCAGTGTCACGTCTTTCCTACAACAATATCCAAGCCAAGTGCCTGATTACCACTCCAGACAAATACACACGTAAGGTCTGAAAAGTACTACAGGGAAAAGAAATAGAACAGTGAGTGTGCCAAGCTGCTGTTAAGGAAATGCATTTAGAAGATAGATGAGGAATGACTTTCTCATAAAGTATACTGCCCTATTTTATGCCTGTGTGTAAAGGGGTGCAATACAAGTGCTCTCACCAGTAACAGGTACAGTGAAAATGCACTGACTAGTGGGTTTTACCTGTAAATTACTACTACAACGCGAATGTACTAATGACTAACATGAATACCTGAAAGTATTGCCATTATTGCGCAATGTTTTCTTTCAGCATATCCCACGTTGTTGTACCACTCAGAAAAGCACACAAAGCAGTCATACAGAGGTGTTCAGCTCTTACACTTCCCCTTAAAATGTACACCTTCTCTACCTGCTCTGCAAGTCACTGAACTTGCCATAACACAGTAGGAATAGGTGTTAATAGTTATATCAGATTTGCTGTAGGAACCATTCATTGACATATTAGGTGATTATACTCCTAGAAATAAAACAGGACTTGTTTGCACTACATGGACAAATAGATTTGTCAAGTCCATAAGTTTTTAATATGCTCTGATGAGGACCACTACACAGAAAGGTGTATTTTCTCATCTCCTCTTTGCATCTTTCTGTCATGCTTTACTTCAGAAGACAAAAGTTCCAAATAGAACAGAAACGTCCTTTTTCAAAGTCTCAAAAGAAAGTATTTTAGGTTTTCCATTCAAGTTGACAATTCCTAATGATGCAGAGCAGTTGTTTTTCATGGCCCAATGTTTGTTTGTTTGTTTGTTCTTACTTTCTACCTCTTCTTCTTAGCGTTAAGGCTCGACCTGTGCGGATGCCTCCTGGCTACCAAGCAGATCTTGTTATCCAGTTGGTGTGGGTGGATGGTGAGCCTCCACAGCAGATTACCAGTCTTGCTGTAAACTCTGCTTACGGACTGTAAGTAACTCAGAATTAAGGTTGAATTGATTTTCTATTGTGCTAAATCACATATTTTCCAACTATACTTTGAAACTTCCCACAGACAAGGTCAAAGCGAAGTATTTGAAAGATGCTGAAAATCAGATTCTTGGGGGAAAATTATTTGAACTGACACAGAGATTGTATTATGGGATGCTAAACTGCCATTCTTGCCAATATTTTTACTAATCCTGTTTAAAAGACTGAATCTTTTCACATAATTCTTTCCATCCTTTCAAATAAGATCTAATTGCATTTCAAATCTGTAATTTTCAAAGTTATTTTGAAAGGTTCACCAAGGTGAAATGCATTTAATGGAAAATGGTGAAGTGATTAACTGTTAAATACCATTTTTTCATTACATCATATTTTAGTTGGAAATTGTCTTCTGAGAGCAGCATTTTTATGTCTGTGCTGATGTCTGTTTGCACAAGAATTGGTGACCTGAAATTGAGAATTGAATAAGGGACATTTAAATGCTGTATTCTGGACGGCGATTCAAATGAGTGTGTGTAATTGTTTCCTCAGGTTCAGTTTATTTGCAAATTTTTAATGTTTCCTCTTACTGATAGTCACCCTGATATATTACAATGGTTTTCCCTGTAGGTGTTACTCCAATAAAACTATTAGCTGTAATGGGTGTTAGGTGCTGACTCCTGCTGATTTTCAGTAAGTCACTGGACTCTTTTCGGAGACTTCAGCAGTTTATTGCAGAGTTTTCACATTTCTGCAAAAATATTGTCTTCTGGGGGCTGTTTCTTCAAGTTTTCAGCCTGAATTTCTAGATTATTTCCTATCAATGAATTCTAGGAGTTTCTTTTCTTTACTATACCTTGATGCATTTGTCACATGTGGAAACTGTTAGTTTTGCATGCTTTGCTCCCTTGCAGGTCTCAGAGCTCAAGGCAGCATCTGAATAATCACACCATTCTCTCATTTGTAAACCATCTGATAGGTTCTGGTTCTCCAAATGGTCACAGTGATTTCCTAAAACACTGATTTGATTCAATCAAGTGCTTTAAATTGTTTCATTTGCTAGGAGCAATAATAGTTTACAGGACAGCCTCCTTTAAAACACCATAAGCTAAGTACAAGAGTGTTTCAGAAATAAATGCATGTATGAATAAAGTAGGCTGATAACCTGAATTTAACTTCCCTACAAAATCTACCCAAGAAAGGTCTTTTTCCTTTCAGTTTTTCTGCAGACTCTCTTCTCTCTTCCTTTCTCTTGTCTCCCTTAACTTTTTCCTCAGGCCTATGACAAGGCACAATCCTTTCTTTCATCAGAATTTTTGTTTACTACTTTGATTGTCACCTGTTATCTATCTTCACAATGTGGAAAAGCCTATTCCACTTCAGCATGAAGCCTGAGAACATGTATTTTTTGCCATGCTAATTGTAGAGTTATTTGGGTCATCTTTTGCCTAATTTTTCTTCCTATACTAATCAGTTTAACTAGGTCGAAGACATAAAATAGTGTGTGGTCTGGAGACTGTTTCCAGTATTCTTTTAATTACTATGATTTCTGGAACTGTTTTACTGCAGCCATGACAGGAATAAAGTCAGATGCAAAAAGACCTTTATTCCCAGCAAAGATTAAGGACTTCAGACACTGCAAAATTTTATTTAATGTAATTGGTTTACTTTTAACAGTACCAAGGCTACAGATTAAAAGCATTAACACCTGTTTTATTTATGTTGAAATGAATCATCAAAAACTTCATGTTATGAAAGTAGAAAAGAAAATTTTTCAAAATGCTTCAAATACAACTGAACAACTAGGTTAACCTTGAGTAGCAAGGTTAAATACAAATAATAAATTGGTTTTGAGGTAGGTTCTGTTTGACTGAAAGCTGTCACTGAAAATTTATTATTGGCTTATGGGGTAACAGTTTTCAGCTAATCTGTGTATTAATTGTCAAGAAATATCTGATGAGGGTTTTATGACATTTCTGTGAAAGATACCAACAGAATAGGACATCACCTAGCAACTAATTCTGTTCATTGCTCAAAACTGAGAAATTAATTTTGTATTTGATTTCATAAGGACTTGGTTGTTAGCAATTTATCTTAAGCCTTGCTAATAATAATGGCTATGTAGATTTTTTTACCCATCCTCAGAAGCATTATTAATGAACAACTTTAGATTCTTTTTTAAACTAATTTGTTTGTGGATAAAAAATACTAGATTCATGCTTGTGTGTGAAATTAGAGGAGTTTAGAAAAATACAGACCAGGAAATTATACATTTTGTTAAATTGCTGACCAGGGGTGGGAATGATCACCAGCTCTTCTTGTGACTCGTGTTTTCAAAAACTAATAAATCTCAGGTTAATAATTTTCAAAGTGCAAATGGCTATTTTTTCCCTAAATTATTAATATATGAGATTGACACTTGTAATTTTTATTCCTTTTTTTTTCCTCCACCCAGAATGCAGAGACTTATGAACACATACAATCATTTTGGACTCTTTTTAGTCCAAAACCATTACCCCCATTCACATGAGCCCTTTTCTCAAGCCTGTCCAGGTCCTTCTGCATGGCACTTGTCCCTCAGGCACATCTCAGCTTGGTGTTGTCTGCAAATTCACTGAGGGTGCCCCTTGAGTCCATTGTCACTGGTAAAGACATTAAGCTGTACTGGTCCCAGTATAGGCCCCTGAGGGACACCAATGGGAAAAAAATCAGCTAGGTTGCTAGCCAGGAGTGCATCCATAGTATTTCCATAGATGCTGTACTGCAGTCAGTGTTGAGACAAGGATGGTAAACATGATGTAGTAACAACCAGTAGAATTCAAGCCACTGTTGCAGATGGTGCCTTAATTTGCTAGTTTGACAATTGAGGAAAAATAATTTCATTTTTCTTTACATTTTACTTTTTTATTTGCTATATGGACCCCTCTTTTTTATAATACAAGCAGTGTAAGAAAAGGTAGGACAGAAGAAAACTTTCTAGCTACCCTGCTTTCCCTCCACCTTATTACTTTTCTTTTGCATTGTTGTTTTTCCACACACAATTCCTTTCAGATATTTTGCAGATACATTAAGAAGAGTGAGGTGGAGATGAGTGCACAGCTCACTTTTAGTGTGAGTTAAGTGCTTAAATATTTTGCAGTGATTTCAACAAGCCATCGTAATCACTTTTTAGATAAAATGACAACCTGATAGCAAGGGATTCTGAATATGATTGGACATGGTTTGGGTTTTTGAGGTTTTTTGTGGCTGTACCTGCAGTCCTTTCTGTCTGGAATTTAAAAATGCAGTCTGATACAGAAGGAGTGAGATCTTGCCCATAAATCAAGCCACCTTCAAAATGCATTTGCAGAAGCATTTCAGAGGGTAGAGACTGTTTTAACAGGAATCTGTGCAGTAGATAAGCCAACAGAGTTTGAACAAAATTTTATAAATGCCTTTCAGATTTGGTATCTCCATAATACAGCCTAATAGATTTCATTTGTCATTTACATTTAGCTTTAAAAGAATTTCTTTACACATATATTTATTTATATTTTAAAAATAAATAAATAATTAAATAATTAAATAATATAAATGTAAAAATAATTTTAAAAATAATTAAATGCATAACCACTTTTTAAGATCTACATCCCAATTTTCAGGCTTAATTGATATCATTATTATTATTATTAGAATTATATTGTTCAGTGAAGCAACATTTAGACATTACTGCAATGTGTTTGATACAGAAAGTTGGTAGAAGTTGTAAGTTGTAAATCTGCTTTCTGGAAAGTAAATTCAGAAAACAGTTTTTGAAAGTTCAGGATTACAAATCTGTAAGAAATAAAAAGTGTGAGCTTGAGTAGTTCCTGAAGAAAAAGTTTGTGCACTGTTCATCTGTAATAATAATAATAATAATTATTATTGTTTTCAGAATTTAATTACATATTGCTAACACTTCTGAGGGACGTTTCTCTTTGCAGAGTGGCTTTTGGGAACTGCAATGGTTTGGCTGTTGTGGATTTCATGCAGAAGACAGTCCTGCTGAGCATGGGCACCCTCGACCTCTATGGATCCAGTGATCCATACCAGCGCCAGCCCCGCTCACCTCGCAAGAGCAGGCAGTTTGCTGCAGGTAGGAAATAAATCATTGTGGTTATGAGCCTGATATGTTTCCTTGGTTTTTTTTGCCTGTGGCTTTTTCTAGTGCTTTTGGAATGCATGATTATTTGCTGGCCAATGGAGTTTCTATAACTTGGCAAAAGAAACTTGACATGCTCTAGGTGCAGGCACTTCCTCAGAAATAAAATGTTTTATAAGGTGTTTTTTCCTTTTGGGATGGAGGTCAGCAAGTAATTCCCTTAGCTGAGCCTGTAAAAAATCATAATGAACAGAGCAATAAATTGTTTCTCTGGCAGTCACTTGAAGAGTAGTTTTTATGCTATTTTCTTTCTAGTTTCAATAAGTTCATACCAATAAGAAAGATGTCAACTTAAGCTTAAATGTACCTTCTGCCAGGTGCTAATCATTTGAATAGTCAGTTGTGTTTAGAGACGTGTAACACCTGGGAGGCATGTTATGTAGGTAACACAAGGAGCTCAAATTAAGCACTTCATTAGTGAACTGCAGTTCTTAATATAAACCTACAATATCCATTTTAAATTTTGATGCTAAGAGGATCACAGTAAGTCATAACTGTTATTATGTGTTATGTATTAGAAATATTAATACTTCAATAGAGCTAAATTTTACCATACTTCATTGGTTATCTAAACATTTACTTTTATAAATGTTAACTTGTATGAGAAAAAGTCAGATCATCTGTTTCAAGTTTTTCCACTTGACATATTCCATAGTAACATGCAAGAGTCAGACACAATTATGAAATGTGTTTTGCATAGCTGTGAAGTTTTAGAATTAGATTTTAAAATATCTTTGAAAGTGTGGAGTTTTAAATCTAACCCTAAAATTATCAAAGCAACAGATTATACTGGGTTTATGCCATCAGCATTTTCATCAGCAGACCCTGCACTGAATCATCAAATCCTACTTCTCTATAGAGTTATGGGAAATTTTTTTTTAATTGGCAATGTGTTTACACTCCAAACAGAAAGTAAAATCTAGAGGAACATTTATAGAATAAAATACAAGTCTTCAGGCCTACTTCTCCTGAAAGACCATTTATCTCACTCCCTATCCATCTTAGTTCCAATCTGTGCCAAGTGTTAAATATGTAAATTTGGCACAGCTGAGGAGAGAGGAGACAAACAGCTTCAAGTTACCTTCAGCTTCTCTGCCTGGTTTCAGCCAACCTCACTGCAGCTCCCTAAGAAATGTGAGCAGCTAGCCACAAACAACATGCTGCAGAACTCAGTACAAAAGATGGAGGATTGCTCATGTGGAAAAAGCTGTTATCAGCACTGTATCACAGAGGGTTTTTTCTCTGTCAGTGGCAGTCTGGTCCAATTCTTTAAGGCATCATTCCAGTTATCCAGTGCTGCCAGAATGGAGCCCACTGGGTATAAATGACCACTAAGAAGGATTGCAACTTCTAGATTGCTCATAGAAACTGCGCATCTAAAAAAAGCCTCAGCTGCTTTCTCACCATCCATCCCACATCCTTTATCTTTTTGATTATTTTTCTTGTTATATCTCCCAACTGGAAGGTAAGCATCTGCTGAAATTTCTTCACCTTGGCTGTTCTAGATGCTGGTTATGATATCACTTCCTTTCACTTTAGACTGTTTTTTCTCTCTTTCCTCTGCCTGCTGCTGATGCTGGTGTACTGGCATGTTCCAAAGACAACTTTTGCATGCGTGGCCTGTCTAACTTTTATCCAGATTTAACGAAACGGATCCGTACTTCCTATCAGAGTAAGTTCTATAAAGGTTAGGCAAAAAGCTTTATCATGATTGCACTATGCCTGACTTAAACCCATGTGTTTGTGCTTTGTAATGTGTTTTTTAAACACATTCAGCATGCATGCAAACTTATTACATTTTGTGATGTCAACCATGCTTATTTTTGACAATTATCTTTATTATACAGAAATTCTTTTCTTTAAAAAGAAAGTCAAAGAGAAAACCACAGTGTTATATGGGACAGATTGGGCCTTAGAATGTTATGTTCTTGGTGACAGTATCTTTGGTTTAATATTTGTTTCCATGTGCATTTACTAATATGAAGCATTTCTTGTTTTGCAATGGCAATATCTGTAGTTACAAATTAATTCTTCCCTTTTTTCAGAAGAACAATGTGGCTTAAAACAGTACCCATTGGATTGGATGCTATGAAATTTAAAATTTTAATCTTGGTTGGGTACTTAAATATTTGGCTTTGGCGAACCATCCCGTGCCTCTGTTCTTTGATGGGGAATGTAAAGTGAGCATAAAAATACATACATCAAAGAGGGCTATGAAAATTCATGTTTTTAATATCTTTAAATACTGAGTTATACTGATATGAAATTTAAATATTAGTATTCATCACTGCAGAATGCAGTGAACAAAGCTATAATTAATTTTGCAAAAATGACTGCTCGACAGATGAGCCATATGTATCTTAATTAACTACATTGATATAACCACTGCAGTGGTTATATGTAATTAGGTCTCTAGGATGCCTCTTTTTAAAGTACTTTTCACAGAACAACGGGATAGACAATTTTATATTAAATATTCAGTATTGGCAGGATAAAAGAGTGGCAGTTGTTTTATCGTCTCTCATAAATATAAAGTTATGTAGCTATTGAAATACATTTGTACGCTTGCACAACACTTTCTGTTCCATCCCTCTAGGCTGATTTCTATGACTTTATCTCATAATAGTTCATAAAAGGTGGTCTGTTTAGTTAGAAGACTAGTCCAGTTACAAATTCAGCAGTCCATAAAAAGGTTTGGTGTATGATATCTTAAAGTCTATTAGTCCGATCTTGCTAATTTCAAGTCTGTAACAGAGAACCTGAGAGCACAAACAGCAGTCAAATGTTTGTGGTTCTCTTTCCCCACTCTAAAAAATTAATAAATTCTAAGGGCAAAAATTACCAGTGTTTTCATTCAGAATTACAAACATAGACCATAGAGTCTTCCATAGCTGAAAATGTATTATCTTGTTTCAGTCTTCATCCCCATAGTCAGAAAAGTCTACAAAATATTCCTATGAAGTTTTCATTTGAGTTTTAGGCAAGATCATTAACAGCTTAATTTCTTTCCTCAAAAATAGTTTGGTTCTTGCTTTTGTCGTTTGATACTATATATATGAGTATATATTTTATGATCTGAAAGATGCAGCAAGCAGTAAGATCAAGAACAGGACTAGAATCTGTCACAGGCTGAAAATATCTTGCAAAGTCATCCTAAAGTTGTGCTTTGTTATATCTCTTATCTGAGAGATGAATTTTAAGAGGGGTATTAAGAGAGGGTTTTGGATTTTGCTTACAAGTTTATCTTTTCTCATAAGGGATGATGATGGGAAAAGTAAATTATTTTTGGAAATTGTGCAGTCAAAGCCAATACTATTATGACAAAAACAGGAGCAGTCATGATAACAGAAGCATTAGGTCTAAACTTTTAAGGGTTATAGCAATGAAAATGGAAGTTAATGGGAAGATATATGAGTAGTTGATTCAATTAAGTAATGAAGCAGGAAGATAATTTCATGTGGATCAGTGTGAGAAAGTAAGACTTGTAGGCATTGAAGCCAAAGAAGATATTATCAATGAGCCAGATACTTCGATTTTTGTTGGTAATTTTAGAGGTGATTTGCAGGAAGAGACAATGTAATTTAGTGTCCAGCCTAATTATGAGAGTTGAAGTGTGATGTTCAAAGATGTAACCAATATTATGGATGACATTAGCAAAGAAGACAGGGAGGCTGATAGCTCTGTTGATGTAGTAAAGAAGACACTTCAGTACAAAAAAAAAGTAGAGTTCATCTTGGCAGTGTTTAGTTCATATTTGGACAGTCCTGAGTAGATTTTAGAAAGATAGAATTACTTCTCTAACTTGGGTGGAAGAAATCCAAGTTAAAGATGTGTATTTATCAATCACAATAGGTGTGTGTATATATATATATATATATATGTATCTGTATATATATATAATTATTGCCATGTTTTTACAAAAGAATCTCTTCAAATACTGTGTCAGAGAAAGAAAGTATTGATATTTCAGTCTGGGATGTCCTGCAACTGAACAGGGAAAGGGAAAAAAAAAAAGAATGACCGTGTAAGAGGAAAGAAGCAATATGTTGGAGAAGAGGCTTTCCAGAGGAAAGACATAATTGACAGTGACAAGGACATCCAGTATGCAAAGCACAGTGGTGGAATAAATGTTCTAAATTTTAGCCAATAAATCTAGAGATAGATTGATAATGGTTACATATGTAAAGTAGACTCAAATGCACCCAGAGTGGACTTAGAGCATTAAGGCAGCACATTTTCTGGTTTGGGAGGTGAAAGTGGGAAAGGGAAGAAATGTAACCAGTTCTAGGCATACACAGTGGAAGAGACTGGAACATAATTGTCCGATCAGGAAGTAATTTGAGGAAAATAAGAAGCTAAGATGAGCATAAGTGCAGAGCTGGGGATAACTTTGAGGTGTTGATGACTGGTTCCATTTGCTGTAACATCTACAGCCACCTCCCTTTGTAGCAACATTATATGACAAGCTAAAAAAAATAAACTCTCTGGTGGACTGCAGAATTATGTGGTTGGTTGGTTGTTGTTTGGTTGATTTTTTTCTTCAATTGAAATCCAATTGTACGTGTTATTACCTGATTTTGGGTAACATGGATTCAAATAGTAAAACAAGTACATTTATTGCATCTAGAGGGATAATGTCTGCAGCAGAATATAAAAATACCAAAATGATGCAAAAGGAATTTGCATCTCCTACTAGAAATTCACACCATCTGTTGGTAGAACAAGAAAATAGTCTTTATGAAGCATCCAAAATGTTGTCAAAGCCAAAGGATGTTGATACATTGCAAAATAATTTTCATAATGAAGACTTTCCAGTGAGAAGTTCCTCCCTCAGGCCAGTCCCTTGGGAGGGGGTGAGCAGAAGTAACCTCGGTCTGACAGGAGGATACAGAAAACGGTGTGCTATGAGTCATTGTATATCAGTAATTGACACTTCAAGTCACACCTAAGAAGCTAATATAGGCTGAGTTTAAGTCGATAGCTATATCTATAGCTATAGATAGCTATATTCTGAACTAACTAATTTCCAAAGAATGAATGCATAGATATATATAGGTATGAAAACATAGTATGATAATTCAGTGTGAAGATGAGGGATTAAGATAACACTGAGCATACTTATTTTATCGGCTTGTGAATATTTATGATAATTTATTTATAATTCATTTATTTATAAGCAAAGATGTGATGGTTTTGGGTTCTTCAGAGTAAATGATCAGTCTGAATCATTCAAACACACAGGCAGAAATTTCAACTTGCAAAGATAAATTTAAGTTATGGGTTCATTGAAGTTGTTACCTCATACTAGTATGGATTATGATTCTTGAATAAAAAGAAAATGAAAATCACACTAAACTTAGAAAAGTATCCATAGGACATGTCTTTAAAAGTGTTTTAATGCCTTATGTGATATATTTACATCTTGTGTTATTTACGCATGTTATGATTTGCTCAAACCAAAGCAAATTTCTTTATAATGTCCATGGGTATATCTTCTCTCAGGTGGTTGTTCACATTGCCAGTCTTGGGTTTCTGTCTTTATTTTTATTGCTATATTCCTCTTGCTCTAGGTGGGCTTAAAATTTGCTGGAGTGTGGTTTTGGGGGGCTAAAAATAGCTAAAATATCTTGGGGTATAAACTACCTATAGAATTCAAAATGGAAAGTGAAAATATTTTTAAATCTAACTTCAGTAGCTGTTGTAGTCTCTCAGACATTTGAGGGACACTAAGGTTCATGGAAATATTTATACATGGTAAATTATTGAAAATATTTAGTTTCGTTTCCTTAAAAAGAAATGAGAGTAAAAAATGAGCAGTAGTACAAGGAAAAGCTTGAGAGCTCACTTTCTTATTTCAAAGGGAAACATTTAGTGGAATCAAATGTAACACATAAAAATTGACGAATATGTGTTTATCCTTTTCAGTGAGCTATGATTGAGCAATTCATTGCCTTGCAACATCTTCAGAATTTAGAATTTAGCAAGATTATAAGAGACTTTGGCTAAATGGGAGTGTAATGAGGAGAACTCATTATAATATTTCAAAGCAAGAAAGATTTATGGCAGGAGAAAAGATGCAAGTGGAAATGCTTAAGTAAATCTAAGTGAGATTAAGCCAAAGCTCTTGTGCAGGGCAGATGGTACCACTTACATCTCACACAGGGATATGTTGCACTTCTTCTTTAAAGGCATCTGTAGGTGGTCATTGCTAAGAGTGAGAGTGGCTTGACAGCAAGTCAAGGTTTGACTTGACTAGAGAAGTTCAAGTGTTCAGTGTTCTTAAATACCATATCGTTAAATGTATCTTTAATGTTTTATGTTGCAAATTGTGCCAAACATGAAGAAGTCCTGGTCTTCTTACTGCGGTTGCTCTTGGGTAGTGCAGTTTGGTGATTTTCCTGTTTAAGTCCATAGCACCATAATTTATATTGAGATGGAATATTGTTTTTATGAACTCCATAGTAAAAAAACCCGGAACTATTTAGAAGCAAAGTCTGACCTGGGATTTTATATTGTATCCAGCACCAGTGCTAATTATACAATGTTTTGAACATCTTAGACAAGGTGTTAAAACTTACCTGTCTCCAATAATGCGTTTACAAAAGAAACAGTGTAAGTTTTATTTATCCAAGGCCTCTGATGCTATGCAAAATTGCTCCCCCTGCACCTTGCAGGCAGTTCTGCAGCAAAAATCAATTCTGTCCCAAATCTCTAGGTACATACAGCAATCCTGGGTTCAAGTGGAAGTAAGATCCACTGTACTGGAGGCTTCCTAATTTACTACAGTTCCTGAATATTCTCATAACATCAAAAGTGACTGAACTTGCAGTTGATTGAAATATAAATGTTTCTCACAGATTCTAAGTAAAATTAAAGAAAGATTCAAGTACGTTTCTCAAAATAAAAAAATCTTTGGTTTTCAACAATAATGTCTAGTTTGGCAGATCTTGTTTCTTAAGTAAGGAGCAAGTATGTTGTTAATACTGACTTAACAGACTAAATCGATACTGCTGGTTTTCCAAAGGGCTCTCAGCATTATTCTTGCACTCCTGCATCTTCATTAATGGTAGGAGCTTTTTTTGTTCTGCTGGCTGGGGTTCTGGATCCTCTCCAGTTCTTGTAGCAGTTCAAAAATACATTGTAATAAAGTTGTCAATACCTACCTTAAGATTCCACTGGTTTTAATACTAAGAAAGCAGGGCTGGTGACTGAGTGGCAAACAAGAGTGTATATGAATTTTAGTGGTGAGGGTCTCTGGGCCTGAGGGTCCAGAAACAATAAAAATTATAACATACTCTCTTACAGAAGCCACGGTGCCTGTGTTTAAAGCATACTGAAAGGTTCTCATAGGATGTTTGATTCTCAGGATGCAGCACAAGCAGAGTGTGTGTAAATCCAGTATCAGTGTGGCAGTAATGTACACCTGACTGGGCTCTGACCTGACTGCTGCTGGCACATGAATGTCTGGGCAGGGCTGCCTGTCAGTCCCACATAGCCAATGGCATGGGATGCCAGAGCTCCTATAACAAGGGTGAGCCACAAGGGGTTAGGGATACATAGAAAGGGTGCATTTGAATAAGTGTGGCCATGCCCACTTCACCCACTCAACAGTTAGCCCATGGTAAAGGACAGAGTGAACTCAGACTTTCCCTCCCTGCCATGCCAAAAGGCATGTTTGAACTTGAACGTTCAACCTGTGCCAAGAATGGGTCTTCATTTGCTCACAGAAACAAGCTCGGGTTTATGCAGTATAGACTAGGATTGCTTTCCTTGGTGCTGTCCTCCATGTAGGTGGAGTTCCTGACAAATATTTATAAACCGTGTATAAAGTATTTTGTCAAAAAATTCAGTGGTACACTCAGACAGCATTATCAATGCTTCTGTGTCCTTTAAAATTACCTATCTTGTGAATTCATGAAAGTTCTAATATTGCACAGTAGCGGTAATTTTTTTTTTTTTCTTTCCCTCTTTTAAGATTTCCTCCCTGCGTTATGCAGCAGTTGAAAGCACAGAGTTGTTTCCACATCAGTTTGACAGGGATGAATGAGTTTGAGTCATATCACAGATTTTTAAATTTTAAACTATACTTACTTGTTTTCTTTTGTTAGGTACAGTCACCCTTTTCTATCCCAAGGCACTCGGAAAACAAATCTGAGTTAACAAGAGGTGTGATTTTTTTTTTTTTTTTAAACCAAGCCTAAATTGCTGCAGTGACAGCCTGATAACTGCACTTATCTGAAATAGATTATTTCCCTCTCATTTCACACCATTCCTTTCTCCAAATTGACTTTAAAGTGCAGAATATCATCAACCAAGAAAGTTGAAGCATGCCCTGTTAGATTGTAACTTAACTCTTTAACTCCATTTTTTCAGGCCTGACTGAACTCAGTGACAGTCCAGTTTCCCTGGAGCTTGAGCGTTGCAAGTCTCCCACTTCAGGTAAAGGTGATTGGCTTCTCTTCCTGCAGTCTGTATAAGCCATTCATGTCATGCATCGCTGTGTTTCATTAATCCCTAAGAAGTGAAGTGCATAATTCCAAAGAGAAGAAATTACTGGAGAAGCACTTTTTATGTAGCACAGTAAAATCCTAAGTCTGTTTCCTTACGGAAAACTTAAATGTACATGGTGCATCTTGAGGTGAATAGTGTGAAAACATTTGAAGTAACAGGATCATGTAGGTATATTCCTATAACCTCCTATAAGAAGCTTGTTTCTCTGTTTTCTTAAAAGGTTTTCTAAGTTTTTTACAATAGGGAGTCCTTGTAATTCTGTATGTATATATTATGTGTACACGTACATGGAGAAATTATTTGAAATTAGCAATAAGGAGATGGTCAATTTTAGCCATTAGAACCCCAGTGCCTGATTTATGTAATTTACAATGAAAGCAGATCCTCAGAAAAAAACATTTGCTTATGAGCCAGGGCAGGGAAATCTTGGCCACACAAAAATTCATAAATGTTTCCCATTTTACCCATAGTCCTTCAGAAGGTGGAATTCGTCCATTCCTAGAGACCTTTTCAGCAAGTGCCTAGTCTGCATTGATTCTCTTTAATGTGAGTTCACTGTCTTAAAGATGGTTGCTAAGAGCTGTTTTCTAGTAGCTGACTTTTAAATGTTATGGAAAATAAGGAGGTGTAGCTGTGATACATTCGTTTTGCTTGTGGTATGCATATCACACTTCTTTGCTTTGTAGTTTGGTAAGTATTGATAGATATTTTTCCCCCTTACTTATGGTAACAAATTCCCGCAAGTATGCTATTGAAATTCTCTGTTATTGTTTCACATATTTTATGTCATAACAGGATACATTAATCTTGAATGAAAGCCACTATTAGTAATTTAATTAGAATTACAAAACTAGTAGTTTATAAAAAGCTGAAACTAGAAAAAGTTTCCCTGACATACTAAGAGCTAAAACAAAACAGCTGCTTTGAAATATGTATTTCCTTGTACTATTTGCAACCCAAAATCTGTAGACAGGGAGATATCAAAGTGAAATAGGGTATAATAATATTGGTATAAAACTAGGAACTCAAACCCTTGAGCAAGGCCTCAGAAACTTGTGATATAGGCTTTAAAATAAAACATTTGATAGCTCAGTTATAATAGATTATTTATTGTGTGGCTCACTGGGATTCAGCTTTTCACTTTTCTCTTCAGAAATGAGCTAAAACCTTTCCTTTTATTTTCACTGAAAACTAAGAGATGACTGACTTGGTAACCATATGTGTATATTTTTAGTTTTATAATAATGAGTGTCTTCTATAACACTTTACTTTTTCTGTGGTTAACTTCAATTTTTCATTCTGCTAGTGCTCAAAAATAGCTTTCTTAGATAAATCTGAGATAATTTGCTCCAAAATTTATTCTGCTTTTTTCTGTTTTGGAGATATTCAGCAGGGAAAACATAGAATGGGTGTTTCCTCTTTTAGCACTTTCATGTTGTTTTCCAAGCTATATTTATATTTTTAAAATGTGAAATCAGGTGCAGTTTTGTAGGAAGTCACTATTATTAGAACTACTTTTTAAAACAAGATGTTTCTTTTACTGTGACTGATACTAATTATTTTTATTTAATTATTGCAAAATTTAATTAATATTGCTTCTGCATACCTGCTGTAATATGGGGCAGAAACCAACCTAGGGACTTGGAATAAGTGACCTCAAAACTGCGCCCTCCAAAAGTTGGGAGTGGAACTAATCCTGTGCTTAACCAGCACAGCCTCACACCCACACCAGCCTTCTCACTGACTAATGTTTCTTGCTCACAGAGCACAGCTACATACTGCTGGATCTGTCAGGCAGGATCCTTCTACTTCCATACTTCCTTTATGTGTTTAAAGTCCATGGCACACAAGCTCTGCAATGGAAGTGTGCTGTGTTCCATAAGAGCCCGGGATCTTTGTGTTTGTAAAACCACTGACCCCATTCCTCTGCTGAAAACAGACCAAGACTTGATCCTTCAGAAATTTAGCAAAACCAGAAAGAACACTTGAACTGCTGCTCTGTGACATGGTTCAGGAGGAGCTCAGCGGAGGAGGGCCTGCTGGGTAAGACTACATAAGGTTGCAAAGACAGACAGAACCGAGTTTGATTTGTAGCAGTTCATTCTGGTTGCCAGAGCCCATCAACATCAGGTTTTCAGCCAGCAGGGAAGTTCATGCCAGGTACTGGCCCTGAGTGTGCTCCATAGGTACACAGAGTGCAAACTGCTGGGGGGTACGAGTCTAGATGGCAAACACTGCAGACATGATGGATGGCACAGTGTGAGCATCTTCATCCTTGGCTCCGTCAGGAGGGCAGTGATTTGAGGAGCAACGTTGCTGTGCTAACTTTGAGACTCCCAAGACAATGCCTAGGAAGAATCCCTAGGGCACACTAATTGCCAATGTAGACATGAGTACTTGTACATCTGAGAGAGCCATTAGTAGCTTAGTCAGATTTCCATTCCAGTCAGGGCATAAGAGTAGTGTTGGTAAAGGCTTCTTGGGGAACTTGAAAAATCTCCTGCCTCCTCATTTCTTGGTCTGATGTTGAACATTGCTTAGACTGCCTGAACTGTCTCTCTTTCCATGAAAATTTGATTATTTCTGTAACATTCTAGTGCTTGGCAATGTTTTAATCTCTGACTGAATTTCTGCAGAGACAGCCTAGGTCAACTCAGTAATTTGGCTTTGTTGTTTTTCTTCTCCCTGCCTCAAAGCAGAGTTAGGCATTTGTGTGTTCTATCATTGATATGAGTGTTGGAGCACTGAGCAAGAGACTCAGACATGAAGAGTACTCCTTATTTCGCATGCAAGACTGGTACATAATTCAGTACAAATCGTACTTCTTCATTAAGTAATATTTAACTTAGTTCACAAGACTGTCTTCTCAGATGTTCCTCCTGTGCTACTTATTAAAACATGACTTTGCAGATGATATAATTGAAAAATCAGATTCTCGTTCTGAATATCATTCAGAATAGAACATAAAATTAAACATTTGATTAAAAGTTTTCTGAAATGCACAGTGCCACAGAGAGGTTAGCAGATGTGAAGAAATAGCAACCTTGCTTTTTAAGAGTGGTAGGCAGAGGAAAGGAATAATCTCCCTTAACCACTGGCATCTTGTTTAATTAAACTAGTATTTAAATACTATAGTGATGCATTTACAACACTATAAAGGAAAAAAGTTAGTAAAGCCATTTGAAAGATTCTGCTTATCTTTGAATATCTGAGAGGTGGCAATTTCCACTGTAAATGTATTCTGGATGTAGAAATATGTATGGAGTAACACTGGTAAAAAGTGTGGAACAAAAGAACTTTAAAAACCCCCAAACTCTTACCTGTCCTAAAGCATGTTTCATGAATGTAGAAATGCAGCAAGGCATGCCAAATGGTGTTTGGTGGCTTAAAATCAAAAGTCTCAGAACATCCTATTCTTACTCCTGCATGCCTTGTTCTTTCAAACTGCATTTTCATTTTGCTTTGTGATTTGGGGGTCAAAAGGGCTCTGTACCACTTTCATTCTGCAGTGGCACACGAGAGCTCAGTACCTCTAAAGCACTCGTCATGTAAGTGGTGCTGTATCAAATGCTTGAGTTAATTACTGTGTAATTTATTATAGAAGAGTACCCATTCCAGTAAATTTTGTCTTTATTTTTATCATCTCATCAGGTAAACTTATTCAGGGGCTCTTAGGAATATAATGTATAATATATAATTATGTATGTCCATTACTGTTTTAAACATTGATACGGAGCTTCCTCTCGAAGTGTATTAATGGGAATACATAGTTAGCACAGGAAAATGCAACTTTGATAGGTCATTTCTTGTGTGAGATGCAATTGGACACTTTAGACTCCTTTCAAAGACCAGAAGGAAAGAATTTCTTCAGTCTGTATATAGGAGAGGGACTTCTCAAATGTTTGCCCTAAAATGAAAATGGATTTGTCTTTTTTCTTAAGAAGCACCTTCATACTGGGGGCTTGCATCCAAAATGCTTTTAAGATTTTGAAACTTAGAGAAGGCTAAGATTCCCACAACTGATCCCCATGAGCTTTGAGACAGGTCCCTAATGGCAAGATCACAGATTTTTATACATACTATGATTTCCAAGTGATGCTATCCTTATTCATTTCACTGGTTACATCTGCTGGGATTAGGCCTTTGCCATGCCAAACTCCCACTTTCCTATGTGAAGTGTTTTTAAAATAGCTTTCTTTCAAGAAGAATATTATTAAGTTCCTTAATCGTTCTCTTTCTTAACTTGTGGGTGATTTCAGAATAGCTGAAGAGATTTGACTCCGTTTGAAAATTATATTATCCTGGAAAACAAGCCAGAAAGTAAATGTTTCAAAACATTTTGTGTCTGTAAAGCATAGAATGTAATTTATTTTGAAACTTAGTTACTGATAACACTGCAAAACCATGTCTACTTATCTATTATAAATTAAAAAGAATGTTAACTAGTCAGAAGACACTAATTAGAGATTAGCTTCAGCAGTGTGGATACAAGGTGCATTTTGTCACTACTTCCCATAAGCAAGTGAGTTTCTGAACAGGTGAATTGGTGCTTAAGTTCTTGAGAAGGGACTTGTGTGTAGGGATTAGCAAGGAACAGGGAGCAGTGTGAGCTGGGGACCTGGGTTTGGGCCCTTGTGCAGTCCCTGGTGCGTGGCTCAGGGTTCAAGGGGGCTTTAGCAGTAACTGGGACTGATATTTCCGAGTGTTAGCCAGGCAGAAGCTCCTTAGTAGAAAAAATCCTGTATGAAGTCACCTTCATTTTGAATAATATGAAAATCTGGGACCACAGTGCTGCTGTAATAGCTGAGGGGAACTCAGCACTGGATGCCAGAGCTGCGAGCACACATTTGTTTGTTGGTTGTGCCTTGGTGTTTTCCTTGAAAGACTGAGAGGAACCATATGGCTACAGAGCAGGATGTTGTCAGGTCAGAAGAGCTGTGTGCTCAGCTTAGCTGGCTGCTAGACTGTACCTAGGAACTCTTCCTCATCCCACAGTTGAATAATTTGACTCTTAACACTTGAAGCTCTTTTTGGTAGGGGCTGTCTTGCCTTATGCTGTAGCAGCACAATTTCTGCTGGCTGCCTCTAGCGTGACTATAAACAAATAATGATAGCAGACAACTCTGCTGGCCTCTTGAACCTTTATACTCTATTCTCAAATAAAACTGGTTTTCAAAAGCTCTCTGTCAGCAAGATAGGCTTATGTGCATGATCCTTCTTTATAATAAATGCAAAAATAGTAAAACTTGCATGATTTATGTACTAAAAACAGGTTACATAAACTGATCAGAATGTGGATATTATTAATAATTTTAAAAAATAATATAGATACATTTAATCACAGTAAAGCATGAAAACAACCAGCTTCTTCTGTTGTTTTTTACCCTCAGATATGGGGTCTATTGTCAGTGATCTGTGCTGTGTCCTAGTGCATCAATGTCCAGCTGTGTGATTGCCACGTGAACGGTGTGCAATTGTCACCTGGCAGCTCCCAAACCAAGCCTGTGTAGACTCTTTCAGAGGAATCAGAAAGTCCAAAATTTGCATGTGCTGTGTGAGCCTGCACACAAATAGCTGGGAGCTGTTGTGGTTCAGACGCGTGTCACCATTTGGGAACAGCTGTGGCATGCAACACAAGACACATAATTCCTGCTGTACACAAACACCTGTAAACTAGAAATAGAAGAGGTTAGACTACCAATTTTCAAAGCTCAAAGCTGCATGATGGCAGCACTAATTTAGCTACTCTAAGTACTAATCTGAAAGTAAAGTGTCCCACAGTTTTTCTTATGGATTGCTTATCCTTTTTCAGAGGGCTGGTTAGGCCAGATGTTGTCCTTCCCCTAAAAGGAGATTATATCACAAGTCATGCTTCTTTATAGCAGAGCACTGATTTTCTGGAGCAGTAGCCTCCCATTCACAGTCTGAAAGAGTATTTGACAGCTGCTCAGATAAATGGAATGGGTTTTTAAAGGCTGTTCTGAAAATCAAACTGCCCTTTGCGTGAGTGCCTAAAATGGACATCGGTGCCTAACACTTGGTATCCAAATTAGAGAATTTATGTGGTAGTGTTAGGGGTGTGTATTTTTGATGTCAGGCTGATCTGGAGAGACCTCTTCACCACGTCGTGAATTAAAGTTATGGCTACAGATGGGTTACTGGGAGGGCTGTGCTGGTTCTACTGACAGCAAAATATTGCTCAAGAGCCTCGTGGGTTCCCCTACTCATGCCTGAAGAGAAAAAGAAAAACATCTAACATAGGTGCTGGCTGATACTTAATTCTGCCACATTGCAGGCTTTGCAAAAGAATACAACTGAATTATTTTTTTTAGGGATTTTGTGACTTAAGAGAATGTGTCTGTTCTGGGCATCCTTCTGACCTAAAAGCTTACTAAATACAAATTACAAATAATTTGTTCCTTATATTCATATGTTCCTGTCACTGTGGTACTTATAATGTGGGATTTTCTTTAGAAGTATAACAATAGCAATATAATAGTTAGTTGACAAATATTTGATTGTTCCCTTCTAGTAACAGACAGCATGGGTAAGCAGTAAAAGCCAGAAAACCATGGGGAAAAAAAAGTAATGAATACAAAATGAAATAACCAAATTGGAAATCAAGTCTTCCGAATAATTAATAAAAGATTTCTTAAGGCATTCTTCAGATAAATTTAATGCCATTTTGACTGCTACAAGACATGCTTTATTTCAGTTCTCTGGTGTTCATTGTTTGAAAATGTGCTCGTGTGTGAGGAAATGAAAACATTTTTGAACAGAAGCAAAATTACCGGTTTCTTGCATAATTGGAACACAACAAATAATTAAACCTTCACTAAATTGAGTGCAATATTTTGATGACTAGATAACACCACATTATGTCCTGAAGCTGCTGTATTTAGTTTCTGTGCAATCTGTCTTCCTTTCCATAATATTACAACAGTATGTTCTGTCCCCATAACCTCTGCAATATGCCCTCTCTTTTTCCAATGCTATCTTGAGGTATGATGTCATCAAATCTCATAATTTCATTGCACCCTCTTATTAATTGGTTTGCAGGTGTTTAAATATTTGTGATATGCTGCATAGCCAGCATTTGCAATATTTGCCTTAATCTCATTTGTGGTTTTTTTTTTTTTCATTCCTGTCACCACAAGGTAAGATATTGCAGCACACAGCCAAAGCTGTGTAAAACATCATTCACTCCTTGACAGCTGGAGTAATTTTTTTTTTTCCAGTGCTTCTTTGTTCAATTCCATTTATTTTGCTGAATGGTGTAAATGAAAATATTTCAACCATTATTCTGCCTTTATATGCTGATGAAAAGTGCTACAAATTTGCAACATGGTTTTAACCAGAAGATGGCATGTTGTTTTCCCTCACTCCTTTTCCTTTCTTTCTTATTAACAACTGCCTTTCTCCTTTTTCTGTTGTTTCAGTTAAAGGATCAAGAAAGTTAAGTCTGCCAACAGATCTTAAGACTGATCTTGGTACGGTAGGCGAAAGCCAACAGCTTTAAACTTTGTTACATTCATTGGCAAAACATTTTACCAACTGATTCATGAGATAACACAATAACCTCAGAGGCTTTGTCTGAAAAGGCTTTCTAAAAACCACCTATTAACCCATACAGTTCTGTTGGCAGCTCTCAGCATTTTGCTTGTTTAATATTCATTTATTTCATGTAGACATATACTGCCAATCATTACACACTGTGTGTGTAATACTTTATTCTGAAAAAGCTCCAGAAGTTTTTCCAAACTGGCTGTTGGTGAACTCTGCCTATAATACCCAATGCATGCGCTGGTCTGTTTTCTTTATTTGGTGTACAAACTGTGCCACAACAGTGATAAGACAATTGAACATCTGTATTTTATGGTGTCTTTGAATGTCTGAGAAGTCAGATCGGAAATCAGTCATTTGTCTCAGTCCTCTCCTTGAGACTTGCCTCAGCCAGCTGTTAAATACATGGTTTACTGAAATCTTTTTTCTCAATTCTGCTTTAATATTTCAGTGGAAGAGCATAATGAGAGCACAAATTTCATCTCAAAAAAACTAAAATGAAAATTTCTATATATTGAATAAACTAAAATGGCTTGGAGCAGATCATGCAACACCATATCCACATAAAGGATATTGCTCCTGGTATTTGGATTGGAATGTGTGGTTCACACAAAAAATTCTTATAAATGTTCTTTAAATATTCTCAGTCTCAAGGAGTTCTTTCTAGTTTTGGTCTCTTGGGAAGGTTTCCTTTTAAGATGACTGAAAAAGCCAAGTAGCCATGCCTCATTACTTAGAGTCCTTTTAGAGATAAAAATTAGAGTTGGATCATGTCCTTGGAAAAGACAGCTGAACTTCACTTCTGTCACTGGGAATCCTGTGCACCTGTTAACCAAGGTAGCAGCTGTTCCAGAAGGCAAAAGCTAGGGCTATAAATGTCTTTCACCTTATAAATAAGTGAGAAACTTGGAAAACTGTCAGTTGCTCCTGGTAAAGATTAAGTAAATAAATGTTTAAAAATCATTGGAGAATTCAATCCAAATTGTGCGGTTTTCAGAGTACAAAGTGATTCAGTTGAAATAAGTTTGAGAAAAGAGGAATGGAAGAATACACCCAAACAAAATTTGGAGTGGAAAATCGTAATGTTCCTAATACTCCAAAAAGGTGAAAGAAGTAGGCATCTATAAACCTCTAAAATTAATATTTATCACTAAAAGAATGGGCAGTTATTAAGAGGGAAGGTGAATACTTAGAGTACCAAAATAGCCATAGGATAGGACTTAAGATTAAGCCATAGTCTACAGATCAAGCTTCTTTTTGTTAGTATTATTAAAAATGCATTGTCTTGAATGACACATAGCATTAAATAACTTTAAATCCTGAAGCATGACAGGCAAAAGATAAACTTAATGGACAAAAGACTGGATTTGGAGGATTTTTGAAAAGAAAGAAGCATACCATTGTAATTAGAATTGGTGAGACTTTTATTGTGTAATCTAAAATATTGCATATCAGAGAAAAACCTCCCTTATCATCAGCTTTCCTGTAATCATGTTGGGAGTGGGACAATATTGTAAGCTTTGCCCAGAATATATTGACAAATTGCAGGCAGATTTATATTTTAACTACCCCAAACAAACACAAAAAAAAATCCCCAGAGAACCCCAAGGACAGGGGAGCAGGGTAAAAAGCTCCAGAAGTTAAACAAATTCAGCCTGAAAGGGTTGGAAGCATGATGATCCATTTTAAATGTATGACATATATAAGGAACTTAGAAGATTAATGGAATGCATAATCCTGCCTGTAGTTTTGATTTCAGAGTAGTCGTGTTTCTACCATTCCTTTATTTGCTTGTATTCATTATTTTTAATAGTATAGAACAAGCTAAGTATAAACTAAAATAAGCCTAAGAAGGTCTAGTTCAACGTCTTGCAGAAACCAGTGGAATGCCAGTGGTTCCAAAAGCTTCATAAGCACTGAAAGGAGTGATCAAATTGTCACTAAAGCATCCTGTTTGCTGTTAGTGCCTGAGCAATCAGGTATCCTGTGCTCAAATGACCCAGAAGCCAAGGATGAAGCACATGGAAGCAGCATTCAGTGTATAAACTGTCAATACTCATGGATAATCAACAGCAGAGAGAGGTTTAGAAAAGGAAAAGAAAATTGACTGAAAAACCCCGAAACTTTCAGCTCTCATTCATGACTGTCTTAGAAGGGCAAAATGTTCCTGTTGATTATTCTAGCCATTAAAGCTGTGCTGAATTATAGAGCCTCTCTTTTTCAGTATAAGGAGCTACATTTAAATGAGAGTTCCTGGAAAAGGTGATGACCGCATTTCAGTTACTTCTGCTCCAAAATGTCCTGGCCACACTGCCAGAGCTCTTAGAGATTATTTATCCACTGTTTGGCTGTTGCCTGAGATTGTCCCCATAGTCTGAATATTCAGGGGCTAACAATAGTTTTTGGCCCACACTTCTTGTAAAAATATTCAGGTCACCACCAGTTGAAACTATAAAATATTGTCCATGCATCCCATTGGCTCTGGCTCGTAGCTTTTTAGAGAGTGCTGATACATCGCCCACTCTTAGCAGCCACTGCAGCTAATTGGGACATACATTAGCATTTGGCAGCTTACAGTTCTGCTCCCTTTTTATGATCTGCCTCGTGGAATGTCCTTGCTTTCACTTTGCTTTGAATTGTAAATAGTAGAGGTTAAGTAGAAGTTAAATCTATTTCAGGTGGAGGTGTTGCCAGTACTGGAAATTGCTTGGGGAGTAGTTTGCTATCATTTAGGGGAATAATGCGTGATCTGATGACTCAGGGTGTTCTTGTTAAACCTCAGCAGGAATTGCATGACCTAAAGGTACTTTGGGACTCCACTTTGACCTTTATATGACTGATGAGGTTGACTCAGCTCCTTTTTATTTTGATGTGGTGATTATTATCTCTCCATGCTGAAGCACTTGTCACCTGTGGATGTTGTATCTCCACAGGGAAATGAGTGATGTGGCACACAAAGGGATACACTGAAACTTCTTGATAGTTTTAGCTACTGCAGGTCACAGCAACCCAATGTTTATTTGAGTTGACCAGAAGGAAGATGTGGCAATGCTGCTGCATAGACTGTACAGCTTCTCTATTACCCTTCAGAGGCAGCTCTGAATGATGGTATCTTTATTTTTAAACCTAATAATGTTTCCCAAAGTCTTCTGAACAGGTAATTTTCATTTCCTTGCAGTGTTTCACAGAGATGAATTATGGGGATAATCCTAGTTTTATTTAATCAAGTGGAGAGTCTGAGATATATCCAGACAATTAGAACTGCTTTGGTACGAGAGCTTTCTAACTTTGCTTCACCAGACACTTCAAGCATCACCTTGTATTTTTCTTTTAGAAAATATTTCTGCTCATTTCACTAAAAGCTTTTAAAGGTTCCAACTGATCACAGGGAGCCAGACAGAAGCCATAGCTAAAGATGGGGGAGAGTCAGTAACTGCTGACTTTTCTAGAATTACTATGAACAGATGGTTTGACTGTAAAGAATTATGCCATCACCTAGACTTTATTAGTGAATGAACAAAAGGAAATGCAAATATAAATACATACCTTTTTTTTTTCTTATTGCTAAGCTTTGATCTTCAAAATTTTAATGTATTTTCTTGTGCTTTCTGCAGATACCTATAAGCAGTGAATGAGCTCTTTGCCAAGTGAAGTTAATGTCTTCCATTTTATACAGCAGTGAAAATCTCGAAAAATTACTAAATAAGCTCATTTTTTTCAGGGGTTTGAGAAACATATTCCAATGCAGATGCCCAAAAACTTTAATTCTGAAAGTTGGGTTCATAAAACATAATTGTAAGGATCATATTAAGGACCTGGGGTTATGGGTTTGTACTTCATTTTGTCTACTTTGGGTGAGGTTTGTGGAATCTGTTTGATTTATGCATATGGTAATAGAATTATAATATGAAAATATCCACCATTTGATGCCTTTTTATTTCATTGACATCACTTTCTGGATGCTCCCAAGCCTATAAAACAGTGCCTGAATAAATGAAACCTCATTTCCATTTTAAGAATGAGCAGTGGGGTTATAGCAATTCTTGCTTTAATTTTTCAAAGTATTTACAGCAGACATTAGGCACTCACACAATTTTGAAGCTTTTAATCTGTTTCTGCTTACTACTGCATTGGACAAACTGGTATATTTTAGATGGAACATTCTGTATTGATTTATCTGGATCTGTAGTTCTGTTTGCAAGGCTAAAGAACATTTCAGAAATTCTGAAACTGTATGAGTTGCTTTCCTCTTTGGTATGACTTCATAGAAAAGGCAACCCAGACATGCAGCTGTACTAATGATTTTCTTTAAATGCTTGGCAGTATACATTGGAAATGATTTGGTTTTTTGCATGATAAGGATTTTAGGGACAGTCCAATGTATGTCTCCTTCCAGAAAGGTGGAGGAACTTTCTGTCCCTTTCTCAGTCTGAAAGTACCATCTGAGTTGAGGAATCATCTCAGCTCTGCCTCTAGGTAGAATCACAGCATAATCAAGATTGGAGGGGACCTCTAGGCCCCCCAGATCTAGGTTGTCTAGGGGTCCCCATCCTGCTCAAAGAGGGTCAGGCTACACCAGGTAGGTCAGGACAGTGTCAAGTCTCACAGCACTTGATCTGCAGCCTGGCAAATGCCAAATACAGGGGAAGGATTTCAGCCCTCAAGCAGCTGGTTGTGCTCTTGCTGAGTCGGTGGAGAATGAGCTTTGCCTTTCCTGCTTCAAGTTTGATCACTATGAAGGTGCAAAACATTGTGAGTGGACTAAACTCTTTCACTTTTAGACAAATGGTTTTAAAACTTTAGTCTTTCAGCTATTTCACATCTTGAAGCTTGGATTTTGATATTCTGTATTGAGGACCCTACTAGACAAAAGTCTCTTAATCTTCTGAAGGTCAGGTGTATGGCAGCACCAGTTTCTTCCTTCCTTAAGTAGGACAATGTTTATAGTCAAAAATTTTTCGAAGAGAACATGTATATCTAATGGATATATTAGCACTCTACCAGTCCAAATAACCAGAAGTTTTAAAAAGCAACAGGATAATTCAGTTATTACAGCAGAATACACATGTGCTCTGTGGTTATATTTCACAGCAGAAAGGGGCTGTGCTCTAACTTCTAATGCTTCCAGATTGGGGTGGGGGGGGGAGGGGAAGAGGGGAAACAAACCAAAACATTGATCTACTTGGAAATACAAGCAAGTAGTTAAAAGGAAAGGTAAGTGCCTTAAATTATAAAAAAAATACCCTAACTAAAATGATTGTAAGTAATACAGTTAAATTTCATCACAAAGAAAAGGCTGTGAAATTTGGTAGCTGGAAAAACAAAACAAGCAGTAAAGATCATCATACATTTAAGAGCTGGTAATAACAAAATGATATGCAACTATTAGGCTCCAGTGTAACAGGTACTCACTGTTCCCAAGTTCTTTGGTTTTACATAAAGGAGAGTTACTTACTGAGGACTTCAAAGGTAAGTAATTTTCCAGTTCTTTCAAGCACTACAAACATATACAGGATATTCTTCCGCTCTGGGGTCTCTGTTCACCTCTCAGGTTGTAACTTTTTTCATTTTTAAAACCAGAGAATGAATGCCGGTTTTTTCCATGGTGAAAATGCAGATGCAATGCTACACTAAGGGGTGCTCAGGAGAAGTTGTTGATATCCAGTTGGTCTTGTGGTCCATCCACTCTGCTTGCATGTTCCAGTGTTGTCTTCTGTGCAGGTCTGGATTTATCACCTTTCATGCTTATGTTTCAGAATTCAATCAAGTTTTCAGTCTTATGTTTTCCTATTTATTGCACAAAGTGTATCAACCGTTTATGTCGGATTATTCTGCGGAGGCACACTGAGTGCTGTGTGCTTTTTGAGACAGTCCAGTAGTGTGGTGTTATATGATCACTAGACATTCAGCAGATGAATCTGAGGAGTAGAGTTAGATCCAAGTAGTTCAAAATTTTCCCACTATTCTGTGGGAGCAAAGGTAGATCTGTTTTTAGGTTTTCACTGCCAGGTTTCAGTTTTTCAGATATGATAACATAGAGGTGATGTTATGACATAAGATAGATAATCTATTCTCAATGTTTTTCATTTGGAGAGTGTTTATTTTGTATTTTCATTTCTTTTTTTTTTTTTTTATAATTTCAGGCAAAAAGTAGTAGTTTTAAAAGACAATCTGTCAGTGATCTGACAATGCACTTAATGTTTTCAGCCACTTCACACTATTTTGTTTCTCTGACAAATACATCTGTTCATCCTGCTTTCAAAAAACACAGTGATTTTAGAACCAAGTGTATGATAGGATTTTGTTACCATAGACAGAATACCATTATATTACACAGGCAGTAGGCAGTATGTTACAATGACAGCATATTATACTGTTGGAGTGGACCTAAATATTCTACCAGCATGTCATTAGGGCAACTCTTCCTTCCTCTTCAAACTGAAGACATGATATTAAATGTACAGTTTTGTTGGCAGTGCATCTGCATTAACCTCTTCTGCCGGGGCTTTCACCTTCTCTCCTGCCTGGCTGACAGAACTGCACCAAGGGAAATTTGTATTTCTGACTTTTTAAGGAAATTTCTTTTTAATAAATTCCTTAAAATTCTTAAATTTTATGGTATCAGTCTGTATTCTCGCTAATGAATATTCACACTATTACACTAATTTTGATTATTTACAGACAAACCTGAGACTGTTCTTGGGGCCATTTGTACAGTTTTGAGATTGTATTTTTTTTCTTAATTCAAATGTGTATCTCTTTGCTGTGTAAAAATAAAGGTTAGTAACCACCATAATCATTATTCAAAATCTAATTTATTAATAATACACAAAAAATCCCCCAGTGGAAACAGATGGATTTTTCTTCACTTTAACAGTAAAGATTGTTTTTTTCAACAGTTGTTGAGAAGATTCTCTGAGACTTATTTTTCAGGTTCTTTCTGTTCCACATTAAAGCTCTGGTTTTCATCTTCTCTTTTATTGATTACTTCCTTACAACTTATGATGATATTATAATGCTTCTAATAATGGATATATTCCTTTGTCTCAGCCTCACTCAAATCATCAACAAGAGGGTTTTGAGCTAGCTTTTCTGTTTGAATTTATCCCTTTGTTGAACTGAGAGAATTGGTTGCTCATATTCTTTCCTGATTTTTTGTGTCAAGGGTGAAAAATTGCTAGGCACTAATTGCTTCTTTCTTACTGACATTTTCATTATATTTGGTTTTAACAAGTGTTCATCTTTTTAATGGTAAATTGTTGGTCTCTTGCTTTTTTGCAGAACTCACCAAGTTGTTTAAAAATTCTATGTTTGTAATCAAGCAGGTTGTGTAGGATATACATGTTACTGTGTTTAAACTAAAATCAGCATGCACATATAGAATATTCCCCCTGTGCAACGTGCCTCAAAAAATTTTGGCTTAATTTGAGGCTGCTCTGCAGGTTTGCTGCTGTCATGTTGCACATCATATCTCTCAGTAGTTTCATCAGGTTTCAGTAACTGATGTTACTTCTTCAAGTTCCTCTTGACCCCACCAACCCACTGGTATTTTGTGTGACACTCTTGCCTTACATCCAGCACAGCTCTCTTTCTTTTTTAAAGCAGTTTATGGGGAGCACTGGGCACTGAATGGTGCTAGTGTTTGGTAACAGATACAGCATTTTTAATTCATATGGGTAAGCATTTTTAATTCCATGGGCCCAGACAAAGGCAAACAACCACAAACTGCACTGTAGAAGCAGCACATGGAGAACATTACAAAATTTTTTGTCATGAACTTTTATATATTTTAATACATCATATACATACAATGATTTACTGTTGCTTTATTTAACCAATACAATTAAATTAGTATTAAATTGACTAAAGGGTTAATTGCCTATGATTCCTTCCAACAGCTTGCATGAGCCCTACATTTTTAAATTAATGATGAGAATAGCCATAAACTGAGCCCTGGCCATTTAGTTCACTATCCACAGGGAGTAGAAAAGGCTGCTCCCCTAACACAGTGGGATGGCTCTTACACAGTTTGGAGACTGCTTCAAGGATAAGCTCCACTAAACCCTGATGCCCAAATATATTGCATTAGTGTGGGACTGGCTGAAGGGATCCAGGAGCACTGGAGAGGATAATTCTAATTCCCTTCGCCTCATGGGCAGCAGCACCTCCTACAAGGGGTAGGAGATGATGGCAAATGCAGTGGTAGAAAAGAGAAGGGATATTTTGTGCAGTGTTTTCTTCAGCGACAACTCTTTGCCTCCTCCAGAAGAGAGAGCAAGAAGCTGCTGCACTGTTGTGTCAGTAGCACAGAGCAATCTGTGCACTGCTCCTTAAGTACAACATTAATGTCCCTGATGTCAACCAATGCTCCATTTCAATTAATACTTCTGAGCCAAGAAGAGCCCCAGTGACCGTATGACAAAAGCAGTAATCCAGCAAGTACATAAGTTAAAATGCTGCTTTCCCTTACCAATCAAACAAAGCTGGGAAAAGCCATGTTTTTCCAAGCCTCCTGTACGTGTTCTTTGGGGTGGTTGGGAGACATCTGTCATGGCAAAGGAGAATCAGGTGACTCAGGCCTCAGAGGGGTAGCAAATCATTGCAGTCATTCTGAAAGGCTGAGAGCTTGAACATTCTCATTCTCCCTTAGAAAGTACACTGTAGAAAAGTAATACTTTTTTTTTTCTTGTCACTTTTCTTGTGCGCTTCATCTTTTTTTAGACAATGCAGTAAGAAATCCTTTCTTTAGAATTGTTTTGTATCCCAGAGCTTATAGCATTAAAAAAATGTAAGAAGTTAATTTTTAAATACACACATAGAATTTTCATAGATTTGAGTGGTCTTTATCTGCTGGATTCTTTTCAGTTTCTCCACAAAAAAAAAAAAAAAAGCAGACATGTTTCCTATAATTATCTTACTCTTTGTTCAATGCCTATGTTTTTACTAAGGCTTGAAGACCTGCATTTCTTCTCATATAAATTTTAAAAATTTGTATCTAGTCAGAGGAACAGAACTGTGTTAAAATACAAGTTTGTAGCTGATCACTAAAATCCCTTTCTGCTTATTGTTATAGCACCCACTAATATTTCACCAACTTCAGTACTTGAAGGGATATCCCTACAGCTTCTAGGATGAGTCCTGATTTTTTATTTTTCTTCCTAGGAACTGGCTTTGCTTATTCAAAAAGTCATTGTCAAAACAGCTAAAGGGATTTAGGTGCCCAGATCCTAATGATGATTTCATGTGAGCCTTTGAAGGTAACTGAGACAAGCCAGCATCTTAGAGAAACATAGAAACATTTCTTTTAAACTGCAGCTTAGTGAACAGGGGCTTGGATGTGTTGTGGCCATTCTGTACAATGCTCAGGGGAGAGGACTCGTGAATATTGTTCATGTTTCTATAGAATATGACTTTTTTTCACTTTTATGTTCCTCACCACTTCCTAGGATTCCCCCTGGAGATAATTAGATATTAGATATGCTGAAACACCTTCCCACAAACTGAATTTTGAAGAAAGGAAGCAGCTGGATGAGGATGTGTCTGTTGCTGAGGTTGAGCAGTCAGCCTGTGTCCTTGAACAAAGCCCCTGATCTCAAAGGAATTTCTGCTCAAATATACAAACAGTTCCAGCAAATTTTGGAAATTTTCCTAGCTAAAAATGGAATGAGTCATCCATATCCGTTTTATATCTGCTGTTAGCTCAGTTAATAGCCACGTATTAAGGAAAAAGGACAAGAATCATGGAAGTTGTCTCCTACAGAGCTATTTTGTTACGCAGTACAGATACTTAATTGCTTTCTAATCTATAATTCTGAACATTTTTTTCCCATTTTTGTTCATTAAGAGTGAGCTGTTTTCACATAGAAAGGACATGACTTGCACATTCAAAGACTACACGTACCACACTATGCACTGTATTCAGTATAGGACAGGAATATTGAGTGAATATAGAAATAGCTTTTCATAATGTACACTGGTGTTATTGTGGCATGGTAACCAAGAAATAAATTTATCTTGGTACAGGAACATTCATCTTTTCCTTGGATACAATACAAATCAAAGAGGGTTGACTGAATGTGATACTTAAATGCAGACTCCTAAAGACTAAGATAATTCTCAGATATAAATAACCCAACATTTAAAGTTAAGGCAAAAACCCCAAGATTGTCCCTACTATAGTGTTGAGCTTTTACAGTTTTGAATAAAATCCTCAGTGTGCTTGCACAAACCTGAACTTTTGTTTTGCTTATTACCTGCTGTTTACTTAAAATAACCTGCTGACCAAAAATAATTCACTTATACCTGGGTGTGTATCCTTTCATATGTTGAAGAGGAAATTGTGTTCAGTAATTCTCTTCACGTTGTCTTGCCTGGCATGAGAGGAAGAAAAATAGCACATGAATATTTTATGGTCCAGTCTAGTTCTGAACTCTGATCCAAGCCCTGATCAGTGGATGTTGTGCTTTAAAGACCTGTTGACAAAGAACAGATGAATGTAGTAAGAATTTGAAGCAGGCATGTTTTGTTTCCCACCCCATGAGACAGCAACATGCTCTGTGCTGATTGACCATGGCCTCATTTCTGTAGAGCTGTAGCAGACAAATCAATTGTTCAGCAGTCAGTTTCCTTAGAACTAAAATAAATCTATGTGATATATAAAGAATAAAATACTTAGCAATATTATGGCTCTTTTTGTAATTATCTCAAATAGTGGCCTGTTTCATGCAGGGAGGTCAGGCAGGGAAGATGTCTAGCTCTGAATTCTGCCCTGTAGTAAATTATATTTGCAGCTCTTACGAGAGAAAAAAGGAAAGAAAACATAAATTGAGTTGGTATCTCTTAGGAGACACAGCAGTGGTGTGCCAGTGTTACCTGCAGTACCTTGGTAAATGCCTGTGTGCATAGGTCAGCAAAATACTGTGGGATCTGCAGCTCTAGGAACACGTACCAGTTCTATGGCCCTTGGGCTTTTCCTTACAGATGCGGTGAGTTATTTTGTACATACGTGTGTCGGGTTGCTAAAACAAATTGCTAGTGATTCACAGAAGGTTTGATTTAACCCATTCTCAAGTACCAGCACATACATCTCTCCTCCATTCTGAATCCTGGGGGCTGACACTTTACCTAGCGTTTGTTGCATTCACTTTCCAGATCACGTGAATGGTCACTGTACCAGCCCCACATCCCAGAGCTGCAGCTCCGGCAAGCGACTTTCCAGTGCGGATGTGTCGAGGGCAAACCGCCGAGGGCCCGGCAGGCCCCCCTTCAGGAAAGCCCAGTCTGCAGCCTGCATGGAGATTTCTCTCCCAGTCACCACAGAAGGTGGGTGGCAGTGACTGTTTTGCCAGGTATTTGTGCATTTCTCATCAGGTGTGAAAGGGAATAAGTTTAGCGGGATCCTTGTCTGTTATTGCCTTGAGCTAACTAACACTCTAAACTGTGGTAGGCAATCAGCAGCACCATGACCCTAATCCTCTTCTTGTGAGCAGCATTTGTATCCTAAGCCACCCACCTGCAGGGGTATCTGCATCACAGTTACAGCTGGAACCAGTGCTCCCTAATTTCCACACCTGTTAATGAAGACAGAGCAAGGAGAATTATATCACTCAGATTGTCTACCTTTGTATTTTTAAATCCAAATTGTTTCAAATACCTTTGTTTTAGTGGCACATGGCTAGAAGATTTGATTTTTAAATTTTTATGGTAACATAAAATAGCAAAATTTTTCCTCCACATGAATGACTGATTATGAACATAACCCTTTCATATAGCTCTCTTTATGTGCCACACAAACATGGTAAGTTACACTGTCATATCACAGCTCCTGATGAAAAATATACCACTGCCACAGTAGTTTCTATTGCTGAGTGTTTTTCTTCATCCTACGTGGTACCAAACTCTTCTGGAACTCTTGTATGCAGTTATCTCTGCAATATCAGCACTACTTGTACCTGCCAAGGCCACAGTATTACCTAAACCTTTTATGCTTCTTTTCTTCTTCCCTCCCATCCTCCCAGAGTAAATAGGGCCACTGGCAGCCAGAACCCACAGCCCCCTAAGGCCCCACTGACTCTTGTGTACAAACATTTGGTAATGCAGTGATACTTTTGATGGCATGATGTTGCTTTCTGCATACCTATGTCATGAAAGATTCACTTTATGTCATTATATTTATAGAATAGAATAAACACTATTTATAATACCTATCAAGTTCAATATAAAAGTGTATCAGTATTAGAGATAGCCATCTAACTTCCTTTCAGGCTTGAGAAGTAAATTGAATTAGTTGACATTAGAAACTTCTATTTTAAAGTACCACTTAAGTAGTATTAAAACTTTCAGTAAAATCAGTGAAACAACTGTTGCAAGAGCAAGCCAGACAATCTCCAGAGTCATTTGAATCAGCATGTGATAGAGCATGGTTGGAGTTTGTCCTTGGGCATGTGGATTTGTGTACAAGTTACCTTTTAGCAGGTCTGTTGACTAAAATAGTTTTCTGATTATCTGTAGTCTCTCAGTAAAGCAAAGCCTTCTGTCCAGCTTGTCTAAACTATTTTTCAGTTGGCAGTGTTAGTTTTTTGAGTTCCAGCTCTACTGCCTGATCTGCCTGGAATGACTTGACATTCCACTGTTCCTCATGTACCATGAATTTCTAGACACACAATTTTGTCAAGTGGTTTGATGTCTTTCTAAAGGTTTTTCTACTAAATAATGTGGTGGAAGGTGGTATGATGCTTGAAAGATTCTTAGTCTGGGTGAGTGAAAAGGAAGAAGTTAAAAGGATTGAGAAAGAATATGCTGAGAATAAGAATTCTCTCTCTAATGGGAAAGTAGCTTTGATCAAAACCTTCTGGTTGAGCTTTTCCAAAATAAAATGAAAAAAAATTCCCCTCTTTTCTAGGAATTTATTGGGTACTTAGGAGCATATGCTGCAACAAAAAATGGATGTATTCCCAAGAAATTATTTCCTTTCTTTTTAAATTCTCATTAGGTGAATCAAGATACATATTTTATATCCCTTCTAGAAAGGTAGCATTTCAGGTTAGAATTTGGTAGGATTTTATTATTCTACCAGAGTGGAATTTTGATTAGTTTGCTATCTCAGAAGGACTNAAAAAAAAAAAAAAGCCTTTGTGTGGGGGTAAACGGTTCTTACCTTTTCTAAGCCTGTCTCCAAGGCACTGATAATACTTGGTGATTTTTTTAAAATAATGCTTCCAGTTCCTGTTCTTTACAACCTCTTCTGTATGATTTGATTAAAAAGATGATACATTTTGGTAAGTAATCATAAGATATATATTAGAATAATAAATTAATCTTCTCCTCTTGCATTGGATTTCAAACTGTACTTATTCAAATCTGACCTCCTGGTGCAATAGGAACTGGATTTCCAGCATTTTCATCAAGTCTATTTTCAACAAACTTTGACACAATAAATTCTTCTGACTTCATTCCAGCGAGCTGATTGTCAAGATTTTGCTGACTCTCACCTCTTTACTTCTGCAGAAAGATTCCTGATATAGATAAACATTTTTGAAGAATGTCTTTGCAATGATGAATCATAGGAAGTAAAGGTGGGGGTGAGGGAAGGGCAGGGTAGTTGTCTTGCTGTCTGCTGGTTGAAATACTGCAAACTGCTCAGATTCATACAATGCTGATATTTCTCCCACATTCACAGCAGAATAATTCAAAAGCCAAGTAGCACTGGCAGAGGAGTAGTACATTATTACTGTTACTGCCTAAACCTATGTTTTTCCCAGTCTCCTCATCATCCTCTTTTGTTTTTTCAGATGTTACATGTTGTCTGAGTATCTTCTGCTTTCATAAATGCACCACTCTCATGGCTGTAGTAAAAAATTCTGTAGCTCCTCAGTATTCTATATCTAATTTTAGCAAAAAATTAGAACCTTGCAAGTTCTCAATAGCATATTATTATTTATAAGGAAGAGAATTTTTTTACGTGAAGCACTGGAACGGGTTGCCTGCAGAGGACATCCCTGGAAACATTCAAGGTCAGATTGGACAGGGCTCTGAGCAACCTGACCTAGTGGAAGCTGTCCCTGTTTGTTGCAGGTGGGTTGGGACCAGATGACCTGAAAAGGCTCCTTCCAGCACAAGCTACTCTATGGTTCCATGATCACTGATTCTAAACTTATTTTCACATACTTTTGATTAAGCAGTATATTTCTTGAGATAATATAAGCATTTATGGGCATTGTAAACAAACCCACAAATACAGGAAATTCCATTGCTGAGCTTCAAGTCCCTTTTGAAAAGAAATTTTTAAGATTTCATTAGTTAGTGATTATATTTCTCTGATAAGGCTTCCTTGCACAGAGTATAAACTACATATTTTACTATCAAGTTATTATCATTGTGCTCTTAAACAGTAATAAAAAATACACATGAATGCAAATTATTCCTACCCAATAAAATCCTTACAGAGATTCTGAACCAGGATAACATTCTGTAGAATGGGAATATGTTTTGTCTCCAAGCTTAGTGGATTTCTTTGAGGGCTGTAGGCATTTGCACTGCTCATGTTTCAATCTGTTCCAGCTCTGGATTCTGACTAGCATCCACTTTTTTTCTGCAGGTCTTCACAGAAACATTGAAATAGGGATTAAATTTTTGTTTAGCTTCCTGGGGAAAATGTGTGGCTCAACTGGTTTGCCTTCTGTACTGTGGCATAGACCCAAAATAATCCATCTCTCTCAGTCTAAAAGCTAACATAATAGTTTTAAACCTGCAGAGATCCCAACCTGATCAAGAATTGCAGTGTAGATTGATAGATCCAAAGTATCTGCTTATTTTCTACACAGGAAAACAAAAAATGTATTTTGTTTGAATTTTTAATTGCAATTTTAGATTAAAGAAAACCCTGAATCGAAGAAAACAATGGCGTTAAAGAAGGAAAATAAAATTGCTGTGGGAGGGAGCTTAGTGTGGTTGTACTTGTGTAGCTGGTGGGTACATGGATGTGTGCACAGATCCGTGTGCTGGCACACATTTCTCCTTGTTTTGTGTGTTAGGAGAGGTCTTTCAGATTTGATAATTCTTGGTTATTGGTTGTCTTGGTCTTTTTCAAACCCTACTTTTTTAAGCCATTTTGCATTCTCTAAATGTTTCTCTCTGGCTTCTGCTGGCTGAGTCTGCCATTTTTTCCTCCTTGTCTGCATCCATACAGAAATCTGGGCATTCTGCATACATACGCTCACCTGTGACCCGTTCCATCATTCATCATGGGAAGAAAGTAAAGACAGAGTGGAGTTTTTCCTTTGAAGTGTTGTGTTTGGAAATTCATTTACTTCCAGCAGCAGTGATAGAATACAGTCTTCCTTTTTTACTATTATTTTTACTCCCCATTGTGTAGTTTTCAATTAGCCCAGCCTAATCACCTTGTTCTATAAAGGCCATTTACATATTGGTGTTACAAAATTGCCTCTGAACAAGGAATCCTGGCAAAGTTTTGCTGTGCACTGTCGTTTTCTAGGTATGCTAAGAAGAAATACTTGGAATTTTCTTTAGCTTTCCTTTAAAACAATTCAGTTTCAGCACTTAGCTTTTGGATTAACTCTTATGATTATATGTAGTTAAAATTTGATACAGAGCACTTGAATTGAAATGTCACTGTGAGCTGGCAAAACGAACCACTCAAGTAGTTATTATTTTTAATAACCTTATCAAAATTCTATGGCAAGTACAACACAATTTCCATTTTAACTGATCCAGTATACTTTTATACCTGAATTTTTTTCTTTTGTGTCTGTACGCGCATAGGATGACTACAGTTATTCAGGGATAAGTTGTTCTCTCATCTTCATGATTTTGTCCAATTTGTTTTGGAAAATACAGAGTATTTGGTATATACTATATAATTTAAACTTTTTTTATTCATCAGAAGTATTTGTGAAAATTACTATTCAAAAAAAGCCTTTTAGGTAGCCTGATGGAAATTTCCAGGTAAGTCCAGTGTGCTGTAGCTGGGGTCTTGAAACATGATACTGAGTAGTTATGTTAGAAAAAAGGCCACTGCCTGAGGAAGCAGACTCACCTGGTGTTGTGCTGATCATTGCACTGTTTGCTGTGTAATTTATATAAAATTTATACCATTTTTCTCTTGTCAGTTATGTCTAGGTTGTTAAGCCATCTCCAGCAGTGCTGTATCCATAACACATTGGATTTTTTTGCACTGGATGAGTAAATGTGGCCATGAGGTTTCTTTCCCATGTGGCAAGGTGGGGGTAGAAGAGGGAGGTTTCTGTTTTTATCACTGGCTCTTCTTTCTCTTGAGTCTCTTGGGTCTGAAGCCCACATATGGATGTGAGGTAGGTAATGATGGCCAAGAGGATGGTTGGTATCGTTTTTAAGGCAGTGCTTCCTAGGCCTCCAAGGAAACAAAAAAAGAACCTGGTTGCTTGATCTAGAAAAATATTGGGGAAAAAAAGCACAAGATTATTCAAATGCATGGCCAGGTACTGCAGAAAGGAAGAGAACAGTCAGCTGTCTGTGTCTCTTGAGGAAAGGACAGGACATAAATTACTAAGGCAGAAGCCTGACTTAAGGAAGACAGTTGGGGATTCATTTTGATCACAAGGGTAGTTAACTGCAGAAATTAATTCTCTGAGGAGGTTATTGCTTCTCTGGCAGGTTTTCAGAACAGCTCATGTTCTCCAGCACATTCCGTTTGCCAATACTCTCCGTGTTGCAGAGTGGATCATTTCTGGTAAACTTCCTTGCCCAAGCAGCCAAGCCAGACTGATGCGTACCTGATCCCCTGGGATGGCACAGCAGTCCTGAGGCCATGCTTCACGAGGCCCCTGAGTGCCATGGCTTTTCACAGCTGGACTTTCATAGCAAATGGAAAAGCCCCTAGCTTGATTATCTAATTAATAAATTTCTCAGGGAGGAGCTGATGGTGTTGATTCTTCCTGTAAATCATTTCAGTTTTGATAGCGTTTGAAATTACTTTGCCATCAGTGTAATTGGTAAGACTTGTATAACAGGAAAATAATTAGAGACACTATGGTAAACCACAGTCCCCACTACCTGTTCTGTTTGTCACCATATTCCTTGTCTGTGCAGAGGAGCAGATAAAAATGTTGCAGAGAAGACTTGTTCTAGATCTAGAAAGTGTGTTTCTTACTTTCCTTGGAGTACATTTTCTGTTAGGTTCTACTGGGATCGACTTGATTTCTTATGAGAACCTGCAAACTTTCCTTGTTTTTAAAACAACCAACTCAATGAAAATATTGTTGTTCTTACAGTCATTGAATGTCTAGTCAGTTTAGTCAGTTTTAATTTAAATAATGATTTGATTCCAGGTGAAGTTAATTTCACACTTTACTCTAGGCATGTTGAATTTGAGGGTGAGTTATACCCTGTGTACTCAAATTTAGCTTTTTTTCCTTGCTAACCATCACTTCAGATCAACACAAGCTATATCCATTTTGCTATATCCATGGTCACTTCCCTTGGCCTGCCTCTTCCACTCCCAGTGCCCCTGGAGGTTCAAGTTTTGTGGATCTCTGAACTTTCACCCTAGTGACAGCCTGGGGATGAGGATGAGGTCCCCAGCACCATGGGTGGCCCAGGTGAGAAAGGTGTGGAGGCAGAGATGTTGTCATGCCATGGCTTCCTCATCTTCCATGATGCCTTTTGCCTCCACTTTATCCTTGGGTACTTCCATGTATAAAAGTTATACAAGCTATTCTTTCCTGAACCATCAGTGTTATGAAAGATGCTTCAGCAGAATGGATAGTTCAGGTTGGGGTTTCAGTTCTAGAGAATTGTGATGCCTTTGATTAAAAAACATATGTCCAAGCTCATAAATCCAAATTGAGCTTTTAGTGATGTTAATGTAAAGACAGTTTGCTTGTGTAAGTCAAGGGAAGTGATTCATACAGTTAAATATGGAATTTTGATAGATTCTTACTGCAAAGATCTTTTGCATTTTTATAGAAATTGTTTCTACTTTTTCAACAAGAAGAATAATTCTGCCCTGACAGTTCCCTTCTGTTTTTAAAACTTGCTGAACTAAAACATAAGCCTCAACTTTACTATGTTCTGGGAATACCAAAGATCCAGGTCTACTGTCTTGAATCTATTTTCTCTTTCAAGCCTTTATTTGCCATCCATTCCATCAGTGTTGTGTCAGTGGGAATTTCATGAAACCTTTCAGGTTACATTGCCTTAATTGTAGCAACTTCAGGGCAATACATTTCAGAACTTTCTCTGGAGAGGGTCAAGCATGCCACAGCTGTGAGCTCCATGAGAGCACAGACACAGCCATTCCAGTGGTTGGAATGCTTTGCAAGCTGCATATCCACAGCATAGTTTTAGGGAAACTTGAATAAGTTGATCTGGTAGGAAATCATTCACAGTAATCCAGATTATTAGCACATTATTTGTGTTTAAGACAACTTCTGCTGCTTTCTAGTGAATTGTGTTATGTGAAATGCAGGTTTAGAGTGGTGCTGTTAAAATGTTGGTTTTATAGCCAAGCAAACGTGCAGTGTTCCTAAATGTGTGTTACTTCCTGCCCCTTTCTCCTTGGTGTTGCTGAAGCATTGCCATCAGTACCATGTTTGATCTCTGTGTCTCTGTGATGTTACTGTACACAAATTCATGCTGTAAGTATAATTCCTTTGCCATATATTTCCCTTGACATTCAGAGCTTTGAATGCTTTCCTGACTACATAATTTTGAAGGTGACAGATTTCTCTTAAAATGTAAGATGATGATCTTAAACTGGAAAATGTTTTAAACAGTTGCATTGGCCTCTGTTAGGTTTGGTGTTTGGGATTAAAACTTTTAGAATTCTCCAAGTGAGGAGAATATAAACAATTCCACTTTTTTTTGTTGTTTCCAGAATATATTGATTTCCATGTCAAAAAGGTCAACTTTTGTATATATTTCATAAACAGATCGATTACTCATTACTTTAGAACCAGGAAAGAACCTATAAATAGCATCCAAGACACTGACAATCAGTTGCAAAACTCTTCAGTAATTAATGTAAATATTTGCTATGAAAATGTTGATCTTTGTTACTGGTAGGTTGGGGTTTTTTCATTCCTCTTAACAAGTGATGCTTCTATTTTCCTGATTCCTAACTTCATAAAGAAAATCACTTTATGTTAGTCCTAAGTCCACTGTTCTATAAAAATCCCAGTAACAATTTCCTGGAAGATATGATATGTGAGGATGTGTTCCCCTTACAAAGCTTTTGCTGCAGCTGAGAATAGACAAGTCAGAACATTCCACTGAGCACGACATACATGTGGGGTTTTTTTAATTCCATGGGAAAGTGAGGAAATTCTGGTTTTATTTCTGCTAGGCAAAAGGAAGTTAAAAGAAAAAGTGTCTGCAATCTCTGCTCTGTACAGGTAGCAGTTGAAACACAAGGACTCATTTACTCAAACTATCTTCTAAATTCTCAGAAAACCCCCAAACCCTAAATTAAATCTTCCCCTAGACACCAGTGCACTGCAGCAGCACACTCTGTCAGGCCGGGAAGGAGCTGGGACAGCTGCTCAGCGCTGCTTTTGTGTAAAATGTCATGATGATGTTTGGCTCAGTCATTCCTGTCCTTTTGCAATGCATGTGCTTTATGGCAGTGGGTGGCATTCCCAGTGCTCCAGCACTTCCATGGAATCAGGACATGCTCACATGACGAGCGGCACCGCACTGCTCGCGCACGGATGAGCAAAGGGAGGACTCAAAAGCACCGGCTTCCTTTTTAACCTGCCTGTGCATTGAAGTGTCCTGTGTGATTTTCCGTGAGGTGGGAAGCAACTTAGAGGGGTTTTGGTTGCTTTTAAGTCATAAAGCTTCTGTTTGTGTGCTGCTGGCTCATCACCCAAATTTGACAACCAGTCCAGTGTCACAAAGGAAGTTGATTCCTGAGTTTCCATCTGCAGCTCATTAGCCCAAACCGTGCATAGGATGGGGCTGAATGAAAACATTTTTAATTAAGCAGGGCTACTCTTAGGACAGTGGTGGTGTTTATTCTGTGGGGCCTTGACCCATGGAATGCAGCTTGTTGAAATGCACTGACTGCAGGTAGTAATGCTTTAGCTCAGAGCTGTTCATCATCCAACAGCAGTATCTCCCAAGTTACAATCATTGCTTAGCACTCAGGGGCCACTGGGTCCCTCTGATGGTGCTCTCTGCTGCCAGCTGCAGAAACACCCTCTAGACCTGTATAGGAGAAAAGAAAAGCCAAGACAAATCTGGGTATGCAAGAGGAAGAGGAAAAAGGATGTGGTGGTCTCAGGGGCTGTGTGGGACCTACTGGATCCTGGGAGTTGGATATGTGCCTCTCAGACAAAAGGGAATACTGGGCTTCCTCAAAGCAGGAAGCAGTCTAGAGACAGGAGCACATTTATAACACAGTGCCATGTAGCAGGATGCTGTCCAGAGGACGAGAAGATGGAAATTTCTGAGGAGCTTTTCACAGGTGAATGTCCTGTCCCCTCGCTGAAGCACAGAGTCCAAATCAACTTTGACCTACGTTACAAGGAAGTGGTCCTAGCTCAGACTCCTGCAGAAGGATGTGGCTGACATTCTTGCTACACCCATCATACAGAGCAAGAAAAGGAAAATAGAACAGAAAACATGGAATGTGGTGGTTGGGTTAAGGATTGCTACATACTGGCAAGTCAACTTTGACAAGATGGGATGTCATTGTAAGGTACAGAAATCATACTAGCAAAAGATTTTGCAAATTTATAAACTTCCCAAGGAAAGTGCTTTTGTGTTTCCCCAGGATGCAATGGAGTGCTTTCCAGATAAAGAATTTGGGGTAGAATCTCTGAGAAAAGAGTCCCAGGGAACAAGACTTTACTAAATTTTATCCTGAAATCTAGGAAGAGGAGAGGCTTCTACCTTGCTTTAGAGCCAGCCAATAAAGTTGTTCAGATATGTCTAATGACATCAAATTTTGGCATATGTCTTGGTGATCTTTAGAATTTCAGTTTGAGTAGTGTATTTAATAGAAAATGGCACAGTATGTTCCCAAAAGTGTCCTAAAGATTATATCTGTTAGTGTCAGTTTTGCAGAGATGTATTAGTTAACTGTACTGCACAGGAGTGAGGAACATTTCTTGTTAATTTAGGGAGGGAGAAAGCTTGATGACATATGCAAATGGCACATCATATATTTTAAGTTCTGTGTATGTCGCCTACACTAACTGCATTTGTCCTTTCAACATCTTTCTTAGCTTGAGCACCACCATTTTTGAATTTTATGTGACTGTGATATTAATACACCTGTTAAAGAGAAGATTAATTACATAATAGCATTTTTATTAAAGATTAGATACCCTTTGGGAGAAAAAAAAAAGTGTGTGTGTGTATATATATATATATATATATATATGGAGCCCTGATGATTTCTGTCTTGAAATTACTGTCTTCCTTTCTTTAACTGGCAGCTGTCAGTGCTCAGGAAAGAGCTGGGCCAACTTGTTCCCTGCAGGAGGAGTACAAAGTGTTTGAAGTTATGGGAGACACTAATTCTCAAGGTATTAGCAGCTGTGTCTGTAGATGTGCCAACAATCCCAGTTTATGCAGCTACATGGAGTGGTGCTGAGACAGAACTGGAGAGCTACAACAGTGCCTACATGAACATGGGAATGGGGCAAGGGCAGTGCTTGGAAGTTAAGGTAGACATAAGCTTCTCTTCCATGAGAATGGAACTGAAGTGCCAGGAACAGCTGTCCTGTGAAACTCCTCTTTGACAAGTTACAGATGCCCTCAAAGCAGAGAAGGTGGCTCAAGTATGAAAGAGTAGCAGGAGAATCTGCCCCAACCCTGTGTGCCAGCACTTAAGGCAGAAGCACATGCAGAAATACTTGGTGTGGTTCCAGCAGTGCTTTGCCCTGGTTCTCTCCAGTCTTCCCCAAGGAGTTGCAGTGTAGGGATGACTTTGCTCTGAGGCATCTGGGCAGGGAAACACAATGCTGCAGTTTGTTGTCGGAGGAAGAGATTCACTGGCAAAGCTCTGCTCTGGTGGAGCACAGGAACCATGTATACAATGTGAGGATTAGCTCAGTTTTAAGCTGGAGTATGTGAGAAGGTAATTTTCTAATTTTAGTCTTCAACTGTGGCAGAAACTATTCCTCTTTTCCGACACCTCTGAAGAGGTGACTCTTCTGAGCTATAAAAACGACAGTTTAGTACCAGATACAGATCTGCTTCATAATGATAGGTTCAGGAGCAAGACCTTTATCTCAGATCCAGTACCTTCAACTATTTCTCCACCTCCAGTTATTATTGTTGCAAAAGAGCATGTGGGGTGGAAACAGATCAATTATCTGATCCCATGTTTAACTACAGGTTGGTAAACAGCACCGGCATAAGTTGTTTTGCAAGGACTGTGCAGCAGCCAGCCCTACTCCCTCTTCCCTCTGGCTCCCTGACTCTTCAGGAACTCTTTAGCCCTCTGTGCTTTATAGCTTCTGATGTTCCTGCTAATGTCAGGAGCTCCCTCACACAGCTTCATGCTTCCTGCTGGCACTAGGCAAAGCAAAGCAGAGCTCCTCAGCCTGTTGGTCATTACCTCTCTCTGAAAAGCTGAGAGAGAGCCTCTGTACCTGGGCTCTTGCAGTGGGGACAGCACAGCTCTGTCTCCAGCTGGCTCTCGATGCTGCCTGCTAAAGCTGAGGCAGTGCCAGCTCACTCTGCAGTTGTTGCCAAGGGCACAGAGCAGGTTTCTCACTTCACTCCCTGGGAAGCCGAGTGGATGTGTACCCTGAGACGTTTTGGAGACTGGGCTCAGTTCAGCAGTGGATGTCTTTTCCCCAGGGAGCAGTTGTTAATGCCTTCACAATAAATGATGGCTGTGAACGCAGTGCTAGAATCCTGGTGATGGCAACAAGAGCAGAGCAGGGGACATGTGCTCTGAAGCTGGTAATGACATGTCCCTTCATGTCCTGCAGCAATGAGATACATGGATTAATTCTAAATGCATTGGTAACATATGGGTCTAAAATTATTTTGTGCTATTTAGAACAAGTCCTTTGAGCTAAGGCTGTTGTAAATTCTAATTAGTCCATGCTAATCTCCATAATAGGCAGCTATTTCTAATGCAGATTTAACTGATGATGTCTGACAGCATTTTCCACACTTATTTATACACTGGCAGCAAGCTGGTATCATGCTAGGGTCAGAATGTTTGCTCAGGTTAAGAAAACTTTATTTTCTGTACTCTGCAGGGAGTTTGTATTTGCTGCAGGCTTGTGCCTGTTCCCGGAGCACTAATTTATGCCTGTTTGCTTGTATCTATTTGTGCAGAAAATAGGGAAAATTCCTTCAGCCGTTCCCGAAGCTCCAGCGTGTCCAGCATCGACAGGGACTCAAAGGAGGCAATCACAGCTTTGTACTTCATGGAGTCCTTTGCCCGAAAGAACGACTCTGCTGTTTCCTCCTGTCTCTGGGTCGGAACAGGCCTCGGAATGGTCATAATCCTGTCCCTTAATCTGCCTGCTAGTGACGACTTACGGCAGTCAGAGCCAGTCATGGTGTCACCAAGTGGTGAGAGTGCAGCTCTTTTCCTGCTTTTTATCTGTCTTGGTACAATGGGGCAGTAACTGCATGATTTTGTGTGGCCTTTTGGGCAAAAATGTCTCAAAAAATCAAGCAGTGGTCACTCACTGAGTGGGGGGCACACAGGTAAAGATGCTCATGAGGGACCAACAGCTTCATGGACTGGGACGCTTTGGTTGTGTTAGTGCCAAAGATTGCCTCGTGTAACAGGCAAAGTTACATGCTTCTTGTAAGGACAGGGAAATTAGCAGAGCTCCTTCATATTGTGAAATTACAGTCCTGTTTAGAATTCTGTCTGGGATTCTGCAAAATGTTTGACTGTCTTAGTATCAGAAAGCTGCAGAGAAGCAGAAGGGAGTTCAGGAAAGGAAACAAAAATGTTGGCAGGTTGCTGTACCAGGAGAGATCCTTGGCTGAGTGAGTGACAGATGGTGTAGCAGAGAGAACAGAGGGCTGAGAGGTCAGGTCTGAGGAGAGGCAGCATGTGCTTAAAAAGTGGACAAAAAATGGAGAATGCACAGAAGCAGAGGTTTCCCACCCCCAGTTTTAGAAAAATAATGCTGTAAGGTCACCAGACTTAGAGCAATTTTACTGCTTGGGAATAAATATTCTACTAGTATAATGTAGAGATTAGCAACAGGCCATCTTCAAAAGCATGTATTATATCCATCATTATAGATAGCAGCTGCCTGAGACCTTTCCAGTACTGGCAGGCTGTTTGTTCACCTTCTCATGCGGTCAGGAAGGACTGAGCAAGCACGCCTTGTCACCTTGGCTGGATTAATGTCTGTGCTGTGTTTACAAAAGCTGGGTGTCAGCTGTGCTGTGCTGACAAGCAGTCTGGTTGTGCTGCCAGTGCCAGTGAGAGGGAATTCTGTTCTGCAGGCACCGTCCTGACACTGAAGGGAGCCGTGCTGACCTTCGCGTGCTTGGACTGCATGGGGACATTGACACATCAGCCCTATGAAGTATGGAGGGATCCACACAGTGCTGATGACGGTGACAGAACAAGGAAAAGGAAACTCGTCATGCATTCCCCTTCCTCCTCCCAGGATATGGGTGATCATCAATTTGCAGTCATTTGTTCAGAAAAACAAGCCAAAGTCTTCTCATTGCCTTCCCAAACATGTCTTTATGTCCACAACATCACCGAAACGTCCTTTTTATTGCGAGCAGATGTGGTCACCCTCTGTAACAGCGTCTGTCTGGCGTGCTTTTGTGCTAATGGGCACATCATGACACTGAGGTACTTATCTAACTCATCTTGTGGCAAAACTAAGCAAAAAGGTGGCACAGTGCTGTCATTTTCCACTTGTGTTTGCTCCAGAGTGCCTGATGCTCTGCATTAACTCCCCAATGGGTGCATTTAATTCCCTGCCTTGATGCAGCCATACCCGATCCTTGGGCTCCATGTGGGGAGTTAAGGCAGGCAGGTGCACAGTAAAGCAAGTTCCTGTTTTTTTTCTAGTAATCCTCTACCTGTGACAATTGCTGGCTGGTGATTTTTAACTATGATAAAAGCCCTAATAATTTTGCTCAGTTATGATGGGTCAGGTATTGAGAAGTATGGAATTTAGTCATAGAAAGGGTTCTGTTTATCCTTTGTGAAATACTAAGTCCCACTCTGGGCACTTCTGAAGAGATTCTTTTCAGAGCACTTGTTTTTCCTTCCTTGTCCCCTCCCCCAGGGAGCTGACTGTGCAGTAGCCCTGTAGCTGTACCTTCACCTTGCTGCTCCCTGTTTCCCTGGGCAGGCCATTTAAATTTGGAAAAGTACTGCCCAAAACAGCAAACCACGGGAAACTGGAGGACAGCAAAGGCGATGCTGGAGCCTTTGTCCACACGGTGGAAGCAGGGCCCTGCCAGGCCCTTTCCTACAGATGTCCCTGCAGGCCTTGCCCTGCCAACGACCCAGCCACGTGGCACAAGCCATCCTGTGCCACATGCACATCCCATATCCAGAGAGTAGCAGAAGCCTTAGGGCCATAGAGGCAAGGCAGCTGAATCTTCTCCATGCAAGCAAACAAAATATGGGAACACAGCATTTTTATGGCAGAATTTTTCAGCTTGGAGCTGGACTTTAACTGTTGCAGTTATGAAGAGCATAAAGCGAAGTGTTGGTTTACAAAGCAGGCACAGAGCAGGTGCACCATGTGTGGCAGCTGGTGACTAACCTGGGAATCTGCTTCTCCTCAGCTTGCCCAGCCTTCGCCCGCTGCTGGACATCAACTACTTGCCTGTCACAGACATGAGGATAGCACGGACCTTTTGTTTCACTAACGAAGGGCAGGCTTTGTACCTGAGCTCTCCCACAGAGATCCAGCGCCTGACGTACAGCCAGGAGATGTGTGACAACCTGCAGGTAGGGATCACACCTCACTCTGCTGCCTGTGGGTGGGAGGGATGGCAGCCTCACTCATCAGGGGTAAATTGGCCCTCATAAGGACAGTGCTGCAGGGGCAGGACAGATCTGTTCCTCTCCACTTGCCCTGACTGAATGATGCCAAAGCAACAGAGAGAGGTCAGCAGCTCTTTTGTTCTTTGGGCTTTTCATGCGCTCTCACCTGCACCTGGGCAAAAAATCTGTACATTTTAGAGACAGGCTGGTTTGATTTGGTTATTTTACAATGAAAATGCAAATAAAAATGTCATTTACTGAAGAGAAAGAATTGTGAGAGGTTATAGGAAGAAACATGAGTAATAGAAGGAAAAAAAAAACCAGGGGGAATAAGTTCTGGGTTATATAATTAGCAGTGAACCAGAATGGAAGTATAAAAGAAATGGTCCTGCCAGCACTCATTATGCCCTAGGGAATAACATGTGCTGAGCTGCTCAACTCACATCACAGCACTGTCTGTCTCAAGTCTGAAAAGGCACTTTGAGGAGCGAGCATTGCACACCAGCTTTTATGCACCAGAGAGGAGATTATTTTGCAAGGAGCCAATTTTAAAATAATCTAAAGGTTTGACCAATGCATCTTAGGCTATGGACCTACAGCAAGAGGCTGTTACAAGCTAGATTTTTTTTTTTTACCAGCCTTAACAGCATCATGCAACTACAGAGTAAAGGGAAACACAGCCCTTGCTTCTCTGTACTGCTGGACTATGGTTGCTTTTACCTTGGCTTTCATGCAAAAAAGGGTTTGCATGGTCATTATGTGTGTACAGAAGGGAGATGACCCAGTATCACAAACAAAGCTGGGCTGCATGAGAGCTCCACTTAGGTTCCAAGGGCTGCAGTAATTTTTCTCCCCAGAGCAGGTGACTGTGCAGAGGAGCAGAGGCTGTGAGTCACAGCGCTGTCCTCGCACTCAGCCCCCAGGAACGAGCACTGTGTGCAGCACAGCAGCTGGATCTGCCTGCTGAGGCTTGGCTGAGCAAACACAGGGCTCAGCAACAGGGCAGAAACTGTTCCCAGTGCACACAGCCCCCTGGTTTCAAACACTAACGGGGCTGCATGTTTTTCCCACCAGTTTTTTTCCCGAGAGCTGGCTTTTCCTAATACTGCTGCAAATAAATCTGAGCCTGACATTTGTTTGGAGTGACTGCTCCAAGATGTGGCACCAGAGCAGTGCCTTCAGCAGATGTGCTTATTTAGCAATCCTGATGGCACACTAATGGGGTTGGGGAAGGTTGTAGGAAGGTAATGAATTTTGTTTAAAAAGAAAAAAATCAACTAAACGACAAACCACCAAACTCTGAATTGCTGGCAAGTGTTGAACTCAGGTGTGCTGTGAACAGAAAGCAGAGTGACTCCCCAGCCTGGCTGGGCAATCACTAAAGCAAAATACATAACACACAACAAATACATAATACACAAATTGTTTATTCAATTGTAGTGTCACCTCTGCTGTTTCTAAGCAAAATGTGACCTTATCATTGGTATTTTCATTCTGTATTAACTGCAGGTTTTTTCTCTGGTAACAAACATGGTACTGGACAGTGACAAACCAAGTCCCTTTGAAAGCATGAGTCTAGTTAGCCCAGGCATTTGTCAGAATACACAAATATTACCTACACCATACTGTTCACACAACAGGCTCTTCTAAAACTAGTTGATTAGATCCAGTGCATGTGGCTTGTTAATGAAAATCAAGGAAACACCTAGATCCACTTTCACCTCACTAACCTTTTACATGGACTTTTTTCTGGCTTTACTAGGACATGCTTGGGGATTTGTTCACACCTGTGGAAACACCAGAAGCCCAAAACAGAGGCTTTCTCAAAGGACTTTTTGGAGGAAGCGGACAAGCTTTTGACAGAGAGGAGCTTTGTGAGTAATTTATCGTTTGGGTTTTTCTGGGCAGAAATTCATTCTTGAGATCCCCTGCACTTGTCATCTAGGAATGGAGCAGCACACAACATGTAGATGATTGATGAAAAGAGAAAGTTGACCTAGTGGAGGAAGGGGAGGGTCCTTGTCTGCCATTCCATAACTCCTTCACCTTGGCAGCTTCTTTTGATCAGCTGAGTGGGGGGCACAGCCTGCACTGCAGGTGGGATGGTGGCAGAGCAAAGCCTTCCACATGTGCCACCTGCCCCTCGAATGATGTCACTGCTGCAAGGCTGAGGAGCACTGACAGAGCCAGGCCGGGAGCTCATCCCTGTCTCTCTGTCTGTCCATTTCTCCTGTGCAGTCGGCGAGGCCACAGCAGGAAAAGCCTCTCGCAGCCTGGCCCAGCACATCCCTGGATCCGGCGGGATTGAAGGCGTGAGAGGAGCCGCAGGCGGGGTCATCGGGGACCTGACTCGTGCGCGCATTGCGCTGGACGAGAGGGGACAGAAGCTGGGCGAGCTGGATGAAAGGACTGCCAGCATGATGGCCAGCGCAGAGGCGTTCTCCAAACATGCACACGAGGTAGGAGCCCTGGCACCCACACCCTGCGACTGGGAACTGCCAATCCTCAGACCCAGCCTTTGCTTCCCTTTGGGAGAGCCGTGTGTCCTTCTCTCCCTTCACCCAGTCATGGTATTGGAGGTGTGCTCATGTCAACTGGCACGGCATTGTTCCTGCTCCCAAACTATCAGAATGCCAAAAATAAGCTGCCATTGCACACCCCTTCCTTTCACATTTCTCAAATGAGCATCCATTGTAAGCCTCTGAATTTAGAACATGGCACTTCTCATCCTGCCTTTCTCACTAATTCATTATGGTTTGTTTTTTTAAAGCCACTTAATGCAGCAGTCCATGCAGTAGGGCAGAAAACAGGTAGGTGGATGAGTATAGGAGCCTTTACAGATCTTACTGGGAAGAGGAGAACATTACTAGTACAGCCCTGTGGTACTGTTATGTAGAATAGGACTTGCCAGGAATAGGAATAGCTGCTGTGCTTGGAGCTGGAAATGGAAAGCTTTTCCATCCCACGCTGTTAAGACTGGGAAAACTAAAGTGATTTTTCTTGAAGATGAAACAACATCAAAGCATACTTCCCAAAATGCACGTTTTTCATTTAATGTGCATCACATCTCCAGACAAGACCTTTACATTTTTATTGGCTTTTGTTAGTGTGAGGCAGAAAGAACGTCCCCTGAATTGCAAGAAGTTTATATAGTCAGGACATATCTACTATGCTCCGTAGAGAAGTGTCTTTTTATTCCTATAGAAAGCAAGTTCCTTTAATTTTTGAAGAAGAAAAGTAGTTAAAGCTCCTCAGGGAAAATCTTCTAAAAACAGCAGTAGCAGGTATTGCTTTTTTAATGTAGTAACTGTGAAATTAAATATGAGATCTCAGTGGACTCCAGATCTGCTGGCGAACTATTGCATTGTTCTGCATTTATTAATTCTGAAGTTTGACACTTAATGGGCCTAGGTCATGTGTGGTCTCTCATATGCAGGGTAGTGTTTGATTGCCATTTGTTTGGTTTTTTTCCCCATCTCTGCAGGTGATGCTCAAATACAAGGACAAAAAGTGGTACCAGTTTTAGACTTTCACAAAAGCTGCTTGTGGCTTTATTAAGAACACTGTTCAGGGAAGCAACCTTTATTCCCAAATCTACCAGTCACTGGCCAGAGACAGTTTTTTCTCCTAGAAGATGTTTTCCTGTTACTGTTATTGGATTCATCACAGTGGACGTCAAGGAGAAATTTTACAGACCATGGGATGGAAGCTGGAATCATGAGGGTCTTTCCAACAGCTGACTCATGGGGTGGCCAATTCTTTCCCAAAAGGAACTCAACCATCACTGTGGCATGTAGTTTTTCAGAAGCTGTAGGTATGAACTGTGGGGAGTGCATCTGGTTAAAAATATTCTGTACAAACTCGAATGTTAATGCACTTATAAAACTTTGCATGACTAAGGGCCAACTTAAAAAAAAAAAAAAAAAAAGAGAAAAAGGAAGCATGTTGTGACCGAAGAAAAATGGGATTTATTTCTATTCTGAGGAAAAAAAAAAGAAAAACACCTTAAATTACAAATATCTTTATTTTTTAAAAGTTCCATTATAAACACCCAGGACATTTCAAGCATGTTTGGTACTGTTGTCCACATAAAAATGAGTTGAGCTGCATTTTCTTATCTGCTATTTATTTCCCTTGAAAAGCCTTGCTCAAGGCAGTGGTCTTTTAACTCCTACCAGAAAAATAAATGAATTTAAAATCCTATCCCCAAAATTGAAGGATTTTGCAGGTAGGGTCTTGGGCACTATCTAAAAAGTTCATTAAGACATGTGCATGGATGGTTTATTTGCAATTCAGAGCACATGACACACTGTCCTAATCTATACTTTTTAAAATATGCTCTAGATTCATCTCCTGTCCTTGAAGGGGGGCTGTGGCACTTCTCATCCCCATGGAGTGTGTATCACTTGGTTGCCTTATTTCCCAGTAGTAGGAATAGAAAACCAGCTTTGGAAAGCATTTCTTCAAGTTAGGAAAGGCAAGATGGGAAACGACAGTCCCATCAAACACTGCTCACAGAGGTTGCTTAGCAGCTTGCAGAGCAGCTTTCAGTGCTCAGCTGAAATTATGAGAGGGGACCTGCACAGAAACCCCCAAAACCTGTGCGAGAGAGAGAGATTAGAGCAGGAATACTACACAGTGGGCCAGGGAGGAGCATGGAAAACCATTGTCAACATACATATGGAACACAAAGTGACACCATGGGTGAGTGGCAATTTATACTCCACTCACACTGCTAAAAGTAACTTGCTTCTGCTTGGCTTGTTTGGTGTTTGCAGCAAATGCTGCAGTAAACTCTGCAACCTGCAGCCACAGAGGAGAACAGTAAGCTGGATTTATTGCCTATCCTGCTGGAACGCTCCACCCTATCCTACAAGACTCACTGCCACACAGGTCAACTCTTAGGTTAGAAATTTTTCCAAGATTGGCTTGGAAACAAGGCAATGAAGGCTTGTTTTTATGTGTCTGGACATAGTTTCAAATTAGAAAAATGAAAGTGAGGAAAAGCTGGGGAAACAGCCTTTAATTTTTTTCTATTAAAGAAGTGTAACATCTTCTGTCCCTTCAAGGAATCCTGATGGACACTGATGGAGACAGGCACCATCCCACTCCCACCTAGACCTTAACTTCACTGGTGTTTGTATCATCACAGTGTTCAGATGATCCCTCTCAAAGACATCTTTTCCTTCTCCTTCCTTTACCTACAATAAAATACAGCCCAGGAAGTTGTACCACCCACAAGTCTGGCCTCACAATTGGCCCACTGTACAAGTTAAGGGGTTGGAAGAGATTTGAGGTGTTAAGTTTTAAACTCTCATTCTAGCAGAACAGAATTTCATAATTTTGCTGTAGCCAGAATCAAAATGCTGGCCCTGACAGGTCTAGCTCAACTGGGAATGAGACTCCATAAGCTCTTCTGGGGAGCTCTTCAGGAGAAACTGCTCTATGTTGTCAGAACTGCAGAAACTTGCATGGAAAAAGGTCAAAGCCTGAGCTAAGGAATTGGAGTTGTCCGTGACCCAAGAGGATTTCTCTGTGTATGTGTGTGAGGATGTGCCAAACTTGCCAATCTGATGCCAATAGGAGCTGGAATGGGGAATTCCTTCCGGGGCTGGGTCACAGAAGTGACCACTTGTGCCTGTGAGGAAGCACTGCTCTAACCAGGCATTGAGAATGAGACAAAGGAGACCATTCTAGCAATTTGATCTTCAGTTTAAACCTGTATTCACTGGGCCGGTGCTCTGGCCTATAATCCAAACCCACTGGTCTCTGGGCAACAAAATCATTTGGGGCAGCATTCAAACTGTCCAGCAGCCAGCTTTATTTTCCATTCTGCCCTAGTGTGTGGTAGTCAGGAGCCCCACAGGCTGATTGGAATCTTGGGATCTTTGAAGAAAATTTAAGAGCCACTTCCAACTGCCGATCACTGCAGCTCACCCAGAGAGAAAAAATGTCCTCAACAAGTCTTTTACACAAGGCCCAACTGGCTCTGGCTGCCAACAGCCTCTAGTTTAACACCAGGGTGAAAAAAAAAAAAAAAACAAACCTGCCAGTAGATTTCCATTTGCATTCTTATGCAACAGAGAAATGAGAATTTAGCAGCCCTCAAACTTACAATTTTTAATACTAAACTTTTAAGCAACTTTTCTCTAGTACTCCCTATCAGGTCACAGCTTTCCACTCTCACATATTTTACATATTTCCAGACAGTTACCAATTACAATTTCTGTTAAGTTCACCACTTGTGACTATAACTATCAATTTTCTTGTAGTCTGTAGAGATCTAAAAAGTTGTATATGTTTGTATATAGAACATTCTATATATATATATACTATATATATGTAATGTATATGTTGTATAAGTTTGTTAGTGCACACTGTTAAATGCTTTCTATCAAGATTTACCATGTATGTGGAAAAAAACCCATCACTTAAAAAGTTTAGTGAGGGAGGAAAAACTCTTGCCTGGGTGATTTATTGTGAAATGAGGGGGAGTGTGGGATTTTTGCAAGGCTTGCCCTGAACGCTGCTCAAGGCTGTCAGTGACAGGCACGAAGCTGCAGCATTCCCAGCGAGGAGCACAGCATCTGACTCTGAGAAACACTCTAGGACTGTGACTGGCTGGAGGAAAATCAAGGACATTGGCTGCCACTGGATGTTGAAATCTTTCTGTGCTTTCACCTTTCCCACTCAGACAGCACCACCTCAAGCCAAATCCCAAGCTTAGATGTATCTTCAGCCTCGCAATCCTCAGCTACACCAGGCCAGACTGGCTGGAAATATTAGTTCATTTTAAAATGCTGTTTGTTCTTTTAGATACTTTGTTCTCTCATGTTCTTCTCTCCGAGAGCTCTGTCACAATCACATACAAAACCAGTTACACAGAACTTCCAACAGCACACACACCTTTGGGTTTGACCAGATGTTTGTAATCTTATGTCTAGTGCTGTAGATAGACAGAGAAAATGCATTAAATTAGATTATTTATAAGTCTGCAGAGTTGGCAAGTCTTCAATGAAGTACAAGCTACTTTATTTATTAATAAAAAAATTAAATACATTCTTAGAGCTTTAACTTCAGTTGCAAATCTCGAATTAAAGTACATGACAATTTAAATTTTGAGAATCAGGTTTTGTTTTCTATAATTACCTGGGGGGGAGGGGGTTTAAGTTTTTTTACGGTTCTACAGTTCAACTATCTACATCAATTAGTCATTCCCCACAGTACCAGGATTGTTACAAAAATGTTTAACAAAAATATTCTATTTACTACATGTACTGTATAAAGTTATCACATAAACCCTGCTCTGAAACAGTTTATTCTCCTTTTCCAGAATCCCTTTCACACCACAGTGCGTGCATAATGCAGGTGGGCATAGAGAGCTTTTTTTTTTTTTTCCCCAATAGAAACCACTTCAGAACTGCACCCAGCCTCAGGCCTCCTCCATATAGAAACTGTATGTGTTGTAGCACAGGCAAAGCCCCAGATTTTGGTTAACTATGCCCCTCAAATAGCCTGGGCCCTGTCCCACCCATCCTTTCCCATAGCCCAAAGGTGAATTCAAGCACAGCATAGTCCAGTCTTGAATGTTTTTTTGCCTTGGAAGGGTCTGGTAAGAGCACACTCTCTCTCATGAAGGAACTGCCTGTGGACATTGATCAGCTCTTCCTCTTAGGTGTATAAGCAATAGTCACGTAAATGTGTTTCCATTCATGTGTTTTGTTTTGTGATTAAATCAACAAATCAAACATTGTACTTTTTTAAATAGCAACAAATATTCAGATTCAGTGTCAAGGAAACGTGGGCTGAGTATGTGTGTGGTCTGTTAACCAGTCATTACCTGTCTCTCAGAACAAAGGCTGATCTGGGGTGAACCACACACTCCTGTGCTAACCATGTCCTGTTTCCACAGTTATCCTAAATCAGTATCACAAAGCTAAGGCATCTTAAAGTGAGGCTGTTTCGAGCCCCCATTCACAACCAAAAAATTTTAAAAAAAAATTTTAAAAAAACAGAGGGAAAGAAAATAAAGGAAAAAATTGATACTAGTTGGTGTAATCTCTTTTTTTCCAACTTCTACTCCTAGATTCTTTATAGCACTTCAAAGAAAAATTTGTCTGGATTGCTCTGCCAGGAGAAGCTCAAAATGTCAGCCAAAGGTGCTGAGCTCCCATCTCCCTCTTGTCAGCTGTGTACAGCCCTCCCTGTGAAATGCAACCAGCACGGGAGAAAGGCAAAAGGACCAAAGTAGATCTGATTACCAGTGTCATTATTTGTCACCTGCCTGTCACTGCTTCCAGTAGCCAGGGAGAAAAGGAAAGCTGCAGCAGGAAGACCAAGGCAAAACAAGCTTGTGGTCTGCATGTGAGGAGAAGGACCAAGAAGCTGCAGCAAACACCAAAGGTGTGCCAAGCTCTGCCCCGTACCCGGAGCCAGCTGAATGCAAATTTCAGTCATTTTGAGCAGAAAGCTGATGGGAACCAACCAGAGCAGGGCTGCTCAGCAGCCCAGGGGACAGGCTCTCCCTGTGAGGAGCTGGATCCTGCAGGTTCCCATCATGTGAACACAAGGCACCCCCAGTGAGCACAGCTGTTTGCCAGGACTGCATCCCAACCGGATTTCTTTTGGCAGGCAGACACATCCCTGCTGGTGCAGGAGCCAGGCAAGGGCAGCGCAGGGCTGGGCTGCAGCAGGAATTCTGTGTGCAGCAAGGGACAAGGCTGTCAGCAGCTGTAACAAACAGAACTCTTACCCCTTCTGCAGCACTCATCTGTCCTTGTGCCGGGCTGTGCCAGCTGATGGGAGGCTGGAATGGGCTGTGAAGACAGAAACACACAAGCTGAGAAACAAACACTACCAGATGCATCCCATCCTGACTACACAGAGACTGACTTGCACTCTGGTTATCAGGTCCTAATAAATAAAATGCCCTCAGCCAAACAGGGGTGGGGGGAAAGGAGCCCACAGGTAAGTAATGTGAGCAGCCAGGCTCCTACTTACCACTTTCAGAAAACAACATAAACCCTTTTCTGCAGTTCTGGACAGTGCCTCTGCTACCTGACTTTGCCCTCTTCTGCTTCCTCTGCTCAGCCTCGCTAAGAGTTAAAGTCTAATCAGAATTGAGGAATGTAAATAGCAGCAATCAGAAAACAGCTCAGAGCCAGTCCTAGTAACACGACTCAAATGCCACAGTGGCTACTTCTTATCTTCTCATTTGCTCCAAATTACCGCTTAATTAAAATGAACCCATTGAGTTTGTTAGTCAAAATAAGTTTGGGTCCATGTAAATCCCCTTACTGATTAGCATCACCCCCTTCTAGAGAGCTTGCTGAGAAATACATGTGAGATCCATCCTTTGGAAATTCTGAAGGCAGTGTGTGGGAGGGAAATACTGTCATGTGCCAAAGAACAAGCAGCCCAAATGACAGCAGCCCCAGAGAGGCCTGGAATACGGCACAGGTGTGTCACCACAGGACACCAGGACAGGAAATCATCAGGCCACGTGAATTGATAATGAGTCCAAGCCAGCATCTTCACAGGCAGGGCACACAAATGGTCAGGCACCAGGGTGCCAAGGCTCAGATCTGTAATAACAAAAGCTTTAATAAAGCAAGAAAAAAGACAGTGCCATGGATAAAGAGCTCAGCCATCAGGTGACAGATGTCATAGAAAGCCATGGCATGGAGCAGGCAGGAAGAAAACAAAAAATGCCAACGGAAGGGGGAACAGAACAGGAAAGAAGGCCAAGATGGTGCTAAGAGGAGCAGTCAAGGCAGCCTCCTCTGGGGCTCTGGCTCAGTACCACGTGTCTGCTTTGCTGCACAAGAGGCAGGTGGTGGAGCAGAGTCCGGGGTGCAGCCTTTTGTAAGGGGCCCCGTTAACATCTCTGAACAGTCCCTGTGCTCCGCAGCCCTCGGTGCGGTGCCGGCTACTTCTGATGTCAGGATAATGGCCCTGCCAAAAGCGCCGCGTTTGAAGTTAACAATCTCGAGCCCCCTCTCAGGCTGCTGAAAGGCAAGTGTGCATCCTCTCAGATCAGGCTGAAAAAGCAACTTCAAAAGTACACTGCTTAAAAAGGACCCAGCAGAAGTTCGGAAATGAAAGGATAATTAGGGGCTTGAAAACTTCTCACAGGAGGCAAGAATGGAAAGATGGAGATTGATTACATTAGGGAGGAACTGCAGAAAAAGGACATGATACAATAATTAGAGGCATAAGGAAGATGACGGGAGGCACTTGTCCTCCTTTTCTTGTAAGATACAAGGGCTAGACGCTGAAAATTACAGAATTCAAGGTCAGGCTTTGTGTGAAGTTAACAAAAGCAGCTGAACTTGTGTAACCATCACAACTGTCTGGAAGGGAAATGAAAACTTGTGATGTGAGATTTAGCCAGACCAGAAGGTATCAGTGGGGAGAGTAATGCCAAATAGTGGCAGATTAATTCCCTGCAAGCTCCTTCCTTGCCCCTTTTCTTTTGAAGGATCTGATCCTGGCTCAGCTCAACATGCCCAAACTCCCAGGAACTTTCTGCCTGATCACAGGGTCAGAGCCAAGACACTGAGGCAAGGAGTGGGGGAAATCTGAGCAGGTTTTGTGGGGCTGCCAACAGGCAGGGGTGAGGCTTCCTTAGGAGAATGGTCTCTGAATGAAGAGCCACAGATCACCCACCACAGTGTAATGACTCCTCTCAAACACACCACACCTCAAACACCAGCAAGGCTGCCATGTCAGCTGGCCAGACTGAGATAGCTTTCTTCTTCATAAAAATATGCATTGCCATGAAGTTTTTAATTCATTGAGCTTCATTCTTTAAAATGTTTTGCTGGTGTGTGGTGGATTTTGCATGGGAGGCATTTAGGGATTTTGTATTAACCCTAAGAGTTATTATTGTTATCCAAACAATGTTCCTTTTGAGGCCAGTTTGCAAGGTAGCAGTAGGATAAATTACAGCAGTCAGTCATCAAAATGCTTTCTTAAAAGTCAGAGGCCAACCAAGCACAGGTTCTACTCACTGTGAACGCTGCACAGCTGCTCAGTGAGAAATCCAGCCAACTGTAAAGCCACTTCAGCACCTGAGTGTCATCAGCAGAATCCAGTACAGGATGATCCTGGCAGAGGCCTGCAAAATTCTACATCAAGTGCAATCACAATGTCTTTTTTATGCCCTGGACAATTATAATGCAGGCACTGCCAAATTATGTTTGCAACTTGTTTTAATAATGTAATCCAGCTCATTTCATAGGTAATAAATTCATTAGGCTTTGGAGGTTTATACAAGATCAAGCACACTTGACAGAATTAATTTAAATATCCTTCTTTTAACAATTAATAATTTCACAGTTCTGTAAATATGCTTCAGTGCTCTGACTGAGCTCTGGAGGGCTTGGCTTGGTGAGTTCATAGCAGCTTCCAGCACCCATTTCAGAAGGCAGCTTGGTACCCTGCCAGCAGAAACACAGCACAGGGGGATCACACTGCCAGCAGGTGACCCCAGGCCCTGCCCAGTCCCTGCTGCCTCCTGCCTCCCCACGCATGGGAAAGTCACACAGCAGTGTCACAGCTCCAGGTCCTGCAGGTCTCCCCAGCTGGGGCCAATTTTCACTTTAACATTCAGTTTCACTGAGAGTTTGATGGCGTTTTCCATCTCACGTTTCACGATCTGAGCAACCTAGGAGAAAACATCAGGCATCAGACACACACAGCTCCAGTGCTCTGGGTTTCTGTCAGTAGCTGGGTCATACAGACACCTGGAATCCTATCCTGCATTTATTTGCACTGACTTAGCACCAATGGGAATGCAACCAAAGCCTGACTGGTGTTTATGAATGGAGAAACTGTATAAAGCCAGTGAGATTTTCTGCAGCACAGAGCTGTGACTGGTTCTGCAGCATTTAAGACTATCAAAAAGGGGCCAAGATTAACTTTCTGTTAAACACCTGAGAGTCCTGAAGAGTCTCATCTTTCACTCAGCTGCATAACTCTTAAGTATTTCATGGAGTCTGTTCTGAAAGCTTCAATGTACTGAAAGCATAACACAAAACAAATTTGCCAGAAGCAAAGAACGGTGGCTGCTCCGTGTTGTGCCAGCTTGAAAAGCACTCTGTGAAACACAAATTATAAACCTCTGGGAAAGCAGGTCACATTCCATGTGGGTGCTACAAATACTGCCCAGGTTCCCCCTCACTATTTAGCTAAGGCAACTCCTGCCCTCTAGTAAACAGATGAGGTAACTGTTCTCTGCTCTCCAAAAGTATTCCTAAAAAACATTCATTTCAATACACAGTTAGGAGACCAGAAATTATTCCTTTCTGCAGCTGTTTGGATTACAAGAGACTGGATTTTTTTTCTCCTGACTGTAAAAACCTGCCCTGGACAAAGGTACTCCCTTTCCTCCCCCAAGACCTATGCAGAATCCAGCCTTATTTGAATGAATCTTTCAATCCACACCCATCCCATGAACCTTTCTGCAGCAGAGTGAAAAAAGGTTTTGAAATTATAGTGATTCCTCAGCTCAGCTAGATGCCACCCTGGCAGGAGATGAACTATTCAAGCTGTCTGACCCTTCCATGTGTTTTCATAATTTCCTCACAGGTAGCCACCATAGAAATTCCTCCATAGTTTTTGCTGGGGAATGGAGGAGGGGATTTGAGGAGATCAGAGCACAAGACTTTACAACAGCATGAAAAACTAGGGGAAGATCTGTCTTCCAAACCCCTATGCCCCCACACTCTGCATTTCAAAATTATCTTGATAACCTAGAAAAATGCTTTGAAATAGGATATAATTCAGCACAGATGAGTACAGAGTAGAAAGAAGCAGGGTAGAGAATTAGGACAGAAATAATCTACTGTTCAAAAATAGGATGAAAAATAACTGCCTGGGCAGGAAAAAAATAGGGTTATCAGAGATTAAATACTGAACAGGGCCTAAGTAAGGCACACTGCTGTGAGAAAACAAGGAAATGAAATTCTGGAACATAGAAAATGTTGCTTGCATGACACACAAATCAATCTTCCACTGTATTCAAACCACTCCAGCCTAGATCAAGTTTGGGGCCCAGCAGATAAAAGAAACATGAACCATACAGAAGGAGATTCTCTGAGAATGGTCACAATTCAGTACACAGCACCAGCAAAGAACATCTGATTTGGGGCCCAGCACCCAGAACCAGGGACAGCAGCTCTGCTGCAAGGGAGACAGAAAATCCTGCTGGTTTAAGCAACTGCCCAGAAAAATCTGTGGAGAAATACATCTGAAGGAAGTTAGAAAAGCTGGTAATAATTGCTCTTGAAGTTGAGGTAGTTAAGAAATAAATAGAATACAATAAATAGTAAGCAAATCCATTCACTTGTCACCAGTTCTCCTGGGAACACCATGATAAACTGGACTCAGTATCTAAAGATGTTAAAGCCTATACTCAGGGGATTTCAGTCTTCTACAGGAAGAATATTAGAAGCCTTTTTGTCTCAAAAACAGCCTGCCTAGATTGAAGCAGCAGATGTCTGAACAAAGCTGACAAAATGAGAAAAAGCTCCAGCTGAGATTCAAGACAAAAATATCAAACCTTTTGTTTTTATTTACAGGAACATATCTATATTATTAATAAATATACTCAGTTATACTCTTCATATTGTTCTTAGCACACATTTATTAATAAATGCATGCATGCTCAGGCCAGTCAGCACTGCTGAAAGCTCTGTCAGACTGCTGACTTTTTGTCATTAGCAATGTGCCTGTGCAGAAGTGGAAGAAAGGTACCCCAAGACAGGGAAGCACGGCCTGGGAGCCTCCCTGTGTTTGTGCTCAGGACTTGGGCAACACTGAGTGCCAACATCCAGGGCAAACACCTGCCCTGAGAGCTGGCACACAGACCCTTCTGTGCCCAGGCCCAGAGTGCCTTCAGGGAGGAAGAGCACACACACAGACACCAAGGGCACTTAAAAACCACAGAGCACATTCCTTGTACCTACCCTGCTGCCAACCAGCACCACAATGCTCCTGCCAGGGAGACAATGGGTAGGGAATGAATAGAATCCTCCTCTCCCTGCACAGAGTACAAACCACAGCTGTTATAATACATGTTCTGAGTTAGGCACCAGAGCCTAAGCAGGGAGGCAAAAATACCTCCAGATCAGGAAACACTTGCCCCTACACCTGCCAGCAATACTAAGCCACTTCACTCATCAAGCCTCACAGAGAAGCTGCATGAACTGGTGTTACAAGCAACAAAGCACATACTAATAATGAACTTCAGCCATGGGGATGGCCTGAATCCAAAAATCAAGGGATCAAGGATGCAAACATGTTTTTTTCATCCAATTGAACTTTGTTCTCACAGACCCCAGCAAGGAGAGATCCAGGGAAGAGAACATGAGCTCCTGGAAGGAAGGTTTGTTTGGAATACAGTAATGCAGTAGAGCTGGGAGGAGCTGCAGGCCTTACCTGGATGACATCGTCCTCTGCAACTTCATAGAGGAGCTCATCATGCAGCTGGAGGATGAAGAAGCCTCCTCTGATGGGATGTAACATCCCTGCATTTCTCCTCCTCAACAGCCCTCCTACACAGGTGAAGAGCAGACTTTGTTAGGCACCATCATACAAAAGTGTGTTTCTAAAACCTTTACACATTCCTCATGCTGAGAAAAAGAATGTGAGGACCTTGAAAATGAAAAAGCCCATGCCTACAGACAAAACCACAAATCATGGCTATTCTATCAATATTTGTACAGCTATGAAGGGAAAAATGTTAATGAAAAGTATTTTAGATATACACTTTTCAGCCTTACATTATAAAGATATGAATCATACCAGAAGCAAGAGACAGTTTGTCTCCTGAACCATCTGTTTTGAAAGTAAATTTTAAACAAAATAGTGCAAAGTTTAATCAGAAGCTGGTTTACAACATTCTCTCTGTCAATGAATTAGGACTCTGCTTTTCTTCCACAAACATTTTAATGGCTAGTTTAAGAAAGTAGTCAGCCTCCTGCAAAATGCAGTTTCTGAAACTGTAGCTCCTGAGTAGAACTGAGGAAGGAAAAAAAGAGCAGTTATTGAATGAACAAGTAAGCAGCTGACAAAATCAAGATCCTGGTGGGCCTTCCCTGACAAAAAATAAAACAAACTCTTCCATGGTAAAAGCTGTTGGTGTTTAAAAAATAAACAAGCACAACCTCACACACAGAGACTCAAAAGTTATTTATTTCTCAGGTTAGCTAACAGGAGGACTTCAGTTCACAGAAAGGGTTTCAAGCCATCATCAGTTCCTCACACAAGCCTCACACTGAAGCAGAAATGTTGAAGCAGCCACACGATGCAGGATGCTCCTCTGATGGCACAGGCATTTCTCACTTGCTGAAAAAGAATTCCTTCCAGTTCTTGAAACACTCAGTATCAGAGCAGGGGAAAACTGTCACAAATGCATCTACTCACCTCCCTGCAATGAACTGGCCAAAGGTCAGTAGCTTCTGCTGCTAGGAGGGGTGGGAAGCTCTGTCAAGCACATGCCTTCTACTCATAGCTGACCTCTGAATCTGGTCTCTCCAAAATAAACTTACTGACACATTTTTAGAGGTTTGGCAATTAATTATTTAGTTTCCAAATCAGACTCTTCATATTGAGACAGCTTCATGTTTCAACTGAAGCATAAGAACCATCAAAAAAATATACCTCTCCATTTCTTAGGTAGTCTTTCTAAAATACACCTGATGAACAAAACACCATCTACACTAAGCCTAAAAAAGTCTTTGTGGCATTCCTCTGGGAATGAACACCCCAGCACATTTATTAATATTTAATAATAAATGCATGCATGCTACCTGCAGCCAGAAAAAAGTTATGCTGATAAGTGCTTCATATAATACTCTTGTGAAGTCTCTGTACATCAAATTCCAGCCAACAAATTCCAGACTAAATTCTAACTAAAAAATGTATTTTTGGAACCAGAAGTCATCCCACTCCATTTTTTCACTGCTTCTGAAGCCAGAGTGTCTGCTCAGTTCCTCCTTCCCACTTCTGAACAATTCTGTGGTGGCATCACAGACCACATCACACCTGAACTCTCACTGCCAACCTTTGCAAGATCTGCTCTGAGGTAATTGGAGCCTCTGTTCTGGTCACATTTGCTTTAGCTTGTTGAGCAGACATTCTTCCTCCTTCCTGATGACTTTTTTGCCCCTTTATCACAGACTTACCACTGTCAGGACATAAAACTTCTCCCACCTCTAGGCTCAAAGGCACTTACTTTTTTACAGGCTTTTTTTTTTTTTTTTAATTAACATTAGTAACACTGAAAATCTTGCTCCAGTGTGCAAAGAAGAAGCAACCATACCAGTTTTATCCCTCTGGAAGGAGCTCTCCAGATGTCCATGGGACTTCATCCCAGAGGAGAAAGCTTCCAGGCGTCTCTGAATATTCACAGTGGCTGTTTTGACAATATCTGCAGCAGATCCCTGAACAGTTGTATTCACAGCCTGGCGCTCTGCCTGAACAGAGACAGTTGTTCTCAAAACTCAACCCCAAAAAATCAAATCCAACATGTCACATGTACTTAATTAAAAATAATAAATACATGGCCAAATATACACAGAGTAAAAATTCCAAATCAAGAGTTTGTTCTATCTGCCTGAGGGAAAGACATATTATAGACTAGCTTCAGACACAAAATTTCTACAGACATCTGAGAAAATTCTGCTAATTTAAAATTAATGAATATCAAGACTAATAACCTGCAAGAGTCACAACCCACAAGAAGGAGAAGCCTATACCCATGGTAACAGCTTCAAGGGGAGAGGAAAAATCTCAGTTAATCCAAGCCCCACAAGACACTTCTGCCTATCTTCAAAGCCATCAGGGATGGACAACCAATGGCAAGAGAATGGACTTCATGGACTAACAATCTGGTCTGCCACACTAAATCCTGACTGCCAGAGCATTACAGCTGTGCAAAAACACAGCAGACCACCATCTTTTTTCAACACAAGCAGCTTCTCTACTAATCTCCTCCTCAGACAAGAGAACTGTATTCAAAGTTTCTTCTTTCTTTGTTTACAGCTGACACATGTGCAAAGAATTACGAGAATGCTGAAATGAAAGTGAAGATAATTCATTAACTGGTCGTTAATATGATTTTAAAGACTAAATCAAATTTAAACAGAAGATTCATCTATTATGCTTCCTGCTGAAGTATTTTTCAGATCAAATTGTCCATTATTTTCAAAAGTTTTTTGAAAGCCTCCTTGTTTCCCTGTCAACTATTTGGAGTACAAACTCCCCCACTTCCTCCCTCTTCTACTCTAGTCTTTAATTCCACACAACCTCATCCAGCTTCCTATGGAGAAGTATAATTCTTCCTCCCCACAGAAACACCTCCCTAGGGAGTCAATTTACTCTTACTGAAGTACAGTCTATGGCAGAAGTGTCCAAAATTACCTGAAAAAAAAAATTTGCTAGTGCAAAGGTGTGTACTAAGTAAATATTCATCTAAGAAGTTAAAGCAATTTTCCTTTCAGGGAAAATAAGGAAAGGAACAAATACCCAAAAATATAGGTCTTAAATGCCCTTCCTTGTTCAAGTGGTGACAGCATGTAAGATACAAAGACTGCTGAGTGGGAGCAACTCAGCCTTTAACTGAAGAGTTAAAGTGTACCCCTATGTGGGGGCTTTTTAAAATCATGTCCAGCAATTTCAATAAATTACTCACTCCAGCTCCAACGTGGGAGTTCTGAAGTGGGGTTAGCACAGTGATGACAGCTGCACACCCAGTCACAGAAGACTTACGTCAAAGAGACCATGACAAAAGCTCTGTTATTCAGAGAACAACTGAGGGAACAATGAACCAAGCAAGAAGTGGAAGGTCATGACTAAGATGGCTCACAAACCTTGTGAAACTGCAGACATGGCTACACAAAGAAATCTGGTCTTTTAAAATAAAACAAAAAAAAAAGTTTTTAAAAAGCACAGCACTCAACATACATGAGCTTTACTGTAGGGATTTGGATCTTTGATAGCTGGCAGGTATCGCCGTCTCCCCAGGATGGTCTGCACAAACCCATCCCTTCTGCAGCTCTGCACTGTCTCCCTCAAGAATTTCTGAACCCCTGCAAAAGGAGAGAGAAAGTTTTCTGTAATACAGCTGATGTTCTGTACTGACTTCTCAGTGGGGTCACTGAAAGCAGTCTGGGGCAGCCAAGCAGCACAGAGGAAATCCTTTAAATTTCCCAGACCCCCATCAGTGGACAAAGGCACACGATCACTCATTCAGCTCTGCTGCAAAACCTATTAAGACTTTTGAGGTGGAAGAGAGTGCACAGTGTCAGGATATCTGGCTGTGCACAAGGAGGTGGGAAGTCCATCCTCCACAGTGCCCAGGCACAGAGGGTCACACGTGTATTATTGACAATGGAGAGGTCAGAACTTGGACCAGCACTGGAAAGACAAGTGGTAGGGTGGGAGTAAATTGAAAGCAGAAGCCAGAGCCCTTGATGCCTCAGGCTGCCTGACTTCAGGCTGTGTCCCTTCAGATTCTAGGATGAAAGAAAATCACCCACCTGCACTTTGCAAGGGAAGGAGCAAATCCACTAAGAGTGTTAAAAAGAAACTTAGGTCAAAGGAAGGTGAGACAGGGAATAGTGAACTTGCACTGCAAGTTCAGGTAACAACTGTACTAAAGTGGGAAAAGTTACAGTTGGTTTCTTTCCATGTTTGCAAAATATAAAATGCAAAAGGAGATATTCAAAATCAAGACTGACAGCGTAAGTCAATTCATTAGCTATGTCATTTAGCAGTCAGCCTGGCAACACACAGCAAGTGAAAACCCACGGGAAGTGAAGTTACAATACAAGGTACACTGCAGTTTGTATGCACACACATGGACCAGGAGAGAGGAAGCACCAAGTGGCTCCTAATGGTCATGAAGGAGAGGCTACTCAGAAATTAATGGAAACTAAACAGAAGCTTAACAGAAAACTGTTTCTCTCCTAAAGAAACAAACTCTAAATCTTCGGAACATCATTTTCCATCTCATTTTCAAGTCCTATGATTAGAGCTAGCTGCCTGTTGTACCATTTGCTGTCCATTCTTTTCCTGATTGCAGTTCTATTCTCTCTACAGCTTTCCTAAAAATTAACATGCTTCTTAGAAACACAGCCATGTCCTTTTACAAACAGGGAGAGCTACTCTGAGCAGCTGGATAAAAATTAAAGGGTAATATGTAAAACAGTTTAAAACTCCATGAAAGCAGAAGACAAAAGCAGAAGAAAGCAATGGTTATATTTAAAAATTATAAGAAGCATGGTCTTCACATTGCTGTCACAGCATATGATTTGAAGCTGTATGTTTTAATAAGGAAAAGCATGTTTCTCATTCAGAAACTTAAGAGCTTTAAAATTACTCCTCAGGGCTTATTAATTAATTAAAATATATAAAAAAATATTGTAATAAATAAAGAACAAAGTCCTAAGAGTGAATAAAACCAGAGTAGAGTAAAACATTACAGAGGACCGAACTGCTGCATTCATGCACTGGACATTTTCAAAAAGAAAAGCATTTTCAAGAGATAAAAGTAGTAGGTTGAGACAAATTTAGGATTTGAAGAGACATGGAGAGAAGAGATTAAAAACAACCACCACCACCACCACCCAGCTCCCAAAAAGCCATATCCAAACCTTTATATCTCGATTTGAAGGATTCAATGTAAGTGGCGGCTTCATCTTCATCAATCCCCATCTGCTCGCCTAAAGATTTTGCTCCTATTCCATAAATGATTCCATAGCAAATCTGCCAGAGGAAAGGGTGGAGAATCTCAACCGTTTGGTCAGCCATGCAGAGAAAGCAGAGCCAAAACAAAATGTGATTCACTGGAAGACAAGTGTATGGAAACAAGGGCAAGTATTCAAGAAGACAGATCCCTTCTGAGTCCAAGCCATTCACGCTGCTTTTCTCCACCCTCATCCCCCAAAACCCAGACAGCTCCAGTTGCAACGTAGTGAGAGTGGGAGGACAGACAAAGCAGGACTGAACAATCGTGGCTGAACTCAAACACAAAAACATACTACAATGTGTTGAACACTGAACCTTCCTGTCCAGAAAGCTGCTATTGAATGTTTTTCCTAAAATTACCTGCTTAGCTTGTTGCCTGGTCCTGTCTCCAACAGCTTTGGGATCAATCATTTTCCATTCCGCTGCAATGCTCTTAAAGACATCGGTACCACCATTCAAGGCTTGAATGAGGCGACAGTCACAAGACAAATGAGCAAGGATCCTCAGTTCCAGCTGAGAGTAATCAGCAGCCAAAATTAAGCCACCTGAAGTCAAGAAGTTATCAGAAAGCATTATTTCATAAATTACTCAAATATTCCATCCAACTTTCCAGCAAGGACTGAACCCCTCCTTTACCTTCTGCTCTGAGAGTTTTTCACAGCAATTTCTATCAAGACAAATTCTTGCCTGTTTCCCCATGCTCAGGCCTGCATGCTTTATGTCTAGTCACATTTAGAATCCATCAAAACCATATAAACAAGTATCTGTTTAGGTGCCTAAGACAGAGCAGGAATGTGAGAACTGACACTTGGATAGGAAGAGCACTAGGTAGAGTGCAATTTGTGTATTAAGAGCTGCCTTAACTACCTCTTTAAAAAACAGGTATTCTTAAAGAGGCAATGAAAGTGTGAACATGTGAATGATATAATTTCAATACTTTGCCCAACTGAAACTCTCTCTTTTACAGTCATGTGAATAATTTTGAAGGCATGCTAACTACTGCACCGGTTTTCCAAGTAGGCTGCTCAGACACACATATAATGTTATCAATTCTTTCTTAAACCTCCATTATATCTAGGATTTTTTGCTAACCATATATTTAATTCCAGAGCAAGACCTGTGTGTTACCTGGGAAAGGAACAAAAGCATGCCTCATGCTAACAGAAAATGGAATTCCTCTTTCTTCAGATCTGTTTGCAGCTTGAACCTTTAGCCCATTAGGTAAAATACTGGAACGCTTTCTGCATCTGTGAAGGAAAAAAATGACTGCCCTTCACCAATTTCTAAAATACTAAGAGATGTGTAATCATTTTTACCACAATGAGTCAGTGAAAAGAAGTGAGACACCAGCCTCTATTCCATTTTTCTGGACAGTCCATACCCAAATTGGACCATGGAGGAACTTGACAAACCACATAAACACCTGGAAGGGATTCATTGGTTCTGAAAAGAATCTTCCTAGTACATTCAGGATTCAGTTCAGAAATTGGACAATTCCGCTCTAAAACAGGTAAGATGAATGGCCCCAGATCTGCGATGAGCTTATTCCAGAAAGACAAGAGAGTCACAGGAATCCCAGAAATTCAACACTCCACCTTGAGTGCCAAGTCTCTCAACATAATTCTCCTCTGCAGAATGCACACATCAGCCCAGAGGCAGAAAAATCCCCCCTCCACATCACCCTTATTACTGCACACTCACACACACTCACAAGTAAGTCTGTAAAAACAGGGCAGAAGTTGCAGAAGAGGGGCTCATAACACACTGCACGTTTCCTCCCTAAAGACTGAGGGATGAAGTGCCCCAAAGCTGCTCGATTTCCTTTTTTCTGAGAGGCCGAAAGTTTACAGCATCACCCGCGTGCTCTGCGTCCTCTCAGGGCTTGCTTAGGTCTCCTGTGCCACCAAGTCATTTGTAGCTGCAGATGGAATTGTACCCATGAGCTCATCCACTGAGCAGTGCACAGCTCTGACACCATTCACATCACATTCTCCCATCAGCACCAGTCTGCCAGACAGTCCAATGGGCTCTTCACTGGAAGGCAAAAAGCCTTTTTAAGTCCTTGATGTCTGGATCAGGGATCTGAGCAAATTCTTTATCAAAATGAAAAGGTATCTCTGAGATCAAGATTAGTGTCAACAGAGCACAGAAAAAAACATTGTGCTCTCCCTTGTGCACTTCCTTTTCTTCTTAAATATTGGCTTTTCAGGCACAGTAGGCATCAATGAGATGAATGCACAAAAATCACAGAAATAAATTTTCAAAAGAAATAAAGGTGAGGGACAATTGCGTGTCTGGCTACTGCAGAAAATCACACTGTTCAGCACAGGTTCTCAGTTTAGTTAAAAGTCTAAGGGCTTTATACCATGACCTAATGTAGCTACACTCCTTTGCCCAGAAGCTTCTTACAACAGGAGGAAAGAGTGGCAATAGTAGTCAGTAAGATAATAGACAAAAGTCTGGAAGGCTGATCAGACTTGGCTGGATGGCAATTTCTTTTGTGCCAGCAGCCATTTCTGTGCCTTTAGGATTGCCCACCTTCCTAACACAGTGGTGTTACCTTAACTAAGGAATGTAGGAAAATGTAGGAAAAGTCAGCCTGAGAAACAGACCTCTCAGAGTCTCGCAGGCACTCCCATCCTTTGATGGGCTCTTCTCTACAGGGAAAACTCAAGAAGCCAGCACACCCCCCAGCCATCCTGAAAAGCTGCTGCAAGCCTGAGCACTGCCACAGCTTTATCTCAGAATGACATTCCTGCCTCCATGGCTATGCCTGGTTCTTCTGAGATGGAGATGAACAAGATCCTTCTACTCCTGAGCTCTCATTACTTTCCCAAGGCACAAGGGTGTTAAAAACATGGTGGTAGGAGGCACTACATAGAAAAAGCAAAAAACTTCTCAAATTTCTCACATGTTGCTGTGGGCAAAAAAGCTTAGAAAAGTCACTCAGGTGTCACCAAGTGGGACAAGAACCTGAATGCAAAGAGAAACTGAAAGGGCAGAAGAACACCATCAAGTAGGAAGCCTCAAAACTCTCAAGGTAGATGCTAAAAGATTGACCTTGGTGTTTCACTAGACTTCCACACAACTGTTTAGGCATTGGCATGTAATGAGTAGAATTGTAGAATCATAGAAAACAGGGTTTTCAGTTAAGAGAAACCAAATTTAGAAATCTTCTTCTGCTACCTGGCAGTTACTGCAGGTCACTATCACAAATGAAATTCGTAACAAAGAATAAAAAATATGTTCATCCCTGTTCCCTTACAAAGGGAGCTGCACAGCATAAAACAATTGAATTTCCTTCTGCTTCTTCCACAATATTCTATCCTCTTTCAGAGTAGTTCTTAGCAAGTCAAACCAGATCCTAACTTCAGTTTGGTTATTTTCACACTCAGGCTTTCCATCCAACATCTGGGAATGTAACACTAGTCTCAGTGAAGGGTTTCATAAAGATGTCAAAAAGAAAGCAAATAGCTACATGAAACCACATGCTGTTAGCATTATTATGTCTTTTATGCATCACTGGTTTTTAGGTATTTATTCCCCTGTAAGAGAAACACTGAATAACAAGTCACACTGACACAACAGCAGCCACAGGTGAAGTCAGAAAAGAGAAATTTGACAACCCAACCACATTAAGATTAGACAGAAGATTTGTCAAGATCCTCCTACCTGCCCCCCAAAGCAGCACGAGAATTAACATTTCCATGGGCTTGGGAGGGTGGGCTTTCTTCAACCACAGTTGGCATTTCAATCTCAAAATCTCTTGGCACATTCTGGATATTTGGCTCTGTGAAGGTTACTCGACCTGAAAGGAAGATAGGGCAGAACTAAGGAAGGGTCCAAAAGGAGTCTCTCTAACTCAACACAGCTGCACACACTGCATCTCCAAAATACAATGGGCAGGAGAGTAAGAGGACACAACCACTGAAAAAACTTTAAAAAAGGAAAACGAATTTATGTTAATGGGCTTGTGATGGTTCCCCATTTCTGTATCACTAATAACTTGTTCTGGAGTCAGAGATTTACATGGTAATATGTGCAAGAAATGAATAATACTGCTCAGTGAACACAAAAGCTATTTTAAACACATCTGTTTTTTTAAGGCAGATATATGTCAAATAGATATACCAGTATCTTTGTTTGGTTGAAGCAGAGCACAGGCTTAATTTCCTATCTGTTCCTCTGAGAAAAGCTGCACACACATACAAAAAGACAAAAAGCCAGTAAGAACTGAGGCATTTGCACACATTTGTTCACCTGTAGCTGTGTGAGTCTGTGAAATTGGATATATCCTTTCCATCCCCAGTGCAGAACTCAATCGCTTCTCCCTCTGCAGTGGAAACACCACTTTAGTAATGGCATTGTTGATCCTCCTCCATTCCAATATCAGCCCTGGCAACGGGTGAAGTGTCTTTAATTTCTCCAAAACATCCTTGTGGGAAGAAAAGGGTACAACTAATCACCAGCCTTTAAAACTTTATTTATAAAGCTTTGCAGTTCTGCAGGAAAAAGTGACTCCTTCATCCACAGTGAGCTTCCAGTGTCACTGCCTTAAAAATTAAATCAATATCTTCTCCACTTACACCACCTACACCTGGGTACTCAAAGCAGCACCTGACATAGCTGCAGTTTTATTACCCACGAGAAGACAATCACTTCTCTTTTGACTTCTGCACCCTTGTCATCACTCTTAATCTGCACCAACCAATAAACCACCTGAAATGACAAAATAAAGCATCACCTGCCATTGGTCCCCTACGTTGTGTCCTCTTGTCCAGTGTTAATGCTTCTCCTCCATCTTCTTGCATGTTTTTCTCCCTGCTCTCTCCTATCTGCACACTAGGAACACCAAGTGAAGCCCTTGACCACGCTCCTTGAAAGACAATGCTGATCACTAGCAATCAAATCCTTTCAGTTTAATCAGAAACATGAAGGGACTAACAAGAATTTCAAAAGACGGTGGCATGCAAACATTTCTCAAAATAACTTTTTTTTTTTGTGTGCTGCAGGCAGCTGCAGCCTCATCCCTCCACATCACAAAAGGAGGAAATCCTCTCTTTGCTTCTTGCTCCCTGCTCTGCCACCACCACTGCACCCAATGTCTTCACTGCCACTTGAGCTCCAGAAATCAATACTTGGCTTCCGAGTACAGACTACACTGAACAAGGGGAAACTAAGAAAACAACACAGATTAATGAGTCCTGAAAACAGGAACATATATATCTCCTAATTTCACCTGTCAGGAAAGAGTACCCATTAGCCTGCAGCAGTTGGTATTAATGCAGGTCCACAGTATTTATCACCTGGCAAGAATGTCAATAGCCTTCACATTATACAAGCTTCTTATATACTAAATTTGATAAACCATCAGATTAGCCATTCTGAAGACAAATTCTCTGAAGCAAAAAATACAGATTTGATAGCAGCAGGAAGAGAAAATATTGTATTTAGTCAACATGGTATTTAAGTATCTTTCAAGCTGATGTGGAAAAATTCTTCTGCTATTGGCTTTACAAAATTATTGTGCTATTTTGATCTTACACGTGATTTGGGAAATCAGATTCTGCCTGATTTACTCTTATTGAAGCCTGCTAATCATAGGCATGTCCTCACTGCACTCAAGCTTTAGGAGAGTAGGAGTCCCTAACTCCGCTAACAGAGAAGGTAGAACCCAGTTTGAATTTCCAGTGGTAACTGGAGGAGCAAAAGGCAATTAAAATTTACTTTCAGATTAGAAAAAGATTTTACTGTACCTTGGTTGTACTGAACTGCTTGCTTAGCCTGACCCTGTTTCCTTTAGCACTTGCTCTTCTGGTGTAACCCAGGGTTTTCTTGCTCCCTTGGACTTTCACATCTCCATTTTGTGGCAACTTCAGCTCCAGGAACAACACCTGAAAGAGGCCAGCATTTCAAATCAGTTTCTGCACGCTACTCCCAGGAGAAAACAAAAGCAACTGAGCACTTAAACAGCTTGTTCCAGCCAAAGGACAGTACAAATGCTCCAGGTAATTAAAAAGCTGATTAAAGATCCCAGCTATCAAAGTCATTCCTCCTCATTTTAATTAACTACGAAATGCAATTTAAAATCTCATTTTCTGAACATCTAAGTTTAAGTTCAGAGGTATGTTTTTAGAAAGGTAATTAACTCCATCCAATAAGTGAGGTTATTACTGACAGTCAACTGTAATAAAATGTAATGTTCAGATGACTGAAAGTGGGAAGAACATTGGTGAAAAAAAAAGCATTAGCAGGGAGCAGGCTTCAGAACAGTATGAATGGCACAGAAAGAGGTGGTCACAAATACCTTTTAGAGAACAGCTAGAATATTCGTTTTTCTAACAAATTGCCCAAAATCAGGAAATTAAGTATATGCTCATTTGGTGACAGACAGAATACAGCTCTTAATTTTTCACTTTATGTTTCCATAGCATCATACACTACTTAGCAGCTATTGTCTTTGATTTCACAGCTGGCAGAAGGGACCAGAAAGCTTTTCTCCTGCCCATTTATGTAGCACAGAAGTTTTACTGACATAAAACTAGAAGGGTAAAGTTCCATTAACACATACAAGGTACTTTACATGACTAGTAATAAATTTCCACATGAGGTACAAGCTCCCATAGTTGAGAAAACAGCATTTCAGAGAGAACTTTACTTCCCCTTTTCCATGAAGCACAGTGAAACTGAAGTCGAGCGTTATTTCAGAAGTTCTAACTTAGACTGCTGTTACTGAGCAAGACTTCTACATTTGCAACAAAGAAGGAATACTTCTGTGGAATTTCTTTAACTGACAGCTGCTGGCAGATTTTGACTACTTCCATATAAAGTACAGCCCCTCAGCAAGAAAATAGTATATGGAGAAAAAAAAAGAGAAGGGGGAGAAGGAAAACCATGCACAGTAATTTTAATCTATTTCAACTATTCCATGTAATGCGCACTAAAAAATATAAGTGAATTTCTTCAGGAATGAAAGCATTGCTATTTTACATAGAAATCTGTTTCTTAGACTTTAAAAAATATCAGTTCTTAAAAGGTTCTTAAAAGCAGACAGTTGATTCAAAACTTTTAAAGTAGGTTTTCCTCCTTGTTCATGCCTGTACAGGGGCAAGGGTAACAAGACAACTTTTTCAGCACAACTCTTCTTAGACTCCAGACTACATGACATCAAATCACATCTCATGTGCAGGACACTGGCATTGCAAAGAAGCTTCTCCAGTCCTGTACCACCCAACCAAAATACTCCAAAAGCCATTTAACTGGCAGATCATCTCCTGCACCCTGAGAAGCCAAGGTCCTATACAAATCACATACTTGTTTTCACTTGGTTTTTATTTCCAACATACATATGTCCACTTGTACTTTATCTCTGCTAAAGTTGGCAGAAACCAGAATGATCAGTAATAAGCAGGGAAGACACAGCCTCTTGCAAGCTCATAATGAGTGTAAGGATAAATGAACTCTCAGCAGAGTTGGGTTTGCCATTGGGATTTTCTTCACGCTGTCTTCCCATGAAGAATTTTTTTCCTTGTTTTAGCCAAAGGCTCTTGATGATAACTTCTGGGGAAGTTCTCCCCTCCCACCCCAACCCTCACGTACCTCTGCAATGTCGTCAGGGCTGGTCAAGGAGAAGCTGTGCCCTGCCAGCTGATATGCCTTGGTCTCAATCTGGCTCAGTTTAGCCTGCATGACCTGCTTCTGGGTTTCATAGGCTGTTGTGCTGAAACCAATGCCATTCAGCTCCAGCAGAGCCAAACAATAATGAGTGGGCATCTCCACTTTGGAAAATACATCTGTAGTAAGTACAAACCCAAGAAAATCTTTTATAAAACAGATCAACTGCAGATAAACACATTCATTAAAAAAAAAAAAGGAGAATCCTCAGTTTTGAAAATACTGAAATTTTCTGACACACTGAAATGTTTTACTGTAGATTCCATTTAAATACTTTTGTTTCTGGATTAAAAATATTTAATAATAAGAAGTGTTCCAGAACATCCTATCATAAAAGTATTTAAGAAAGCAGCTTCTGTCAATTTCTTTTTCTAAAAACTACATCTCTCTGTAAATCAACATCTTATAAACTGCAGACATGCTTAATGTAAGGCTTTCTAACTTGATACATTTCATTCCACCACCCACACCTTTTTAAAATGTTCTAAGGTTCAACTGTAACAATCATAAATGATGTGGTAAACATGCAATAAAATACTTCAGTGGGATTGGACCACGATCCTCGGCTCTGGATATAATTTAGGGGAAACTATAATTTTAACCACCAATAGGGTTTTTTTGGTTGGTTTGGGTTTTTTTGTGCCTTTTTGGGTTTTGTTTGTTTGTTTGTTTTTGTTTTGTTTTTTTGATTTTTTGTGGGGTTTTTTTTTGATGCCTTGTTTAAAACAGCACAAGCACTCAGCAATTATTAGTGCAAACATACAGAATCATTCACTATGGAATCATAGGAGTTTCATGGACACAATGCATACATGACAAATCCAGCTATATGGGCAGGCCAAAGAGCAAGAAATCTCCTTCAGAAAACATTTGAGGATTTTAGGAATTACTTCTGACAAGAAAATCCAAAAACTTTTGATACTGCTCATGAGAAATCATAAACAGACCCACAAATCCCTCAGAATGGCCAGGGTACTCACCTGAGAGGTACAAATCTGTTTGATTTAGAGACTTAGAATAGACTCTACTACAGCCTTAACAACTGGAACTGGTGGAAATTTGGGATGTAGGAATTATATTTTATTTCAGAATATATATGCTTCCAAGGGAATTTCCCTCTTTTCTTTTAACAAATGAACATTTTGACAGAATGTATTTAGATAAGAACTTCAAACCACCTCTCTCCTGCACGGATCATTCAGCCTGTGGTAGCACAGCTGTATTTACCCTCCATCTTTGCCCCCAAGCAGAGGAGGTCTCTTCACCTGTCAGATTTTCCTTCTGTAATTCCTTGTGGAGCTGGTCCATGACATTGAAGATAAGCACAGACTCTATGGCTGCTCTGTACCGCCCAGACTGGTCTCTGCTGGCACTCAGCCCCAGGCTCTGCACCCCCTGGCCAGTGCCCACTCCTTCCAGGAGGGACAGCTCACTGGGGAGAAAGTTGGTCACCATGCTGTGAAGGGTGTGTTCCTTGGAGCCAGAATCCAGCAGCCAGCATGCAACCTTAAAAAGGGAGACCTCCATGAGACTTTTATTTTTACCTTTTAGTCATAATAAAATGCAAATATTTAATTCAAGGTTATAGTAGATGTTATTTTTCTTCATTTGGCAGTCGAACTGCAATAATTTGTTACATCATCTCAGTAAAAACCTTCAGGAGGGTCTAAGTCACTGAAGAGCTTTATTCTTGAGTGAGAATGAGGAGTTACTTCTTTCTAAAAGAAAAGTTATTTCTGTACGTTTGAAAACTTTATCCTCTGTCAAATAAACACGTCTTGAAGTGTCTTTTCACTTATTAAAACTTAACTCAAAGGGAATAAATATGAAAATCAGGATCAAAACATGTTTAATCTGAAAAATGACTTTGTAGAGATCAGAACTTTCTATTGATCTAGAATATTAGCCAAGCTGAGCTCTCCTATCTTTTGCAGAACAGGACTAATGCCAAGAATTCTGCATGGGATATTTTATTCCTGGTAGAGCTTAAACCCCTGTCTTCAAAGCAAATTCATTTTTATGTATATTTCAATTTCTTGTGGCAAAACAGGATGAAGCACAGATTTCTACATTGCCTCTGCCATGCAAGCAGAAGTAAAAACCCTCATGTGGGGTTGGGGAGGGTGTATGTATATATTCATTGTATCACTAAAATGAATCAACATGGGTATGACTATTACATGGAACAGTGAAGGGAAAGATGCTTTTACTGCTCTTCTATTTAATCCCAAAACTATGTCTTGGTATGAAAAAAATCTATGTTTGTCCTTGTGTTGAACACCTTAGCTACTTTCCTGCAGAGCTGAATATTGCCCTGAAGCTGTCCAGCCCATATGCAAAGCAAGCTTTAAAAATCAACAGGATTTTCTGTGCACCCAGAGCTTTTTCTATCATGAGCAACAAGGTGCTTTTACCTCAAGCTGTTTCATTTGAGTTACAACTGGTACCTAAACCTTTTGAAATTCCATGTAAGCTTTGTTTTGTTTTGAGAAAATAGGGGTAGCAAAATGGTCTGTATGCATAGTGGGTAAATCTTTTGCTTATAGAGTCTTCTGCTTCCAGAAGAAATGACCTGACCAGAAGCACTTGTGACATTTCAGTCCCAGGCTTCTTATTGCAACAAAACTGAAGTTAAATCCTGTCCACTGTGATGGGGAGAGATTTATCTTCATTTCCCCTGCAAAATAAGGTATGAAATAATAATGTGCTAACCTCTCAAACTCTTTGTTTGTTTTTCTTGCAGGTACCATGAACATCCATAGCACAGCAAATGTCCTCAAAATCCTGTTCTAGATCACCCACAGAAAGAAAATTTCACTAAGCCTCCTTGACAGATTCATACCTAAATAACAGAAGTACCAGAAGGTACTCCTGTCTTTCCACTGTTGTGTTTAAACTAGTAGTTTCACCCAAGCAAAATTTCTTAATCCTGCAAACCTTTGGGTCCTCAAAATTTCCTTCCAAGGAGATGCCACAAGCCATCAGCAGAGTTTTGTAGTGCTGAATGAAGTCATACATGATAAGTGAGCGCTCCTCCTTGGGCTTCTTCTGCAGGTACAGCTGCAGATGGTTCAACCTCTCTGTCACAGATAAGCTTTGGTCCAAAGGTGGGGGTGCCAAACTCAGACTGATTTCTAAGGCAGGAAATACAAGGAAAAATCATCTTTTAACCCATTATATGGTAAGAAAGGCAAGGGAAAAATCTTGAATGCAACCACCTAAAGCACAAAAGCTACAGTTAAACTATGAACAAATAACAATACATCTATAGCACCATTACATGTATTTATCAAACCAGACAAGGCTCCCAAAAGCAATATGCTGTGTCTCTACTAACAAAGGATAGCCAGGAATCAAACCCTAGTCACAAGGTCACTTAGTACAGACGGCTACATTCAGCATTTGAAAGCTAGATTTGTTCTGGAGAGCAAAAATTGGAAGAGATTGAAAGGGAAGAACAAGTTAGATAAAGAGAACCTGGGAATGAGCAAATGTTTTAGCCATGTGCATGCTCACAGTCCAGTGTCTGAGCCAATAACCTGCCCTTATTACACAGTACTATAGATGTATTCACAGCAGCCTGTCCAAGGGTGTTTAACACCTAACACTGCTAAATTACTCCACCACACAACTGAGCTGGGGTCAGGACAATCACAGCATTGCCAAGAACCTCGGAATCTGCTGAAGGAACTTTTTTGAGATGCCAAATTGAGTGTCAAATAATCCAGCAGAGCCTGTCTGCTCACTTACCAGTCTGGTCTTGGATCTCCTGCAAAGAGATATAGTAGGCATCTTTTCCACCCCAACACACTGCCAGTCCAACTACCAAGATGTCTTCGCATCCTTGCACAGGAAATCCATCATCCTTAACTTGCATCCACTGAGGAGAACTCACTAAAGAAATAATTTTACGTTACTCTTAAAAAACTGTATCCACAAATACAGAAAAGTTGAGATCCTGAAACTGCAAGTACATACAGCTGAGCCTAAAATTGAATCTTATAGAGTCTCAGTAAAGCAAAGGAGCTGCATGTTAGTAGAGGTTGTAGAGCTGGTGTCAAGTATTTCCTTGATAGGTCTTTGGTAATAGTAATGAAGTGCTAGCAGCCTGTTGGTATGTGAGGGCATCTGAATATTCTTCTGTGACTGCCTCTGAAGCAAGGTTACATATTTTCAAATATTTTCAAAATGTAAACTTGGTTCAATATAAGCACATGTGAAATCCAGACCAGTCTCTGGGTTGTTGCAATATTGCTTCTTTATTTTCCCCACAAAAGTATTCATATGCTGCAGTTTGCTGCTGCTTTTTAAACATATTCTTCCTTTAAAATGACAAGATTAAGCAGCTAGATTCTTTGCTGTCATATCACCATAACAACAACAGCAACATTTCTTAACTATCAAAATAGATTTTTGACAGGCAAACGTGAAATGCTTTTTAGAGTGGAAGGAACCTCTATCTCAACTCTTGAAAAGGTTGCTAGAAAAGGCCAGAATTTGGAAGGGATGCTTTATGGGTGGTTTAATCTGAACAGGAGGAAAACCTTATTTACTTTGAAGGTGACAGAACACTGGAGCAGACTGCCCAGAGAGGTTGTGGAATCTCCTTCCCTAGAGATATTCAAAAGCTGCCTGCATGTGATCCTGTGCACCCTGCTCTATGTGAACCACCCTTAGCAGCGGGGTTGGACTAGATAATCTCCAGAGGACCCTTCCAACCCCAAACATTCCATGATTCTGTTATATCAGTGTTTTTCCTCCTTTTTTGCATAGCTTTTTCTTCTCTAGGCCTGCTTTAAGCTGAAGATAGCACATGCAGTTCACAAAATAATACACCGGAACAGGAACTGACCTTTTTTGAATTTGCCACCAATCGTTGATTTGGGAGACAAAAGGCACTTTCTTCTTTCACATGCCACTGAGATGGAGAATCTGCTTTTCTCCTTCCATTCTGCAACAAAAGTCTGGAAAAGTGCTTTGTCGCTTGCTACATCAATAATAGTGAAACTTTCAGCACTTAAGGGAACAAATGGAAAAACATCCTGAGATAGCTGCAGTGAAAAGCCTTGGTCTACAGTGGAATCATCTTTTATCTCATCTGTCTCAGTTGAGTCCAGACACTCAAGATGGTCCTGGAATGTCTTTACCTGCTGGTCTGCATTGCCCTCACTATTCCACTGTAGCTGAATCGTCTGCCCTTCCTTCTTGCAGGAAACTTGTTCCTTTCTTGCAGATTTCATAGGGAGAGAAACAGAACTTTTTGGAAAAAGCTCTTTGGGAGGTGTTGGAGGAATAAACCCATTATTACTCTCTGGTGCAGGACAGGATGTTCTGTTGCTCCCCTTGAGCTGAAATGTTATGCCATCTGTTTTCTGAAGATCCGAGTTTTCCGTTCTGTTTTCGTTAACCTTGAAAGAGCTTTTAAAATCCTGGCAAGTGGGTAAAGGCTCTGGCCCACAACAGTCAGATTCAAAAACTGGATCTGGCTCTTGACTAACAACAGGAGCAACTAACTCTCCTTTCACACTGGAACTTGCTGAAACTGGTTCAATGCCTGAGAAGCTAGGCCATTTGTCCAACACATCCTGCAATCCTGGGCTTAGCTCAAATGAGCATCCAGTCAACACCACTGGATGGGGGTTCTTCTCTGAAGCTTGGTGGCTTCTCTGGAGCTTTTCACCTTGATCTCCTACTAAATCCTTTGGTCTGGGGTCATTGTTACAAATGACTGAGTTTCTTAATCCTGACTGACCTTGAAATGTAGAAGGAACATCTTTCAGAAAAGACGGTGAGTTTCCATGGTCTAAAACTTCTGCTATTACATCCGAGGATGCTAGAGACACATTGTTACACTGTGCAGGATTCTCATGTTCTTTCTGATTGTCACTGACATCAGATTTATTCTCAACAGGCCTTGGATTCTGCAAAACACCATCTGGAGGAAGCAAAGCCACAGGGTCCTTTCCATCAGCTTCCATGCTGTGAGCAGCTGAAAGGTCACTGACATTACTGAAGCTATCATCAAACAGCAAGCTATCACTCATATTTAGGCTTGTTTCAGGGACAGGCTGGCATTCTACTTGTACAATGTGTTCCCTACCAAAATGGGAGGTTGCTTTATTCAGGTCTTTAGACACACTCTCCCCTTTGACTGAATTTTGGGTCTGGTAATCTTGTAGAAAACTGTGCAGCTGTGAGTCGGACACTGAGAAATCGCTTTCTTTAAGGCAAGGTGCAGGTTCTATTTTCTTCACTACAGGCTGTAAATTAAGGCCTCCAGACTCCAAAACTTTATTACTACAGTGCTGAGTTGTGCTTTTTGTAATGGTATTTGTTGTGATAAGACTTGGGAAGCTCAGTTCCCTAACTGTTGCAGCCAGCCTTTTATCAGTATCATTCTCAGTCCATAAACTGCTTCGTTTTTCTGGTATTTCCTGCTGTGGTATTGCTGCCAGCTCTGAACCTTGTATCCCCTGCTGTCCTGTGATTCCAGCTGCTCCCTCCTGTTTTATTATCATCTCAGTTTGAGTATCCAACTGGATGCTGTCTTCAAAGTCTCCAGAGTCAGAAAACAGATGAGAGGCTGGATCATTCTGAACACCATCTGCATTGCAAACACCTCTGGATTTTACTAAAGACCCTTTCAGAAAATCTTTAGGATGACTGTTGCCATTCTGCAGTGTTCCAGCTTGTAACAATATTCCATTGGGCTTTTCACTCCCATTTTTGCCAGCATTCTGAATATTGCAGGTTTTCTCCTCACCAGGACAAAAATGCTTATCAATCCTTGCCTCATCACAGCTAGCATCTGTTTGAGTTTTATTCCTTTTATTCTGCTCACCATCAGTTTTGTCAGTTCTCTGTGCCCTAGCACTACCAGGTATTCCTCTACTTCCTACAATAATGTGTGTCTCCACACTGGTGTGTGCAGAACCCTTCAGCATTACAGGTGCCTGAAAACCTGCTCTCCCCTTAGTTATGCCTTCATTAGTGGTGGTAGGCTCTGTAAATAATCCTTCCATTTTATCTTTCTTCCCAATCTTACTTTCCCCCATCTGTACAGAACTCGAGACTTTACAAGTTACAGAATCTGTCTCCATAAATTCCTTATTATTTTGGTTTGAAACAGAATTATCTGTAGAGATGGTGGTGTGGAAAACAGGCAGCTTTTGTATGTCTATGGTAAGCTTATTTGAATCTTCAAAAAGTGACTCCTGCAGTTTTGAAGCGGTATTTTTGCTCCTAGTCCGATTTAAATGTGTATCTGTGCTTTTAATCAATCTAGAGGCTGAAGACTGTGTTCTCAATGTTGGTGTTTTCCTTTGTTCAGTAAGGTGCTCTTGGATTGCTGTTCTGGAATCAATCTTGGTTTTGATCAGAGAAATTTCTTCTCTGTTTTCATTTCCTCTGCACACATTTGGCCGTTTTCTAGGACTGTACACAGGATCACCCTTGCCTTCCTCTGCTCGAGCCTGTTTCCTGCCCAGGACTCCACTCTCAAATACAGAGCTTTCGGTGCTACTGCTGAGTCGCCTTTTATATCCTTTTTTAATATTTGATAAGTTTCCAATCTGAGAACCAAGGCCATTACAGTGTTGAACTCTGCACCCTTTTTTGTTTAACACCCTGGAAGACTCAGCAGACTCCTCTCCATCTGATCTATGCAGTCTGTCTTCCAGCTCTGACTCACTGCTGATCACAGAGGATGAACCAGACTCGAGAAAAGACTCTGGGTTCCATTGCACCCCCATCAGTGCCAAATCCTGCTGCAGAAGTCTCCTGGCTTCCTCCACAATGATGGAGGCTGCTTCTGTTTCAGTTAAGCCCTTCATCCCAGCCATCCAGATGCTGCGCACGGCCCGACGCTCCTCTGCTGACTCTTCATCCTCATCCACAGCCCTACGAGCACTGTGGGGAAGGTGACAGACAGATGCAAACATCCATGCAGAACACAACAAACAACACAAGGAGCTGGCAGTATTCTCTTCTGCTCTCATTTCAACTGTCTTCACAGCTTCCTTTACAGAAGCACTCTACCTAAAATATAATGCACTTGATGGGAATTCACTTAATTGGATATAACTATTTCTAAATATGAATAGATGTCAATGAAAATATATTACTGGCTGCATACCCCAAAAGCATTGCCAGATTTATGAATTCAAATGTACCCCAGACAAGTCCTTATTCCCTACTAGGGCAAGACGTGGGTCTCAATGAATCATCCTCCATGCACTGTTTTCCAAAGAAAGGAAACTTCAAGTATGTGAACCAGACAAGTATCATGGCATAGTCCAACACTGATCAAGGAAGCTTGCTGCTGCACTAACATATAAATCACAAGAGATTTATATGTTAGCACTTTGCCAAAAGATAATCAGTAATAAATCATCAGCTACTTTGAACATATGGTGGGGCTGCCTTTTAGAGGCAGCAAAAACTTCCCAGAAAGCACTGACAGTTTACCCAGGACTAAACAGTGCATTAAAAAGAGGAATAGGAAGAAAACCTAGGTCTCTAAAACTTATTCTGTAAATACAAGATGCTTCTATTAATTTCAGAATAATCATGGAATGACTGTGATCAGTCAGAGAGACCTACAGGTTATTTCTAACTAACATTTGACACAAAGTTCCAAAGGGTTGCCATATTTTATTGCAGGTTTCATCCTGTAACCCTTCACCTTACCAACTCCTTTACTTGACTTCTGGACTTACTGACTTCTCACCTTTTAAACGGCACTGAGCTCTTGAGAGCAGCTGCCACGTCATCAGGGCTGGCTTTAGCGAGATCAGCCACGGTGACAAAGCCAGCGCTGTAAAGTGTCCTGGCACGCTGCGCGTTCAGCAGAGACACTCGCACCAGGTCACAGAGCTCCCTGTGCACCCCAAAAGTCAGGCGGCTCTGGAACTGAGAGAGCAGCAGCTCCATGTTGTGCCAGCCCAGTCGATTACAGAAAACTGTTATCATTCCTGGAACACAAAGGTTACATTCATGTCTGAACTCCAGCTCCAGTTTACTACTAAGCTGGATTCGCTCCCCATCCCCCAATCTGAATCAGCACTCACTTTACATTTCTCACCTTCCCATTATTTACAGAAACTAACTCATGTTTATTACAGCTGAGTAGGAGCTAGTCTTGCAGAACTCAATCTGCAATTAACTAGTTAATCAGTGAGGCAGAAATTCTGAATGACACTTTTTTCAAAGATGCTAATATTGAAAGTTTGAAACACATGCATATCCTGAAACAGGAATCCTATGAAACAATCATACAGAAAAAAAAAGGGCAAAGGAAAATGTAGTGATGAGAGTCACTAAGGGAAGCCACAGATCTTTGAGGAAACCCAGCGCTGACATCCATAAAAGCAGACCTTGGCCTGCAGGATTTCATTTACTGAGAGCATCACAGGAGGTAGCAAATCCTGCAGTCCCCAGTGCATGGGAGAAGGAAAAGAGCACAGAAAAGGCAGTTTCTTACTCACAGATTGCATCTACAGACTATGAAAACCACTGAAAGACATGGCATCCCTCACTAATTTTACAGTGATTATAGAATACAACTTTATCATATCTCTTAACTCTATGTGATATCAATAATTCATTTTACTTCCCAGATTACCCCTGTGAAAATTATTAACACTGGAAATACAGAATTATGAAACTGCTACAAAGTTATTTATACTAAAAAATTTTAAAAAAGGTTATTTATACTACCAGAATTAAATTAAACTACTCTGCATCAGTTGGCGTGACCTTTTAATTTTGGGGCTTTGACTCATGCTGCAACCCACACAGAGGGTTTCACAAGTTGAGCTAAAACTGTCTTAAAAACTGAAAACCCACTTATGGAGTAATAAAGGATATAGGCAACAGAAAAAAAATATCTTGGTCACATGGTGGGCTGTTACTTCTACTCCCACACAGCCTTCTTAGGGAAGTTAAAGGTAGCAGCTGTCTGACCTCCTGTGATCTGGTCATAAATGACCCAGAAACCATTCACTCTGTTTTGAAAACTGTAACCTTATACCTTCTGGCCAATTAATTTTGCATTCAGAAGAAAGCCATGTGCCATCTTAGAGGCTCCAAACTTTACTCAATGCTGAAAGGTATTCTTTCCTCATAGAGAAAAGCTTTAGAAGGGACTTGCACTAATTTCCATACTTAGTATTGTACAAACTACACTCCTGCACAGTACACAGCTGATTTCCACAGACGTCAGCATGCTGCACACTGCTTGACTCCCCTCAGCTGGCCCCCTTCCCACTGCACACTCTGGGCTTCCACAGCAGGGGCAACCACAGCTTAAGCTATAACTCCATAAGTGGTTTTACAAGGCTGTTTGCTGTTAGTACCACACTGTGGCCATCTTAGCCCCAAATCTGGAAGGACAAAAAAAAAGAAAACCAGACTAGCCTAAGACTCCTGGGGTATTTTGCTCAGACAACTCACCTGCATAAGTGGCAGCAGATTGCTGCAAGGATTGAAGCTGACCACGACTACAGCCATATTTCTTGGTCATGTCTTGTAAAGGAACCTCACTGATTAAATCCAGAAGGGCAAGACTGGTGAAAAACCTGTCAGTGAAGTACATGAAGAAATAAAATTGTCATTTGGGGCACATTACTGTACATGGCAAAATGTACTGTGGTACATAGGACAGAATGGTACCACAGTGTAGCACACAAAACAAACAGAGAGGATGGCTTCCAAAAGCATCAGCACAAACATCTTGTGCCCCCAGTGTTCTCAGATCAGAGCAGACCAGGTCCAGGTTCTCTGATCTATCGGCTCACTCAGAAAAAGTGCCAGCTCCTGAAAACACCCACAGAGCCTGTGCATTACAGATGTTATAGCCTCTAATCTCTGCACGTTCACACCCACATTCTGTGGCTACCTCTTGTGGATGGCCATTTGCCTGTGCTGCTTCTCTGTTTTAGCTGTGATTTTGCCCTTTACAGAGCGAGCTAGAAAGCCTTCTTCAATCCCCACCAGCTCAGCCACACGTTTCATTGAGACAGGCAGCTTCTCCCATAAGCAGAAAAACTGGTACCAATCAATTGTGGTCCATTCCTCATACACAGGGGTGACCTAAAGAAAATAAGGCAAAAAAAAACTGTTTCAGAGAAATAAACAGAACTAAACAGAGTTTAGGGTAAACAAAACTACAGCCTAGGGAATGTGGTTAGAGCATCCTACGCACTACGTAAAGGCACTGAGTCACAGGCATGTACCATGAAGAAACTAAAAGCTCTTCTAATCCAGTTTCTTTAATACTTGTACTGATGAGATCTGACTCATATGGGTACTCCAATAATTAAACAATTTAGAATCTTTGTCAGATTATTCTTTATTTCCAAGCCACTAAATTACTTTTAGGCTGTATCTTCAATGTTCCTTAAAAAAACAAAATTTTATTCTTTTTTAAACATAATTTACAGATATCTATCAACCTTTTAAAACCGTAAGTAACCACACTAACCACTGCCACAGCATCTGATAAAGCAGGAAGGACACAGATTTTGCCAGAACTTGCTGAAGCTTTCATTTACCTGGAGTATAAAAAAAATCTTAACTTTTAACACTAACAAAAAGTCATCCAGAGCTTTTTTAAAATGTTTTTTAGACATAAAAACAATTCTGTTAATGTTTAGTCAGCACAGAGTCAGGTTCTCTATGAGGAGACAAAATGTCTTCATATCTTTATTGATATAAAGCAAGATTAATTATTTTAAAATAACTAAGAGTTGCTGGGCACAAATGTTAAATGGCACAGAATACTAGATGCCTATGTGGTTGTAAATCACCCATGCCTCTTCATCTGCTGAGAAGAACAAAAGTTATTAAGATGGGGGTTTACCTTTTGTTGTTTATTGGGCTTTTGTTGTGGCTTGGGTTTTTTTCTTTAAAGAAAACTATTTTCCTAGTCTAGCAAATCCTTATTTGTTTTAATCAACTTCCCTAAAATATAAGGGCTTGGAATTCAGTCTCATATGTCTACAAGTAAAAGACTCAAGCTTAAAAGAATTAAAAAGCATTTTAGCAGATAAACTCCATGTAGCCCATAAGGAACACATGAAGAACAATACTTAAAATAAAAAAGCAACAAAATGAAATAAACCTTTGGCCTTGAAAATTAACAGACTTGCAAGAAAATGTTTTAGAGTAGCTTAACAGAAGAGAATCTCAAGAACATTTTGTTCAACAGTGTATGATTTAAAATAACCTTGGACAAGCTGCTGCAATTAAAAAGTACAGCATAAAAAACATAATGCCATCACTGCCTCTGCTCCAGAACAGGAACAAATTTCATCCTTTTTTTTCTGTTTTGGAGATGCAAACAGGGAAAAAATTCACTGGTGCATAACACAAAGAAGTTCGTTTTACCTAGCAGAAACAGAACAAAATATAATGTGGTCCTTAAAACAGAGATATGAGTACATATGGGATGGAGCAGATTAAAAAAAAAATCTATCCGTGTTAGCCCATAACTGGGTTATTGAACACAGCAAGCAGAGACAGGTACCCTCAGACTCTTGCCTGCCCCTGTTCCTCAGTTCAACAAGCTTTGTAATAGCAAGCACATTCCTCTTGAAGTGAACTTTCTTTTCAGACAAAATTCCCAAATTCTTCCTTTGATTTATCACCCTGGTAAAAAGAATACACCTTACACTTAAGAAGGCTAAAGCTGACTGTCAGATTTCAGCTGATGATTGCATGGTGGGCCTCTGGCAGCCATGGATCCCAGGTTGTTCAGTGCAACTCCATCTGGTTTCCTCACCAATCTTCACAAGTTCATGGCTTCCTCTCCCAAGGTCTTAAATAGCAGTGCTGAGCTTTTCAAGTGTATGTGCTCATAAATCTTGACACACTCTGGGACATTTTTCCCTTATAAGATTTATCACTTACTCCTTCCTTTAGCCCTAGCATCATCAGAAGGCAAGTAAACTAAATCAGGGATGAATTTCATCCCTGTAACTGAAACAAAGAAAGGCCCACCCACAGAAGGAAAGTGGTGTGGATCTCTGAGGCTTTTTGGAAGCAAAATAGATACTAAAAGCCCAACATTTTTCTGGGCTGTCAAAGTAGTATGAAATTAAGCCTGCTAATCCCAAACACACATACAAAAATCAATTTGTTTCATCAACTTCAAGTGCCCCAGAAAAATTACCATTATCTTATGGTAAGATAACTCAAAACTTACTAAGTTCTGAAATCTTAGGAAGTCAAGAGTGACAACAATGGGGTTAAATGGCACACAGCACCTGTCTACACAATATAGACTATGGTAACACACTAATTCTGAAGAACCTGCAATTTAGAAACTTTTCTTCACAAAGGATAAGCTAAAGCAAAGCACAGAAAAACCCAAACCTATGTTCATGGAACCATCAAGAACTTTGCATTGTGCTGTCTCCCCTTAGTTTTGGTAGCAGAAAATACAAGAATGAGGAACAGAACCTACCAAATAGACAATATGCAGATCATTCTCCAGAACAAAACTTTTCATAGCTCGCTGCAGGTCAGCAAAGATTTCCATGGCTTCAGTTGGTGAAAGAGAAGAGGAAAGAGTAGCTGAGCCAAGATGTGTTGGGTGATAAACCTTTGCTGTTGAAAAAAAATGTGTATTACATAGAGAAACATTTAAGTGCAAGTTTATAATAATTTTCAGGTTGTGCTGCATTTGAGAGATTTCTAACTTTTCCCTGCAGCTTTTTCAATAAGAAATAGTGTATGTCTCCATTCTGAAGACAGAAAAATGGAGACAATAATAGGCTTAGTCTTGCCTATGTCTAAACTAGCTTTTTTCTCTTCTTTAAAAGATTAAAATCAGAGACTACAGTTAATGTGCACCAATCCTGTTTGCTATGTTTAAAGATATTTTGGGAATTTGTAGACTAGGACACATTGAGGTGATGTGCAAGTGATATGATGTGCCTTCCAAGAACATGTGCATGCAAAATATATTAAAGCAGGTGTAAAAATACCTTCCAGAAAGATACACAATTCTTAAAAAAGAAATAAAAATGAGGAGAAGTCCTTACTATTAATTTACATTGAACATCTACTCAGTTAGCAAATCAAAACTAACTGCAATCACTGGGAGGAACACCAACTTTACCTTTCAGATCATTGCCAGAGTCCACAACCTGAATGAATTCATTTTCCAGCAGCCATGCCACACAAGCCTCGATAGGTCCAGCTTTGTCTTGCCCGTTCCCATTTCCCCACTTGCTTTCTTTCAAGCTGGATGCAAGCAGAGTGCAAGAGGCATAGGTCTGCACATCCTCTGGAGTGTTGGCTACTCCCCCCACTATGATCTGTTGAAGAAAACTACCTGTTGATATTGCCAGAGAGGCAGTAGTACAGAACATCAGATCAGAGAATCAAAGACAGTGATCCATCATCTCACTTTGAAAGAAGCATTTTCCCAGAGAGGGGAATATGAGGCAAAGCAACAGATAACTTTTAAAGACTTTCTTGGCAAGAAATCAGTCATCTTGGATAGAAGTAAGAGGACTAAGCTATGGAAAAGAATGATTTACAGTCTTATTTTGAAAGTGGACATACACATAGTAGCAATTTAAATTTGAGACTAGCCTGAGGCATTTTTCTTAGCCAGCACTGTAAAATACTACAATATGCTAGAACACAAACTGTAATTTTGTGAATACAAAAAGGAAACCATAAAGGTGGAGTTCTTGTAGGACTATTCAGCACACTGAAGTTTTCTCTTAATAAATATGAATGCTATACTCCACCATTGTTTTCCTGGTTTAAAGGAGCCACCTTCTTTTAGACAGCTCTGATGCAGAAAAATACATTTAGAAATTCCATTGGTGTGCTAAAATTCAAAATCTGTGGAAGTACAACCAAGTTCTAAGCACCACAAAAGTTTTCAAAAGACAGTAAAAGTATGGCAAACAAATGCTATTTAAAGAGTCCTGTATCTAATCCAAGTTCAAGCCCAAAAGCAGCTTTGGAAAAGGACATAAGGTCACCTATGTGAAATAAAATCATTTTGGTCCTTTTTACTCCTATAGGAATGCTACAGAGGAGGGAGCAAATTGGGTACAACCCCTGTTTGCTCACCAAAAATGTATTCACAAAATTTCAATGATTCTTGTGCAGAAGACATATGTAAGTTGAGGGGTAAATAAGAGACCCTACAAGTTTCCACAAATGTCATTATGGCCCAATTCAGCCCACAAAGCCTCTAGGATCAGTAATTTACAAGCATCCTCCAGCTAAGAATGTCAGGTCACACCTAAAGTTTAAGAATTACACTTAGTTCTGCCTTGAGTACATCTAAATGCAATAGCAAAGCTGCTTTGAATGTGCTCACATCCCAATCTGCAGCAAGCAGAGAAGCACCCTAGACAAAATGCTGAATACTGAAGCAAGCTGGCAGACCCAAATAAGATGACTGGGGTGACAAAGGAGGAAACACATGAAAAAGAAGTGCACAGAAAACATTTGATGGTGTCACAGAAGAAACCATCCTACAAGGGTACAAGCACAATTCTAATCCCTCTCCGAGTGTCCTGTACCTCAAGTATTGCTCTTTTCATGCTAGAAGCAATACCCTCCCCTTCTCTTCTAAGCAGACAGCTGCAAACAGGCTTGAGAGATCCCTGAAGTAGAGCAGCACCTTTTGATCTCTCTGAGGGCTTGCAGACTAAAATGCTCTCACCTATTGGAGAAGAAAAGAAAAACAAAACAAATCCAAAAACAATGACCTTAGTACTGCTTCTTAGCACTACAACAGCTGCACACACTTCACCAAGGACAGATTATTGGAATGGAAAACTGTAAGTATTTTCAAAAAAGATCAGTAACAAAAGAAGAGAAAAAATGTGCAACCCTAAATAGTGCATATGAATTGCTATGTAAGAACTGCACAAATGCATAGTACATCAGAACTAAGGCAGAGCCAGCTTCAAAGTTACATTAGGCTAGTTTGGATCTTGCCAAGTTATCTAAGGAGATTCCACAGCCTCTCTGTGCATCTGCTTTGCTGCTGAACCACTCTTGCTTCTTATTCTGGAGTTGACTGGAACTATAATATAAAGTGGCATCAATTTGACTTTTTCATTACATTAATAAATGGAAAAAAAATCTCAAAAGTAAGAAGAAAACATAAAAGCTGCACAGTATTTTGACAGTTTGTATTGTCAACCAGCTTTCTCTCCACAAATAACTAATTCAGAAATCCAAAATTAGTGATCTAAATAATGCATCCTCTGAACTTTCATATATGCATTTATATACACATAAGTATCCTGCACGGTTTCCACTGAAAGTACATCTCAATATATGCTATCTTAAAATTCTCTGTCAGACATTGTTCAGTTAATCTCTAACTACTGAAACTCTGTGAGACAAAAAACAACCCAGAACCACGAAAGAAAAATGAAAATAATGGGTAAATTCCTTTAATGAGATCATAGTACAGCTTAGCCATGGAAAATGCAGTGGTCACATAAAGGATATTTTTTCCACAAGCTATTAGAGAGAAACTGGATCACTGGAAGACCTTAGCTAGTTGCAAGCTTTGCCAGCTGGCACAGGATAAATGAATTATGGGTAGGACATGTTTGCCTTTGACTAAGAGGAGAACACTAATTTTGCATTAGCTGTACATTAAATATCATGATAGATTTATGATAACTTGTTAAGATTTAAATGCATGTAGTGTAGACACAAGGTAATTCTGGTAGTGGGTATCTTAGTATGATCCCAGGAATGTTCACTTAGGATAAAACTGTAGCTGTGGAAATGCTACAGTAATTAGCAAATCCAGAGGTAATGAAAACACAACTGCACTTTAATGAACAGAATAAATAAATGCAGTGTGGAGAAGTAACAAAACACAGCTTAAATATAATTATGTAAATTAACTACAGGATGAAATGATGCTCAAAGGATGTGTCTTGGATTTTTTTTTATCCTGCCAGGTGAAACTTTTGATATCTGTTGACCATGTACTTTTGACAGAACTGGGGAGTAGGTAAGATAAACTGCCTGTAAAGCATTGTTTTGTGAAAGAAAAGCTTATTTTTATTTTAGCAATAAAGAACATCTATTCGTTTTGTATTTGGGTTCTGATGTGACCTGAAATTTCCTCTGAAAATTCCCTTTGACTCTTTCAGAGTGATGGATCTAAAAGAAAATCTAACAGAAGATGGGTATCCACTTAGCTCTACATTACCTGAGTTTTACAAGACTTAGGGGATATTCTTTCCCAAGATGCCACTGATAATTCAAAGCTAATAACTGCAGTCTAGTAAACAATCAATTTTAAAAAAAGGAACTGAGCTGTTCCAATATCCATTATTGAACATTTCAGATACTAGGAGGTTCAGGTTAGCATCAGACTAGACAAACACCAGAAGACTCTGGATATCTAGGCATAAAACTCCACTAAAACCAACACAGGCCCTACTAAATTCTATATTTTGTTCAGCTTTACCTATTTCTCCTTGGGAAAATGGTAGTTTTGATGAATGCAAAAAGAAACAAATTTCACTCTCCAAAAGTATATTTTTAAATTTCCATCAAATCAAGAAAAATAAGTTAAAAGATAAAAATGTAACACAATCCAAAACTACAATGTTGGGAGAGGAGGAGAAATTCAACCCAACAGTATTTATCTTCTCTCTGTCAGCTAAATTTCATATCCACATAAGGCATTTTTTCCAGCTGAAGTTGCTGTCCTCCAGTCTCCCTGCTCTGTGACAGAGCAGCAGCTGGCAACATAGCTTTATGTTCTCATCCAAAAGACTCCGTGGAGTGGAAAAAAATTGGTACATTCATGAAGCTCATCAGCATAAAATCAACTGCTTACACATCAGAACTGTCACATCAGAACTGTCAAAAAGGGTACTAATTATTTGTAACTTGAAGGAGAAAAAGAAGAAACTTCAAGGAATAATGTAATTTTACACCTGCCCGCTACAGTCAAATGAGAAAGTCTGGAAAATTTCAAAATCCAGCCTGCAGCTGCCCTTTCCTTGAACGCACAGGGAGAGCTTGCAGAGATATAGGTCGCAAAATGCTCTGTTGCTATGCTACTCAGGCAAAAATAGAAAGCTAAATGTAAGAACAGTGTGCTTACATAGGGCTCCAGCAAGCACCAATCAAACAATCAGGAGGGCGAATCCCACCTCCCGCATCTGTTGAACTTCTTATTTTCTACTGTGTTTCTACTTGTATAATGTGGCTTTTTGCAAACATCATCCACAAAGATAAATTTCCATTGCAAATTAAAATAACAGGCAGGATTATTTTGTTGAACATCAATCAGTACCGCTGTATGCAAGAAGGTGCCATATTATCTGTGAACTACTGTTCATATTTGCCTGTCTCCGTCACATTACTACTTTCAAGATCCATAGAATTGATGGTTAAGTTTAGCAGAAGTTTAATAAATCTAAATCATAATTTCAGACAACCGAAGTTTGTCAAATGAGGGTTGTAGACTTTAAATGCATTTCTTATATTTTAGGCCCGTTCAATGAGAGTATACTGCAAATTTTGCCACTGAAACTCTAAACACTTTTGTCAACTGACCATGGATCACAGAATTAAGGCAAATGAAACACAGCCTTAGAAGCTAAGAATTCAAAGGAGAAAATAGACTGTTCCTGAAGTAACTGACATATAAATACCAAAGTCAGTCTCAGGCAGTGAAAACAAACCCCTGGGAATTACAACTTTTACTCCATTAATACCAAACAAATTAATACCAAACAAATTCATCTTGATTAAGCTCATCATACAGAACACCAAAGGAATTCATCATGATTAGTCCCTAATTGCGAAGTACTGCCCCGGATTTAATCAGGTTAACGCCGCTCCTACAGAATGTCAATAAAGACTGTGCTTACCCTCTGTGTCTACCCCTTTCCTGCCAGCCCTTCCAGCCATCTGCTTGTAGGTGAGGGTGTCCAGCAGCCTGCCACCGAAGGTGGGCGTGCGGATGAGGACGCGCCGCGCGGGCAGGTTCACTCCCGACGACAGCGTGGACGTCGCTGCCAGCACTCGGATCAGCCCCTGCCTAAAAGCTCCCTCGATGATGTCCCGCTCGTCAAAAGTCAGACCTGAGGAGATGTGGCTTTTAGTGACCCTTGTGATGGTGAGACTGAGTTTTAAGAGCTAAAAATATTGCTGTCCAGGAAGGGAAGAATGAACTTAAGGAAAATTTGCCATTCAGTGCTAGGAACTGGACCTGCAGCACTACCTTAGTTAACTTCTGACCTGTAAGTGAAGGGAAATTTCACCATTAAGTTTTTATTATTCAACTGACAGCAATATACTAGCTTTTCTAAGGTGCTTGTAGACATTGTAGCAAGATTAATTACTTACTGCATATTTACAAGCATTGCAAGTAAATACATAAAGAAATAAAATAAAAGATGAGAAGACAGTAGGGAACTAGGATTTACTCATCTGCCATCCTGACCCTGGACTCCTTCTTCATTATTCCCATTACAGGTCTAGTATGTATCTTTCTACATTACCTTCAGGGCTTCAAGTCAAATTTATAAGAAATACAGATTCTGTAAGCATTTGGAATTATTTCTCCTACATAAGCAATGCCATAGCTACTGTTGTCTCTCCCAGTCAGTCTTTTCTCTCAGTGAATCAACAGGTGACATACTCTATTACCTACCTAAGTAAGAAATAAAAAATCCAAGTAGAAGTGTTCACAACACATGCTCTTTTTACTTTTATTGTTACATGCCCTCTATTTACTCATTTATTTCAATATTAAGCTGAGGAAAATTGCTCTGAAATACTCTGGCAGCTTTAGAAACAACTTGAAAATGGTGGAGCTGCAAATCAGTTAAGTTTTCAGGCATTTCACAAAGAAAAGACCAGGTAAGTTGTATTCAAGAAATTGCTGTTCTCCAACACAACAGAGAGAGGATTTAGCAAAACAATTTGTGAATTAAAGTCTTCGGCCGCAAAAAAAAGAATTTGAAATTTGCCTGTAACTGGAGATTCTCAAAGCTTATTTAGTCATAAGCTACAAAATGCTTTAAAAAGCAACTGGTAAATTGCTGATACCTGCGGTAAAAAGAGCCCATATGACTTAACCATTACTGCATTCAAGTCCAAGATATTCAGAAATACCTGCATGATGGAATGCCACTCCCCATGGCAAAGTACGCTGGAGCACAGAATCCAGGCCTGAAATGGAACGCTTTAACTGATCCAGGACCTCATCAATCCCTTCTCTGTCGACAACAACTGGGGCAAGGGCTGAGTTTTTTGCAGAACCTTGAGAAAGAAAGTATTTTTATAGCTCCTACTAACATTAATTTGCATTAAAGGCACTGTGCATAATCTAGTCTTCTATTAAGTACTTTTCTCTTACTCTCAGTTTGTTGCAAACTGTAGAACTCCCTGGCAATGATGTCTGCCAGCTTCTCACACCAATTCTTGGATGGACAGAAGAGCAGGACTGAATGGCCACCACAAACAGTCTCATAACACAGGCTCACAATATGGTCTTCATCTCCCTGAATTGAGAAAAAATATTTTCAGTGCACTCTCAGATTGAATGAGGTTTGTAAATGCTGTCCTTCTTCTGTATCCCAGTAGGAATCTTCTACTTCCAGTCAGAAAGAGAAGCAAACAAAGAGCATGGAGCATTGTTATCTTAGTTTCTGTCTTGCTTTATGAAGTCCAAGCACTAGTATGACCATATTGTTGAGGGGAGGACAGTTCTAGACCTACCCATGAATACACATGTAATGTTTTACATCTTGCAATGGAGAAGAACTAGGAAGAACCCTGAAGAAAAACCCCTCTACTTTAACTTGGGAACATTTGCTAACTTGGATGTCTGAACTAAAAGTGTGACATGTAGCATCTAAGCATCCTCAATAAGAAGCACTCAGCAAGCACTGCTGACCAAAGACTGCAAGTGCTCAGAGCACAGTGGAAGGCTTTTAGGGATACTTGTATAGATGTTCATGCAAAAACCTGCTGTTTACAGCTTGCTTTTTTGGTTTTAAGATCTTAAGAGAGTCCCTGCAATTGATCTGTTATGCTTGGCTATGCCAGATTCTCTTGTAGCAAGCAGACCAAAGGAAGAAGAGAAAAATGCAGGCAGTACTGCAAGAAATAAAAAGCACTAAAATGCAAATGAAAACAGGGGAGCGATGGCAGGAACTTCTCTACAAGGATTCAGCCAAATTCAGCTGAAGTGGTGAAACCATCAAGTTCCCTTTTATTGATCCAGTCTGAGGCACAGAAGTCTGAAGGTCCAGCGATAGATTTCAAGCCCAAAATCCCCCAGTCTTACAAAATAAGCCAACTCCTTTAAACCGTTGAGTCATAAGCCTAGTTTAGCTCTTTCTCACGCTTAATTTAGTAACTATCTCAAAAATATCCAAATGCAGCATCACCTTCTCAATATGACTACATAAAAGCTAACTTCCAAATGCTCTAGTGAAAAACATTTCCTTTTGTTTCCAGGATACTTTTTCTTTGCTGTGCCACTGTTCCACTGACAAGAGAATGGCTGTGCACAGCAAGAACAGAGTGCAAAACATTCCAAAATACTGCTGCCATTCAACCTATATTGCCCAACCACTACACTCGTATTATACAGAGCAGTTGAAAGGAGTGGAGAGAGAATTCACCCTTCAAACACTCCACAGGAAAGGACCTACAAGTAGAGAACTCAAATTTCCCACTTCTACCTATTTGGTTCTCTGAAATCATTATAGTATGTTACCCCTAACTTGCCATATCCTTTTCAAGTGTGCAAAAGGACTAACCACAGAAAACAGATTCAGAAGAATTAGGATGGCCATCTGCCTTCTAATCAGTGTCAAAATTAGATCATTTAGCAGTTTGACATAAGCAGGTTCAATACCAGGTTTTAATACAAATACTTTCTCCCAATTATGAACGCAAATTCCTTGGCCTAGGCAGGAAATACTTACCTGCATTTATGAAAGCGAAGTAGATTTCCAGACACAAGATATAGTGGTGGGTAAGGGGAGATTCAAACTCTTTATACCTGTCAAGTACTCAGAAACAACACAACTGCAAAGTCAACTTTGTCTTCAAGTCAGATTCAATAATCTTCAAGACCTTTATGAGCATGTATTTTGGGGGTTTTTTTGTTTAAGTCAGGAGAAGACAAAAATACCAATTTTATTCTCAGTTTGAGCATGAATCTATAAAGTTAACAATGAAGTTGTTAATGTCATCTATTTAAAATGTCATCTATTTAAAAATAAATAAAAAAACATAGCAGGACCTGCCTTTTTAAGTTTAGCACTATGAAAGGTGTCATCCCAAAGCCACTGCTCAGAGTTTTGTTACCTTCAGTTGCAGCTTGGGCTGGAATTCTCGCACTAAATTCATGGAGGAGTCATATATGTTGCTGCCAATTTTCACCCACTCCTTGAGGGGCACAGGGCGGAAATCTGTACAGTACAGCTCTGCATCTAACCATGAGGCCAGGAGCCCCAAGTTAGGGAGGGTAGCACTCATGCCTACTATCTGTATCCCACCAAAACCAGGACTGGTGCTCTTTGTGTGTCTGGAAGTGGTTGAAAGAAAATGAAAGTTAGTGACAACACAGGCTTAATGCTCTGGAAAATGGAATTCAGAAAAAACAGTTCAATCTACTTCCTTCCAGCCTCTCAAGTGCAAAGCTAATTTTTCAACTTCTTGACAAAGAAAGAAGCCATACTCTACTCTTAGAAAACACATCAGGTTATGCACTGATAGCAAGATAATTCAGCTTTTAATCAATTTGAACCTAAACCTTTACCTTCTTTAGGTAGTCAACAGCTATAAATTGACTGCGTATTTGGAGAGACTGAAAACAAATACAAAGATCAACTAGTTCCTTGCCACTAACAAAAACATGGAAATAAAGGAATGGCTCCATCTCCACTGCAATCTTTCTAAGCTTAAATACCTTAACTAAAACAGTGCTATTTGTTACCATTTCAGGACAAATAATATTAGACTAATGTCTTCCTAGATCTGGGAAGCAAAGCCCAAAGTACAGCAAAGAAGCAAGTAGCTTCTGTTCCTAAAATGCTGAACAGCAGCTTTCACTAAAGACAGTGAGAAGTAATGGACTCCTAACAAACCTGACAACACAAACTGCTAATTTAGATACCCAAATTTAGATTTTAATTTGGGCTTTTACATCCACATAATAGGGTTTTTTTTATGCTTCTAAGCTTGTCTTTGAAAAGTACTCATTTGTATTGCACTGAGCCACAAATCAAGACTTTAAAAAATAAAAAGATCTGACAAATCACTGTGAGCTCAGAAATAACCTGAATCTTCTTAGAAGACCCTAGTAAGGACAAGAGAGAGAACACAAGATTACCCAGAAGCTGTAGTATAAAAGGCCAGTCACTGATGAGACAGAATTAAGGAAGCTGGGGAAAGGCAGGCTCTCTGTTATCCAAGCTCCTTAAGCATTTGCTAGTACAGCTTCACCATCAAGGTTACAGGGTTTTGTCCCTAAAGGAACTTCGGACCTTTTCCTCCCTAAAGCAACTTTTGACCTCCAAGGATTAAAAAAGTTCTAGCTCTAGAGCACACTATGTGACTAAGGAGGAGAAAAATCTGCTGCAGAATTTTGGCTGAGTCTGGAAAAGCCTTGTGGAGAAGCATGGACACCCATACAGGCAGTGGCCATCTGAGAACATTTTCTTGCTGTGAAGACACAGCTTGTACTTCAGTGGGACAGGCACTGATCATTCTAATAACTGGCCAGACTGGGCAGTGTTTAAAGACTTTATATAAGCTCATTAAATAACAGAGAGGGAAAAAAAAAAAACACACAAAAACACAGACTTAGAATGATATTTGAGAGAAAATGTGGTTTTCAGCTCCAGGATATCACATGTTATAAGCAAAAGCAGAGCTCACCCTGAGCAGTGCTAACTAAGCAGACTACTGACATATCCTCTAAGCCTTCTCATCAATTCACCATGCACAAGTTCACAGTATGCCCACTCTTCCATCACACCAGAGCACTCCAGTAGGACAATTACACCATTCCATGAAGCACTGAAAAATTAGGCAGGACAAATCTGCTAGCAAAACTGTTTTAAAAAAATCCAAAGTAAAAAAAAAAAAAAAAAAAAAAAAGGCAAAAAAAGAAAAAAAAAACTTAACCCCAACT
>VWZP01008072.1:254466-336618 GCA_013396995.1 Dicaeum eximium | reverse complement strand
AAAAAAAAAAAAGGCTAAAGAAGTAAATGAAAGCTTCAGCCTAACTTCTTTTCCTGAGAGGATAAATCCCACGGTAGCACACAAATTGAAAGCCATAAGGAAAAGAGGGTTTAACTACAATGGCAGGCCCCTGAAAAGTGCTATGATGAGATCTTAATAAAAACAAAATAGTCTAGGTCATTGCTCTCATAACAACCTTGGAGCTATCCTTAATTTCCATTCACACAGAGAACAGATATTTAGTCATCAATTATTTAGCATTAAAAGACAAACCTCTCAGTCTACTCACCTTTTTGCCACCTTCTCTGTAACATATCTCACTTTGGTCAGGAGGAGTTCCAGCAGATACCCTCGATGAGGGTCTCCCAGCATGTGCAACTCATCCACAACCACCACTCCTGGTAAAGAAAAGCATTCAGGTCATATCTAAAAAAACCTCCAAACTAAGAACAAATAGCCTCAATCCTTTCACATTCCACATGATGAACTGAAATTTATATTCACAAATCCATCTTACCAACACCACAATGGCTTCCTTCTGTCACTGAGAGAGACAACTTGTGACCGATGTCATGACATTTCACATCCACCACAACCACACACACACAGACACAATCAGCTTTTAAAAAATAAACAGGCTGAGTTGTTAGTCTAGACACCACACATAACAGTATTGCAGCATCTATTCTGTAACCTCCTTGCAAGTAAAAACCCTCAGAGTTTTTACTTCAGCCCTGCTGGAAAGGAAAATTCCAGCACCTAAATGAGCTAGTAAAAAATTTTGTTGACATCACTATCTTGGTTAAAAACATCATTTTTTACTAATGCAGTAATGTCAGAAAAAAAACAAGAGGAGATGTAATTACACTGGCAGAGTCTGCTTCCTATTAAATTGCTCTTCATTAACAAAACCTGAATGAGCTCTACTATATAGCTTTGGCTGTCTAATGAAAAAAAATCCTTATGTGACAGCTTTGTTGCCATCCTACCTCCTGCAAATGACTTTTTAATCTATTAACCACTTCCATCAAATTTTTAAAGTGTGTAGAAATATCTGAAAGAATAATGTCTAAAAAGGCTTCTGAATATCAGCAGCTGGAGACAACAGACCAGACTAGGGTTCCCTGAGGAGAAAACACAGAGCCACTACTACTCAGGCACCCAGTGCACCTCCTGCACACATATCAGAAGCAGTATATCCCCCTTCTGGCCAGCTGACAGGGTCTCAGGCATATGGAGTAGGATAAAGGAAGGTTAAACAAAAAAAGCAGGGCACAGAGGACATCACACTTCATTAGCTCTGCTGCTGTGGAATTTTTTTCCTCTTTAGTGCAGCTATGTAATATCTTTCTGGTACGGCTAAAATAGCAGGAGCTTAAGGGCAAATGTGACCTTATATTATCTGTCTCAATGCTATTTTTCCTTCTCTTTTTTTTTCTCTCCTTCCTACATATGTTCCTTCTCTCTCCGTCTGTTTTCTCTCTCCTTCTCTTTCAAGCCACTTCAGTTAGAAAAGAGTGCTGCTCTGCTTCATCAGCCTCTTTTACAAACTCCCACCCTCCTGCTCCTCTGTCTTCCTGTACTGCCTCTATTCTGTGCTTGCTTGTAAAAAATGGCAATTCATTGGTCACCAAATACTTATTTGTTCAGCTACCAGAATAAACTTCTTCCTGCTTCCCCATACAACAATCTGCCTGAATTCTTCCAGAGCCAAGACAGGACAGTTTAATCAGATACCTATCAAAGTAAAATCCATGCAAGTCACTTCAAACCTTCATCAAACTACAGAGGTACTGAAAATGAGGCTAGTCTCAGTCTGCTATTTCTGTCTGCAAATTAGGTGTGTTCCTAGAAGACAGCTGAAAAAAACCTACTAAAAAGTGCCTGAGAGCTACCAGACATGTTTACCATAGAATAACTAGGTTGTTTTAATTCCTCATCCTGTTTAAAACTAAAAAGTTCTGAATGAAAAGCAGGGAGGACTTGATTTTTTAAAATATAATTAAACTAGTAACATTTTATTTTCAAGTTTAAATTAAGAAACAAATATCACAACAGCATATTACAAATCCATTCCCAGCTGACACACTGAGAAAGCAGCAGATTCTTCTCTAATCATTTTCCTAAAAATTTCTTTAGCATCAGTGTCAAGAGGCTGAACAAGAGGAATATCATCTCCCATGTACCTGGATGTTCTAAACTGACACATTACATAATAATTAGCAACACAACATTGCTTCTAACTGCTTCATACAGCAAAGAGGGCTCTGGCAGGCAGAGCATTTGAGTTTCTCAACGATTTCCAAAGGCAACGTGAGCTATCAGCATGGGGTTGACATCAACAAAAGGAACAGCTCAAGCTTGAGATGGAATCCAGCCAGGATTGCAGTCATCTCCCAATAACTCATCTCAAAAGATAAAACACCCTTGTTACAAACTGGTCTAAATTTAGAATTAATTAGAAGACAAGGTACAATCTTGCAGTTTCAGACAAGGTTCCTTTGGGTGACAGCTAAACTGGCATTTTCAGTTCATACCCATATTTTACAGCTTTTATGAAAATTTACCTCCAAACAGAAAACTTGTCCTTTTCTTACATAAAGATGACTTTTTAAAATCAAATTTAATTTAAAAATCAATGTCAGAGAAGCATATAAAGAAAAAAAAAAAAAACATTTTACCCTTATTTCTGTTATATGGCCATACTGGGGCATAACGGGAATGGAGGTTTGCAGCAGAGGTATTTTCAAATGGTGAAAGAAAAACATGATGCTTTAAGGAGGTATTGGTATTGAGAACACATATTCAAACTCAAATCCTATAGTCACTTGGCTGCTAATATTTAAATTACTCTTTTCAAGTACATTCGTCTTCAAAAGCACAGCAACATGTAGGGATGAAATGGAGGTTCCAGCCAGAGGGATTTGGTGTATCTCTAGCTTCTGAAAGATGACATCATTAAACAATACATTTTAATATACTGAGTATGCTTCCAAGGCATACAAGCCAACAAAAAGTTGTTTATCCTGACCCCACTGTCTGCCCTGTGCCGGCAGTACAGCTTGTACAATATGGTGACATAGGATCAAACTAACCCTAGTTTAACCAAGCAAAAAAACTTAAACCAAGTAGCCATATATTGAAATAAATAACAGGCTTTCTTCCAAGTGAAGGGATGAAGATATACATTCAAGAATCGAGCTGGACTGCAGGAGCTTTCATTTGAATAAGTTTAAAATGCTGCACAACAGTCACCCACTCATCTTCCAGCCCTCTGGCAGTCTCTAAAGCATTCATGGTGATTCAGCCCCTATAGATCCAGGTGTGAATGTGTTATCCCATGATCTCACACTCTGAAAAAACTTGCAAGGTTTTATTTCCCATTTTCTCTCTAAAAAGCTCTTCTGGTACACAATGCAGCAGAATATTATGATACCAGATGCACACAGAACAGCAGTTTCAAAGGTGGAGGTCTCAGAGCAGTTCGATCCTCATCTGTTTTTGCAGTTTTTATATTCTTAAAATAGCAACTATTTTCTTAAAAATAGCAACTTCTATGAGCTATGTTACAGAACAGAGTGAAGATGAGAAGGATTAGTGTATAAAACATAACTGTGTATAACTTTCTTGAGCAGAGAAAAAAAGAGAATAACAAACTTCTGACTGGACTAGGAAAGCACATCTCTCTCCAAGTGTACAGGGAAACATTGGGCTTCTTCAGGTTTTATCTCATCCCCAATACTTAATGAATACTTTCATTATCTAGTGGCCATCAGGGCCACAGTGACCCAGAAGCCAATGTTACAAGGACAGAGGGTTTTTGAGCAAACAAGACAGAAATTAATGGCACAGCCCTCCCAGTCACCATGCCTACCCAGAGGAGCACTATGTATTTATTCTGCTTATCTGGATCCAGATGAGCACAGAATGTAATTCCTTCTCTTCCTCAAGCTAAATGAAGATAGATCTTAGATTCCACAATCTCTGTCTAAAACAAATGAACATAATACATTCCTGAACTCAAACATATCTCAGAACTTCAATTCAGTTTTATTAATTAGTGAACAGTTCCCAGCAATGGGAATAATTGTTAAATGCAGCTTGCCATCCATTTGAGACAAACTAAAGCCTGCAGCTTCTACCTACTCATCCCACCTGCTGAGCTACATGGAGCAGTGCTGACTGTTCTCCTAAATCCAAATAAGAGGTTCTCTGGAAGAAGAAAAGTGCTGCATATTCCTATATGGTACATCTGTCATATACAGAACTCAGAAAATTTGAATTATTCCATGATTTCACATGTACTCAGAATACGTAAACCACACAATGGTCAAGCCATAGTATTTTACCCAGTGAGTCCATTTTGTTTTCTTCTATCAGCCTATTGATCAGTCCATTGGCTTTCTCAATGGTGCAGACAGCAACATCCAGAGCAGAGAAACGTCCAGCAGGAGCCATGCTTCCCATGTAGCCTTCAACTCTCACATCCACCTCCTGAAACAGGGCCTGTTTTCCAAGGATACAGATCATCATGCCGAGGTTACAACTCTGAATTTTGACCAATGCCTGCTGGAATCACGTAAAAGCCTCCACTCTAGATCTACAATTTCTAGTACTTTTAATGCCAGCTAATCAGATTAAAGCCATATCTCAGCCAGTTAGTGACACTTCTTTTTCCCACTCTCATTTTTTTATTTCCAAAGCAGAAGCCACAGAGTACACATTGCAAGACAATGTACATAGCTGAGTAAAAGATGAGGATCGCTGCTATGTATAAGAAGATTTAATATTAAAAATGTTAGGGAACACAAAGAGCAACAGTTTATAATATCAGTGGCTTATGTACAAAGACACCTTCCTCTTGAGAAATCCTGGGCAAAAGCCAAACGTGGCTCTCCAAACACAGTGACCACACATCTCACACTAAAAGCCAAGAACAGTAACTTCTTCTCTTCCAGGTCTCCTTACTGCAGTGCCAAAGCTTTGACATATCCCACACAGCATTAGCAAAAGGTACAAATATTTGGACCTCACAGGTAAGTCAACTTTGAGTTCAACTATGTGCAGCTATGGCCAAACTAACTTCCAGGAGTAGCACAAGAGAACACTGATAGTCCTCCAGTTTTACAAAATTAAAGCAAAAACATGTCTCCATTACCAAGCACTTCAAAGTAGCTTTTGCATTTAGTTTGTAGGATTTCCTAGCAATTTATAAAGTTAAGGTACCATCTCAGTTAATGAACAACCAAACTGCCTTAACTGCTAGAAACTATAACAAAAATGCCTGCTGGGTTTGTATTTGGTTTTAGTCATTGTCATTACCTAATGACAACAGTGTTTGATATGGAAGTCTTTCAAGAAAAATTATTTATGTCTTGAAGAGTGTTCCTACTGTAATTTTATTTTTTAAACGACTAAGGCAAGGAAGCCAAGACAATGATATTCTGGCAGAAAAAAGAATTAGCAAAGTCAAAGTGAAATCAAATGCACAAAATTGTGGTGGAATACCCCAAGGAAAGCTCAATACTTTTATCCTTAAGATAACATTTACACCTTCCCTTTGTACTTTTCCTAACATGAGCTTTCATTAGAAACATAATTTAAATGTTGTATATTATCAAATTGGTGAATAAATGCAAGTAACAATGCTTTAAAAGTCAAAGCTGAAATAAAATGTTTTAATCAACTCCATAAAACTTTTCTAAGTTTACCTTTTTGGCTCAAAGTTTCTTTTTTTTTATCACCAGCTTAGAGCAAATTTTAAATTATCTACAACTTCTTTTTGAAAAAATTCAGCAATTTATTTTTTCCCCCCAAAATCCATACTTTTGCATGTCTATTTAAAAAATGTGACCCAACAACTACTACCCATAAATTTACCCTCCTTGAATGCTACTTACCTGCAGGTAATATTTCTTCTCCTTGGCCACAGAGACAAAGGGAAGGATGAGAAGAGCTTTCTTACGAGTCTCCAGGACTCGCTTCAAAATAAGCAATTCTGCAACAAGAGTCTTTCCAGCACTGGTAGGAGCTTGGGAGAAAAAAAAAAAAAAGAGGTGGGGGGTTTAATTCATTTTTAAAGTTAAAAAATAAATCCAAAGAACAAGCATCACAAATCTAGCATAGAAGGCAGTTACTGGAGAACTTGGGGTGGGACTCTTCAGTTGATGTCTCTCACCCACAACCACATTTGCAGGCACCCCTATAAAGAGTCAAGAAGACTGAAAATCACCCACCTCTCATTTAAGTTCTTAATCCTCTCAGTGCTGCTCTAGAACCTTTTTCCCATGAAGGGTAGACAACCAAGTGCCATTTCCTACAGATTTCTAATTCACCAGTCCTACTTCTCCTTCTGCATTACTTCCCCTTCTGCACACACACCCCACACACAATATGTGATGAAAAACGATAACTGGACTGAGAAAAAACTAATAACAAATAGTATTCTCAGAAGTATGTGTTGACAGTCTGTAATAAAAAAGTCACCATTAGCTGACTCCTAATTATCAACTTCTAAAGGAACTTTAACAGAGAAAATGGGGCAAAAAGTCTCTCTTCACATCTGGAAAGGAGATCATTAAGTCAAGTCTGAGGTACAGCAATGGGACAGATCTTAAGATAGCTCCAGAAGAGAATCTTGACCTTTCTAGCTGCCAGATCTGAATGTCTCAGCACCAGTGAGTCCTTGTAAATGGCAGTGGAAAATTTAGGGGGGACTGGTTTTGTCAGATGTTCGCATACCTGAGTAAACGAGGTTCTTCCCTTCCAGAACTTGTCCAAGCATCAGGCATTCTGCTTGCCATTCAAACATCTGCACCACACCCAGACTGTGGTATTTCTCCAGAACCGCTTTGGGAAGACCCCAGCTTGAAAGGAGCAACTTGTCTGCTTGGTCTTCAGGAACATTTACCTGCTGATATTGCCCTTTGGAAGGAGAAAATAAAAATAAAATTTTAAAAGTCAAGTATCATCTTTGCATCTGAGGTCACTTAGGTTATACACCTAAATGTCAAACTTCTCTACAAACTCCTGTATTACAAGAAAAGGCAATAAACTATCTGTCCTATATATTTCAATATTTTGTGTGCATGGTTCACCATTTTTCTTATCTTCTGACATACTTTTTTCAATTTTTCCTCCTGTAAGATTTTCTACATTCGATTAATTCCTTCACCAAACTCTTGCCCTGGTATTTGCTTTTGAGGCAGAGCAGCCATTACCAAATACATAGTCAAAGAAAGCTTCAGCACTGATTGATGTAAGAGCATTGCAATGTATTTGCCATCTTGTCCTCAACCACACCATTTCCCTTTTAAGTTACTGCTACTGAGATTTCAGTAATTCTCACTGATTACAGAACTTCCCAGTGTTTTTTGTTTTACAGATGGAAAACACAACCTAAAGCAAACAAGCAGCTTAAGCTACTCTACACATGTCATATTTCAGTTTATTAACACTGATTAGTATCTTCACCACACTGCCAGTTCCCCTAGCTTAATTAAGTTCCTTGCTGATTACTTCTTGTCTTAGTAACCCTAAACAACTTTGTGCTGACTACAGACACTGTCTCCTCCCTCTCCTTCTGCTCCCTTTTTCCAAATCATTAGGAAAACTCGAGCTTTTTGTCCCATTCAGATTTCTGATCCAAAGGAATGCCTCGCCTACCACCCATAAATATACAGTTCCTGTAAAAACATTTTGTGAAAGACCTTGTCAAATTGAGATGAAAACCAAGTAATCGTGTGTACTGCCTCTGCTGTACCCTCTCTTCTACTGGTACATTCACAAAATTCTAAAAGAAATTTCCCACCATTGTTGACAGCATAAGAGCAGGCTAGATTAATAATCCCAGCCTGCATAAGCAGCCAGCATTTTTTCTCTCATCACACTAAAAATTCCAACTGCTGCCTTGAGGTTAACCCCAGCCTAGGCTGTCAGTACTGTAGAATCAGTCTCCTCTACACAGCTTTGCTTCGCTTTGTGTAATCAAAGTACCCTAAAATACTAAACAAAAACTTACACACCCTTGGGAGAGAACAGAAATATGCTACAAAGCAGAACAGACTTCCCAAGGGGAATTCAGAGGAGACCAGAATTGTCTATCCTAAACTGTGACTGCGGTGGATTGACCCTGGCCGGACACCAGGTGCTACCCAAAGTCATTCCCCTCCTCAACAGGACAGGAGAGACAAAATACAATGAAAGGTTCATGAGTAAAGAAAAGGACAGGGGAAGACCACTCACCAATTACCATCACAGGCAAAACACTTGCCTCGGGGAAAATTAATTTGTTACTAATCAAATCAGAGTAGGATAATGAGGAAGAAAGCAAAATCTTAAAAACACCTACGCCCTACTCCTCCCTTCTTTTTAGGCTCAACTGTACTCTCAATTTTCTCTACTTCCTTCTCCCCAGCAGCACAAGGGGACAGGGAATGGGAGTTGCAGTCAGTTCATCACCCATTGTCTCTGCTGCTCCTTCCTCCTCAGAGGGGAGCTCCTCACACTCCTCCCCTGCTCCAGAGTGGGCTCCCTCCCACAGGAGACAGCCTCCATGATCTTCTCCAACGTGAGTCCTTCCCTCAGGCCGCAGTTCTTCACAAACTGCTCCAGTTCGTGTCCCCCATGGGGTCACAAGTCCTGCCAGCAAACCTGCTCCAGTGTGGGCTCCTCTCCCCACAGGTCCTGCCAGGAGCCTGCTCCAACGTGGGCTTCCCACAGGGCCGCAGCCTCCTCCAGGCAGCCACTCACTCCAGCGTGGGAGTCTCCACGAGCTGCAGGTGGATCTCTGCTCCACCATGGACCTCCATGGGCTACAGGTGGATGACAACCTGCAAATCTCTGCTCCAGCACCTAAAGGACTTCCTCCCACTCCATCTTCACTGACCTTGGTGTCTGCAGGCTGCTTCCATCACATATTCTCACTCCTCCAGCTGCAGCTGCCATTGCACAGGCTTTTTTGCCCCCTTCCTAAATACATTCTCCCAGAGGTGCTACTGCTGTCGCTGATGGCCTTGGCCAGTGGTCCAAGGTCCCTCTTGGATCTGGCTGCATTGGTTCTGTCCACATAGGGGAAACTTCTGGTGGCTTCTCACAGGAGCCTATAGTCCCCCCCCTTGCCAAGCAAATCAAATACAGTGACTAATGTGGCAGAATTAGGATTCAGAAACATAAAAAACCCTACATGATGGGACCTCAAGCTTTTTCCCTAGTGTTAAAAACCAACAGATTTCATGTAAAAGATGGAATGAGCAAAGGATCAGGTGATTCAGCTGTTTGAAGAATATTTTTAGATTAGAACTGAAGATGTGTTTAGAAACTTGTGGCTTGGGGTTTTTTGGTTTTTTTTACTAAAACAATGCTAAGAAACAGGCAAAATTAGGAAGACACAAATTGTTGGTTAAAAGCATTAGGTATTAGATTTCTCAGAAAGACAACCGTTCCAGAGTGTGGGGCCAGTTAAACACAAGAGTGTTGCTTACTGAATTGTCTTTGGGCAGCTGAGTGTGGAAATGTATACACTGCCTTGCTCTGTTCCATTGGCAGAAATTCACAAAACTGTATCTTGCAGAGCATCAGTGAAAAGATGTGACATGACTGGAGAAGAGACCAAGATATGTAAATGCTTTAAAAAGTTACAGAAAAATCACAAAAGAGATGAAACTGCAAGATGCTTTGTAAATATCTTGATTTAAGATGTTGTATGCAATCTAGATGCTGTATACGTCTTGATTTCTCTCTTGATTCAAGAGCACAATAAGCTGGTAAAATGTATGTATGGCACCTAGAAGCGTCACTTTAAGTGGCTCTGTCTGGCAGCAGGAGCACTTGATAGGACACCTTGCCACAAGATGTTCATACAAAATCTTGTATATTGCATACAGAAATATATTGTGTATACTTCTTCTGTATTCTATATGTATTCTTTGATCAATTTCGCAACGTAGGTAAACAAACCTTGCCTGGTGCACCAAGGAGAACGAACTATTCCGATTGTTGTATTATGGCAGCACCTAGAGGCCAAGCCAAGAATAAAGCCCACTGTTACCCGACACACAGAATGCCCCCACCTCAGAACTGCGCACAGAATACACATTTTCTTATTTTCTTCCTCGACTACCCAGCGAGGCGTGCAGGAAGCACTTCGATCACACCCTGCTAACACGAGCACGTAGCTGGGCTGCAGCCGCTGCCCTCCAGGGGCAAAGGAAGGGGGGAGGCGCGGCCCGAGCAGCGCTGCCCCCGGCCGGGCCAAGGCCCCGCGCCAGCGCCGGGAGAGGCTCGGAGGGTGCCCGGTCCCTTCCAGCAGCGCCCCGTTACCCCCGGGACAGCCCCGCTCCCCCTGGCCCGGCGCGTCCCGACCCGCCGCGCTGCACCACCGAGGGCAAGGCGGCAAGGGAAAGAAGGGGAACGGGAGAGAAGGGCTGCGCTCCCCCGCGCCGGTACCTGCCGAGCCGCTGCGGCGCAGGGAGAGGTCGAGGCCGGGCGGGGGGCTCAGCACAGCGCGGCGGGGAGCGGCGGGGCCGGGCGGCACAGCCTGCCCCGGCATGCGGGGGCCGCCGCCGCGGAGCTTCGCGGCCGAGACTGCGGCGGCACCGCTCGGGCTGACAACGGGGCCGCCGCCATCTTCCCGCCGCGCCATTCAAACCCGGCCCCGCCCCGGCCGGCGGGAGGGCGGCCTCGGGCCGCGGCCCCGGCGGGAGCAGCGAACGGGCTGGAGCACGGAACGGGCTGGAGCACGGAACGGGCGCTCCCGGAGCAAACCCGGCACCCCCGAGGCGTGCGGCCACCGCGGAGTAGGGGCTGTCTTCGAAAAAACACCGGTCTTTGCTTAGGCAGCGCTCCGAGCGTGCGGTACGCGAGCTGTACCGGTGAAAGGCCGAGGTAATTAATGAACGGCCTGCTTCAACAAAACAAGGCTTACCTTGCAGATCCGAAGCAACAGGAGAGGGCACAAAGGACAAACAGCCTCGTTTGCTGTTTCTAATGTCTCTGACGCCAAAATAGCTGTTTCTATGGAATAGATTCTAAAAGACTAGGACTGGTTTCACCTCTCCTTAGCAACGCGAATATGAGGAGCAGTTCTATGAAAATTCTGCAGTACCCGAAAAATGCGTGTCTTTGTCCATCACCCACAGAAGCGTTAAGAAGCATTATATCAAAAAATAAGTCTTTTCTAAGTTGCTTTTAATTTCAACTGAAGAAAACATACTGATCTTTCCAAAAATAAGGACAGCAAAAGGTGAACATTGAAAGCAGGAGTATGAACACACGCAGTAATTTCCTTCTGGACACCACTGCTTTATTTTGGGTAACACAAACACACCCCCCACTCAGAAACACTCTTCATGTTCTGTATCTCTCTTCAGAGAAATGGATCACAGCTTAGGAGGCTGACATCCCATGAAGAATCACCAGTGCTCATCATCTCAAACAGATTTGTGCAGAAATTTCTGGCCCTTGAAGAAGAGCATGTGCTCTCATTCCCATCATTAAATCTTAAAATTAAATAGAAGCAAAATTCTGCTTCCACTTCTGCAAAGAATACTGCTGTCATTTCAGACAATTATATATGATTAATGTAAAGGATGGTCTAACGGAAGAGTCAACATATTTCAATTGTCTTTAAATCAAGCATCTCAAAAAGCTACTTTCATGGTTCAAGTTTACAAAACAAGATGCTAATAGTAGGCTCTTGTGTGTTTCAAAGCCCAAGCACCAGACAAATACAACACACATTTTTTCCCCAAAGCAATTATTTTAATGAATTGACACTCGGAGAATGTATCCATGCTGCTACTCTGTTGACCAAAGTTAGATACATTAAAGGGCAGAGAGACATACAGAAATCCTCTGCTAAAGACTCCTCTACAGGAAACAATTCCCACTGCAGACTAACCGCTTCCTGTATTAGTACTGAAAAAATATTGAAGAAAATAACTCAGTAAAGATTTCTACTTAGTAACAATATATATTTCTATTGTGCCAGAAAAAGACCAGAATAAGCACTGTTGATATTTAAAATGCTCACAGCATAAACATGTTTCACTTCAACATGTAGTTTTATAACTGCAGTATGAAATCTATTACTTCCTCATCACTTCATGTCCTCCTTACATTTTTCAAAAAGCTATTTAAAATATTAAAGGAGACATCTATTTTAATTCTACTCTTTTTTTTTTTTTAAGGGGAAAAAGGCAGGTTTTGCTGTCTGAAATTTTTAATTAATGAAAAATAGTTTACAAAATTTGAGGACAGACCTACTTTACCACAGTAGGAAAAAGAGCTAACTAGCAACCAATCGAAGAATTTGGTTCCGTAAGTATGTGCACAGCTGGTTCATCAAGTCTCTGTTCTGTCCTTCAACCCAGTGCATCTCTACTACTACATCATTTCCTTCTTTCTTCACGTTCATTAAACACTTGAAGAGAAAACCCCCACTAGTTTCTTTAGGGCTTTGCTCTTTTTCCACTGTCAGATTGCTAGCTTCCTCTGAAGGGCAAGGTTCCTCCTTTGCATCACCAGAACCTTTCCCAAGTGATGTTTCTCCCTGCTTTGCTTCCATCTCCTCTTCCTTCACAGGATTACTCTGTTCTTCTTTGGCAGTAGACTTCTCTGGTTGCTTATCACCTGCCATTATCTGAACATCCTCATCAGGTGCCATAAACCCCATTTCAGAGTCTTCAGCCTTGGGGTTTTCACAGTCTGAGTTGTTGCTCACGCTCTTCTGGCTGTTCTTTTCCTCCTCCATTGCTTGCAGAATATCTTCAGAAGCTCGAGGAAGTTCTCGTAATTGCCTTATTCTCTCTCGTTTCTTTCTCCTCAAATGAATCCAGGAGTTTTCAATGGCAGTCACAAAGAGGCTAATTTCATCTTTTCCACATGGGACACGTTTATGCTGAACCTATTGCAGAAAACAGAATTTCATACGATCCTCTCACAATTATGCTTTCAATTAGGATGTTAACATGTAATACTTCATACTGTACCTTCAGATCAGTGAGAATCTTCTCTACCCAGGCTCTAACCACAGCAATAGCTTCTACAGCATCCCAGCCCATAGCTGCAGCTTTGATGGATAACTCTTTGACTGTAGAAGCCAAAACCATGAATGTAATTGGTTTTCGTGGTTTTTCTAATTTTCTTCTTTTAGAGGGAGGTGACTAGAAGAAGAAAGAAAGAAAGAAAGAAAGGATTACAAGGCTATGCAGTGTTAGTGGGGTGAATTTTGTACTCAGAAGACTGTGATTCCATAAGACATGAGGATTAAGAGTGCAACATAAGGCACTAAGCAGTCATTCACATGGCCCGTGGTCCACTTCACCCCCAGGAGTTTTAGACTGAAACCAGCTAACAGGATCATGCACTTTATGCTAGCCTGATGGACAGAGGGAGTTTATCTTCAAGTATTAGGCAAAAAGCTTCATTGGTTGCTTTAAACTATGAGCTCTCCAAGAGCTGAGAAAGTGTGGCTGCTCTTTGGAATAGAGGCCAACTGCCAATATCCACATTTTGATCCAACTGCACTGAAGGTTTACTTGCATCTTCCTTAAGATTGGTTATTGTCTATACCTATACTCAAATATACAAACATCCAGATCCAAAAAAGCAACTGGCTCACATTTAAGGTGAACAAGCTCCACTTACATTCATGTAGGCAAGTCTGAGTTAGACGTGGTCATACCTATTTGGTAACAGAATCCACATGTTAAATTAAAACTGAGTTCTCAGATGGAAGTTTAAATTCAAATCCAGCCCCAAACTTAGTGTATTTTTATTACTTCTAAACTGCTATTTGAGGTACGTTACAAATTATCCTTATTTTCACTGAAACCCACAGGAAATTCCTACAATGGCTTCCTTTTTTCACCCTCAACAAGGGTCACTTATGAATCACATGTCACAACTGCTAACAGACTGGCAGCCATCTAGGAAATTCCACTGTCCATACAGCCCAGCACATCCAGTATTCCAGTCTGAAGAAGAACACTTTGTACCACAGTAGTTAATAGCTCATCAGCCCCTTTCTCAAGTAAGAGGCACAGAAAATCACAAGCAATCCAGAATTAAGCTACTTACAGGTACTTGCACATCATCATAGAAACTCCAGGCCAGTGCCCATCTCATGGTGCGTCCCTGGCAGAATTCAGTATGGGTGACTTTAGGAACCTATGCAAAGAAGCAATACATTATTTCAGATTAATAAACAACATTGTTTTACTGCACACATTTCCAAACAAAGCATATTTTCTCATTACACAAACGGAGATTCTTTCTGACATGGCTCAGAGGTGTCAGGGCCCTCTCTCATTTCTCTCCCTTTACTAAGACTGAGGTGCAACAGTTCAAGGACAGAGAAGAAAATCAGATATTTTGTGTCAAGCTCAGCATCTGCTTTTGGTAATTCATCTTTCTGGGAATTTATTTCACCATGCATTCTCTTTCCTTCCACTGTATACAAGGACAGATGTCACAATTATTCTCTTTGTATGGGAATTAGTGAAGAGTATGCTTCCTCCAGAAAAGCCATCCAAAACTCCTTTGCACAGCCCTCTTTAATGAGAATAGTAGCACAAAGTCCCATTTTACTCGCCAGAACTGAACACAAACAAATCATGTTTTTAAATCATGTTACCATTTATTTTATCAACCAAATAGCTAGATTTCATGTGAGCTAAGAGGAAAGAAAGCTAGAATTTCTTTTTGTTGTTGGTTTGTTGTTTTTTTTTAACAACAGTCTTGTTAATGCTATTTTAAAGCAGAAACCCTGAATCTTCTAGAATGCAGATATGCTTCAACATGTGCTAAAGACAACTTTGGAGACAGTATTTGCTACTTACCTGTCAGTTTTAAATCTACAGTAGTTAAACCTCAATTGTTTCCCTAACAAGGAATTGCAGTTGCTTTTTGTAACAAAAGTTCTGTGAAATAATTCCGTAATTACCCACATACATTGAAGCATACTATATTCTGTATAGAAAACAGGCAGGATCTATATGGACTCTCTGCAAACTCACCCCCTGGATTCGAAGTTCTTCTTTCAGTGGTGCTAAACTGCATTTCTTCCCCAACATGCAACTGTACCATCTGCAAAACACACATTAAAAGAAGTGTTTTACAAATAGAGATCAACTGAGAATGGCAGCTATCAATAAGAACTACCTGAATCAGAAAGCTGCAAAAACAATATGAGACTAAAAACCAAAACAACAACAAAAAAAATCACACTTAAACAGAGTGACTAGGACATAGTACAACAAAATTCAGAACAGAAGGTCCAAAGACAGACTGGACAGGGAAATATTTTTGAGCTTTTAAGAAATACATTAGGAGTATTTTAGAAACAACACATGAACAATGAGGAATCTTGTTTCAAAGAGTGACTTCAGTTATAGGGAAGATGTTACACCTTACAAGAATTTGTTTCAACTTCTCCACTTTCTTTGAAGAATGAATCAGAACAAAAAGGAATAACCAACTACTGGCAAGTAATCATGCTCAAAGCAGACATACTGACTATCACTTGTGCTCACTCATATCTTATCCAGGTTTCCATCACATAACCCATATTTTATGAGGAAAAATCAGGAAAAAAAAAAGAAAAAAAAGTAATTTTCTCACTTCTAGTGAAGCTTATCCTTCCACCCAGCTCCACATCTTCAGAAACTCTCAAACATTACTTTAGATGAAGCTCTGTTCTTCATCTAAATTATTATTTGGGCTTTACAACCTCATCTTCTACATTTTTTGATTACTGGATCCAAAAAAGCTTATTCATAAATATAACATATTGAAGTACAAAACTTAAGATTTCCCAGTTATCAAGGGACAGTTTTGTCCAACACTGGGAGAGTGAAAGCCTCATGATATAGTCAGAAAACTGAAGACTATGCCATCTGTTTCAAAATAGGGTCAAAAGAAGGTCTCACTATGTTTTTTATTGCAGCTTATGTTCCCCCAAGACAGCATTCAGTACAACAGTGTCCTTTAGCAGGCAAAGCTGCAAGTTACCAAAATTCAGCCAGGAAAAGACAGAAGGCAATGTCGTAAAGCCTCTTCTATCCCAAAAGTCCTCAAGAATCAACCCTGATCTGTCTCTTATTAAGTACATGTGCTAATTTTGCTGCAAGCTACAAGTGCCACTTGTACAGGCCTTTTTTGTCTTCTGCCTTTAAATACCTCCAGCAGTAACTTTTAATTGCTGCTCGGGAACAATTGGATGTGTAAGTACCATCAAACAAACTGAGCAAATATCACTGGACCATAGCTACTAAAAATAACATTTCTGCATGACTTCTGCCAAAGATGAAGATAAAAGGTTTTAGTTTGGTGGTTTTTGACTGTAACAAAACACTTACCGTAACCTCTTTTTAAGCTGGAGACTATCATGAATAATTCTTTTGACAAATTCTAGTTCTCCTCCCTCAGCCATGATTTCTGTGATCCCTCCTGTATTTACAGAGCTGGGAGGGGGACGCCGTGGATTCCGAGAATTAACTCCCTGGATTAAAAACCAAAAACATTTAACATGAACATTTAATGAAATGTCATGCTGCTCTGTACACTGCTTCCTATCTTAATCTTTAGTGGGCAGCAAGGAGGCACCACCACCTCTACTTATCCTCCCCCCCATCTGAACCATGGATAACAGACAAAGATCCATTCAAATTAAACACACCTGAGTGAATTCCCTACCATCTCAAACCTAGGTAAGCTACTTGTCACATCAGAATTCTGCTAATATGAAATATGGGGTTCCAATACATGTAAGACATGCTAAGTGCATCTATGCAATTACAATCTACACTGCTTAATTAAATCTTAAACCTTCTTTTCTACTGGCTTGCATTACACATTTCTGACTGTAATCAGGGGGTATTGCAAGACCTGTATGATACCGTCTACATGACTAAGGAAATGAAAAATACAGTTAAGCAACATTCCAGGAGCTAATTCCTCTGTACCACTGTTATGCAGCAGGCACCTGATTTCAGATTTACCAGCTGTCTGCTTTCCAAACTCATTTTCTAAGACAGTAAGAACTTGTGAAAGAATGCTACAGCTCATCCTCCACTTTAGGAGGGGTAACAGTTAAGTTTTCAAAACTCCTTTAGGGGCTGGGGAATGAGGAGGGAGAAGACTAAATGCTACTTACGAAGGTTTGGGATTTTCCACTCAACCTTGCCCAAGCCAAGAGGTTAAATTGTTGCTACCTTCCCACTGACTACTGAAGTACATGGAACATGCAGTTTGTTACCTTACCTTAGCTTCCAACTGATTGGCAAAAAAGGGGGGGTTGCACATGCAGAAATCATAAATGATCTCAGATTCTTCTTTCAGTGCATCCATTAGAAGAGTCTTCTGAGGTACCTTAACCACTATGAGAAAAAGTGAATTTGGTCAGTCAGGAACTTACACTTATTTAACATGCTATTCACATTACACATTGTAGAAAACCTATACTTTCTAAACAATGCTTTCTACAAAAGAGATGTAACAAATATCACCATACAAATAAAGCTTTCAGGTCAAGGATTAACATACAAACAGCCTGTATGTTTTTACATACCAGCAGAACCACATGAATCTGTTTAAAACAACAAAGACTGCCTGAGTTATACCAAGTTCTCCACTACAACCACAAATGTGCTTTAAGCCCTTAAAACTACAGGCACTAAAGCTTCACGAGGCCAGTTCCTTTGCCAGCTGCTTTTCCAGTATATTGAAACACCACACCACTAAAAATCAGTGGCAGCAGTGACAGAAAACTCTCATTGTTCTCCACATCAAGTTCTGGATCTTCAAGACTGACATGGGCAACAGATTAAGACATGGTGTTCAAATGGATGCTTCCAAAAGTTTTTACTCAGAGCTCATAAATGGACCTGATTTTTTCTACATTGAGCTCCTACAGAAAATTTTCCAAGCTCATTCCCAGACCAAGTCTGGCATACTGCCTCTGCTACCACAGACAGTGTCAGGACTTCATTCAAGAAGTGAGGATGAAGAACTCTCTGTACAAGATACACCTTTGTGGCAGTGTCTTGCAATTATCCAAGGGGGAAATTCCAGGTCTCCTACCAGCAGAAACAGCTCAAACACTAAGAAATACTTCAGTAACAAACAAGGAATACAGAGATAAAAACACCCCAGGGTGAGGTTTAACTTTCAGATTTTCGTAAGAGTATTTTTCTATCCACACATCCCATGGTAGACAAGGCAGCTTTTTGGCTTAAGCATACACTGACTTAAGTAAATATTCTGCTCCAATAAAAATAATTGAGCATGTATTTGGAATGAATACACCTTCTGATATGCCACTGAACATGGCAAAAATTTGTCACAACATTCGTATGCTACTAAATACCTTACTACATTGTACCTTTTATAAGATCAGACAAGTTATTCTGTTCCACATTCTTCTTGGCATAATTGAAGCACATGTCATCCACTTCTGTTGCAAGGAAATACCAGCCATTCAAAGTTGCTCCAAGTAATGGGTATATACAGGATGCCCCTGTCCCTGCAGGAGTGAAAATCCATGAAAAAGGCAAAATGAGTACTGGTGTTATTTGCAGTGTGGCTGTTAACTATGTACTTATTACACCAAAAATACCTAACCTCAAGAAAATTCAGATTATTGATCATCTACTACTCAGTTCTTTAGTGAACTTAATTTTTGTAATTTGAAAAACAGCATTGTCAAATATGCATTTTTAATAAAAGGAAGAATTCCATAATCTGTAATAAATTTTTAGTAAACTATCAACTTTGGTTTAAGCTATTTTTCTTCTATATGACAATGGTTAAATTATATAAAGAAAGCCAAATACAGTCTGGCTTTACTAAAACAAAAACCCTACCACAAATAATTTTCTCTTCTGCATTTTTCTATCATCTATCACAAATAATTTACTCTGATGCATACAACAACCACAAAAAAAAATCTGTTCCATCAGACTGTCTTCTCTAATGTCCAAAACTATCAAAGAAACCTAAGTGTCAATTAAGATATTCAAAAAGAGAGACAGACAGATAAAAACTTGGTAAAAAAGTGAGAGATGATAGCACAAAATAATTATGGCATACCTAGGTGATCACATTCTCAATGACAACCAAATTTAGGATTAAAGGGAATGGATACAAGAAAAGGGAAAGATATCCCACCACCACAAAACTAGAGTTTGGACATGTATTTAGAATCTGTTCCTGACTTATTGAAACATCAGTAACTTCATCTGTCAGTAGACAAAAGCAAGGAGTTACTTCTAGCACTTCTGTCAAGTCCCTCCTGGATGACTTCCTGCTTTTCCAAAGCTGAAACATCAAAGCCCATGCAAACTCAAACTGAAGATTTTGCAGTATGTGGAGGACTTAGAGGACCTGTCTGTTCTACCCAGCCACCTACTGTGAAGAAGTTCATAGAAATCATTTTCTAAAAGGAACACTGATATCAAATGCATAGAAGCTGTCTAAGAAATGTCAAAGTTACTAGAAGAAAGCTGCTGTGGACACACCGTGTGATGATGATGCAAACCTGGTATCCAGCACAACTCCAGCTAAAAATACAAGTCTTAAATTCCAGGAGAACAAAAAATTCCATTACAAAAAGTCCTGCTAGCAGATGCCAAGAAACATAAAATCTGGCACAGTAACGGAGATTACTGAACCCCAGATTTGAGGAATTCAGTAACCTTAAAGTTTTCATGCCAAGCATTAAGAGGTTAGAAAGGAAATTTCAACTTCTCTCAATTTCATTTTAAGTTTTCTTCAGCACAAAACAGTCTTTGAAATGAAGCCTCTGAAACTGTAAAGGAAAATTCTATTGCCAAATTAAAGATGTGAATTAAATTCAAATGTACTATCACCAGTCCCTTTTAAATAATCCATACAGAATAACCAAAGATTGGGAATCCAAATGCCAATTTTATTATTTGTGTGTGGAAGCTCTTATGGAGCTTGCCTTTCTTTAATTTCTAATGAAAACCAAATTATGGCCATCAGTGTACGTCTTATAAATTCACATCTCTGCTGTTTACATTTATCTGCTGCCTAATCTAGATATCATCCTGATTATTACCCAATAATCCAGACTGAAAGTGGACAACACCATCCATCTGCTGATGCTTGGTCCAACTTAAAAGACATTTTGTTTTCAACAATAAGCAAGAAATCTTCGACCATCTACAACCAAAATGCTTCGCTAGCATTTGCCCTGGTTTCTAATTTAGCCTCTTTTACAATTCAGCTCACATACATAACTGCATTGAAATAAATTAAAATAAAAATTGAAATTTAGAAAGAACAGATCATTCGCTTGTCAAATACACCTGTAACAACAGGAAAAAATGTTATTAAGTGGAACAGTAAAAAAAATTGCTATGCAACTCACAAGCTCTCTGGTGCAGACATCCAAAAGCAAACTTAATAAATTATCAACAAAACACAATTCGCTAGTTAGAACACTGAGAAGAAACACTTTTTAGCTCCTTTAGAATGACATTTTTGCCTGCATTTCTAGAAGCACAGCTTCTGTATACCACACAAAGCTGCACTCAAGTGAGTTCAAGGCCCTGAAAAGCCACACAATTGCGTTCCTGTGTTTGTGCAGAGAAATCCTGCCCACCCAGAAGGCGCCTGAAACACCTGTGGAGCTCAGACTGCCTTCCAGCACAGCGAGCACAGACCAGCTCTCTTTGTTTCTCAAAGAAAAATTATTATTTCTCTCCTGTGGATGTGCAACAATTTGTATCTGACGCTGATGGTAAATAAGGATTTAAACATTTAGCTTTGCCAAGTACCTATGTCAATGCCTCGTCTCAGGGTTTGCTTCTCAGCATCCCGGTGGCCGATGAGATCCTCCACCCAGTGGATGTAGTTCAGCCTCAAAGGGACGGTGGGAATGAGCCTTTCCACGGGGATGTCGATCGTCAGCCCGAAATCCTCCTTCAGCAGGGTGCACGTCAGAGCCCTCACGGCCTCGGGANTGCCGGCCAGGAACGCGAAGTCGGGCGGCTTGTCCTTGTAGCGGTTGCGGGCGTGCATGGATTTGTTGAGGGCCATGTCGGGCCGGGATGTGCCGGGAAGTGCCGGGAAGTGCCGGGAGCGCGGGATCACGGCCACACCCCCGCGCCCCGGCCGGGCCCGCTCCCGGCGCGCACCGCGGCCCCGCGGGCCGTACCAAGGCGCGGCGGGCCGCGGGGGAGGCAGTCGGAGACCGCCCCGCTCGAGCCAGCGCCCGCCGGCGCGACGAGGGAGGTGCGACTGCTGAGGCGGAGCAGTGACCACCGCGGTTCCATAGGATCCTGGAATGTCATGGGTTAGAGGGGACTTTAAAGATTATCTAGTCCCAGCCCCGCTGCTAAGGGCAGGGATACCTCCCACTGGAGCAGGTTGCTCAAAGCCCCATTCAGTCTGGCCTTGAACGCGGGCAGGGCTGCGGCATCCGCAGCCGCCCTGGGCAAGCCGGGCCAGTGCCTCACCACGCTCACAGTAAAGAATTCCTTCCTGATATCCAGGCTAAATTTCCCTTCTTTGAATTCACTTCTTGTCCTATCACAACAGTGACGAAATGTCCCTCTCCAGCTTCCCAGCAGCCCCCTTTGGATACTGGAAGCGTGCTGGGAGGTCTCCACGGAACCTTCTCCAGGATGAACAGACCCAGTTTCCTCAGCCTGTCTTCCTACGGGAGGTGCCCCAGCCCCCTCATCAACCTCGTGGCCTCTGGAATTGCTCCAACTGTTCCACCGGGGAACCTGAGCTGGACCTCGTACTGTCAAAATGTAAATGTTCTATATACAGGTATCATCGGGTATCATCGCTTCAGCGTTAGGTACTCAATGAGTAATGAAGACACACACATGGAATTACATAAACAGTTGCGTTGTTCTGGTGGCTGCTCTGTCCAGGCTCAGAGGCAGCAGCATGAGGAGCCTCCACTCCCATCTTCACGTATATTATCCACCCAATTCCCCTTGGTTACCTTGTAGGAGTCTCCAGCATTCTCTGAAACACCTCACAGCCACAGATTTCTGTAAAATTCCTCCATGAAGCCACTGGCAACCAAGCAGTGGCCTGGGGCCTGCTGCTTGTGGCTTACCTTGTACCACAAGCTTTGCAACACATGGATTTTAAATGATGTATTAAACAGTTTGAGATGGGGGAAAAACCGCAAGGGTTAGACATCATACCCGGGAAAGATTTCCAAGAATTTCCCCACTTCAAGCACTTTCAATATACAGCATGTACTTCTAATAATTATCATACTGTTGTGCTTGTTGAACATATATTATGGAAGAAGTGTATTACAGTGAGCTTTGTACTGCCTCTGATAAAAAAAAAAACCAACAAAATCATCCTCAATTAAAATAGGATGTAGGCATAGCAAAACAAAGCCTCAAACTGGGAATGAAACTTGACATCAGTTCCTGGCTTTGTCACTGACTCTCAGGAATTTCCAAGTTTCAAGTAGGAAATTTTCAAGTGGAATAGGAGTAGTCCTTCCTTATTTAACATGGTGCTTTGGTTCCTCAGACAAAAACATTATTTTTTAAAATAATTTTAAATAAAATAAAGATTAATATTAAAGTATAACCTATTATTATTATTTCATTTAAATATATTTTCCTGTTTAAAAAGCCAGATATAAACCCAAATGACTCACTGTCTATTGTTTTAAAATTCACTCTAAATGTGCTGGCATTCATATTCTTGACTATCTGAGAAGATTCTGCAACTGGATTTAAGTCCTACTTCCTGCCCTCAGCTAGCTTCTTGTGACATGAGGTCAGCTAAGCTTTACATACCAAAGTACATAAAACTTGAGTTTTTAAAAAAAAAATACACAAGACCACCAAGCCACTCACTCCTGACACTTCTCTAAGTTATTCCCCTTCCTCTGCCTCCAGCCACAGTTACAGAAAAGAAGCTGATATGAGCAAAACCAGAACAAAGGTAAAAATATTCACTTTAATTCAGAACATTTAGTGTATTTACAATAGAAAGTTTCTCTCTGGTCAAGGGATTAGAGACTGAAAAAAATCCATGTTACAAAAATGTGGACAACCTGCACCTGGTGCAGGCTAGTTGATTTTTTCCACATCTGGTTCTCCCAGGGTAATTCCAGCGAGAAGGTGATGGGGAGAGCCTGGAGATGGTACCCAATGGCTTCCACAGCCAAGCAGCAATCACAGAATGCAGTCCAGAAGTAGTGTGAAGTTATTCAACAGTTGCTAAAATACCTATACAGACACATACACAGTCCCTTTTGCAGTTAGATTCATCGAATCATCCAGATGTGGATCAGCTAGTAAACACAAGACTACTGACCCGTGTGCAAGCACAGATTTGCAGAGGTGCTCATGCTACCTATGCTCATGCACAGGGAACACCTCATCTGTGAGGTGATGCACGCACTCCTTGCCACCCTGCACTTGGACAAACACACAGGCATGTGTTTTGTTAATGCCAACTTCCATGGTTTCTAGATACAGAAAAAAAAAAAAAAAAAAACTTGAGGCAAAAAAGCACCAACCCTCTCATCTGACTCACTGGCTTGGAATCCTTACTCCTCTGGAACCTGAGGGAAATGGTGTGGAAAGGAAAATGTCTTCCTGTTTCTCACAGACAGAGAACCAGTTCTGAATCTCCAGGAGTCTTTTGCTACAGCAGTACCTACTAGTTGCTACTGGTTGACACCGAGAGGGGGCAATCCTCTCCTGCTCCCAGAAATAGGCACATCCTCCCACCACTTCCTCTGAGTCAGATTTAGCAATCAAAAGGCTGCAATATGAGCCACTTCAACTGGTTGATCTCGCAGAAAAATAGATCTGCAAGAAGTGAGTGAGTATTGCAACATCTGAACAGTCAGCTTAACCAAAGCACCCTACAAGTTTACCCACCACATGATGTGTGGAGCACCTGTTTCAGCAACGACTTGTCACTTGTCCATAGAAGCTGATCTATGATCAAGTCACTCAAAGCTCCTATTTGCATCTTGGTCAGAGTACACACAGCACTTCCTTTTTCAGGTGCTTTCCCTTCTTGGGAAAGGAGGTGTTGCAGAGGTCTGCCATGGCTTAAAGATGAAGTTCATGGGTTGAACTACATGGTGTTTAAGAAGCAAACCTCAGCCTTTCTCCAGCATAACCTGCTGCTGTCTCCAACAAAACCAGCTGATGAGTGTTACAAAGATGGGGAGATACAGGGAAAGAAAGAGAGCTATGATCCCCTCTTAATAGCCAAAGACAGCTAAAGCAGAAGTAGATTAAAGATGGTTGTGGAGGCTGCAAGGTTGAGGAGAGTTCTGGTTTAGCAAAGCTTCTTGAACAGCATCACTGCAGCCACTGAGCTCCATCTGGTTGAGAACATGGCTGATGTGCTCCACAGTGGCTGCACGGCCCATCTGTAGCTTCCACAGTCGGAGCATTTCGTACTGGGCGTCCCGCAAGCGCCGGTGCTCCAGCTCGATCCGCTCCAGGTCGTGGTCACTCAGGCCCAGGCGCCGCACAAACTCCTTCCACCGCGACGGCGGCACGCGATCCACCACGGTGTACAGAATAGCAGGGTCTGTGGAAACAGGGAAAACCGTGAGAACCAAGGTTCTTCCACCTCAAGAAAGAGAACGTGAATAATCCAGGGTTGGAGGTTGCCTTGGTATCTTGCATTGCCCCTCTTGTTCAAGTCTTCTCCAGTTCTCCAGAGTAATCAGACTGACCCATGTGATGTCCAGATTTGCTCTTATCCCTCCAAATGTAATGGGAATGTTTCCATATGCTCTTGTACAAGGTTATGAGCAGAGTCAAGCACATTTGCTTAGGGCCTTGCTGCCATGCATTCTTGAAAAAGAATGAACTATTGAAATTATTCTGGGTCACTACCCCAGAGGCATTAAGGCTGACAGCATGTCAACACATATGACAATCCATTTTCCTGGTAGGGAAAAGGGACAACAGAAGGGCCTTACACAGGTATTTAGCACATACAGATTCACAGGCTCTGGGCATGCTTCTGCCTTTCTACTGTGCCCTGCATGGGTACACATCCAGGTCACGTACACTGGGTGAGGTCTGTCCAGCATACTCCTAGATGCATCTGCATAATTAGGTTCTCATTTGACTGGGGAAGGAGAGAAGGATGGAGGAGTTTCACTTACTGTCTGGAAGCTGTGTCTTCCTGGCAGGTCTGACACAATCTGGTAACTCGTGTGAACTCTGTGGCAGAGGTGCAGGTGATAGGGTTGCATTTACTGGGAATTCTGTTTCCTTTTGGGATTCAGGAAGAAGGATGGAAATTTCATTTCTTTTTTCCTCAACCTGAAAGACACATTACATAGTCCAGAATCACAGCAGCACAATACACCTGTCTCCTGCAAATAACCACTAGCTTCAAATGCTAAAATTTATCCAAGATAGCTGGGGAGTGGGTGTTGAGATTTTAATTCTTCCTACATGCTTTGTTTCAGCAGAAGACACCAAACATTTCTTTCCAGCAGAACCCAAAGACTTTAACTTTCTTTTGGCACCATGAAACAGTAGTCCAGAAAAAAATATTTCTTTACAAAATCAAGTAAGGCTGATATCCAAAATCACCACCATTCTAGAAGGTCCATATGCCACCTTTTCATCAGCCTCCTCTGTAAGGCTGTGGAAACCCCACCTCAGCTGCTGCCTGGGCCTTCTTATTTCAGAATTACCTTGGACCTGAGAGAATACTGTGAAGCAGCACTGAGAGGCTTGTGGAGTCAAGATCTAAAGTGGAGTAAAATTAATTAAATCCTCCAAGCTTGGGGCACACGGAGACAAAAGGGGATTAAGGACTGAACAAATATCTGAACAAAATGCATCCAGAAAAAAACCCAAAAAAACCCAAAAAGCCAGGATTATGAAAAGCATCCTCTAGAAGATGGGAAATAAAGTGTTCCTGGCTCCACCCTCTACAGGAAAAGACTTCTGAGTTAAACAGCCCTATACTCAGCTCACTTGAAAATAACAAGGCCTGAAAACAGCCCATGGGGAAAAATATTACTCCAGATCCCAGGCTAACATATTTGAAAGTGGAAGGTAAGCTCTTATACCCATCATTTTGCTTACCTCTGCTACTGGCTCCTTGGTTGTCTGGGGCAAAGAAACTTCAAAGAAAGAAAAAAAAAAAAGCAGAAATTATTTTCACTTCCTCTCGTCCCAAAGAAAACGGAAAGCAGCTATTCACAATCCTGCCCTCAAAAATGCTTTATAGCAAAATACACATCCCAGAAATAAGCTCACGTGCACTTCCAGTCACAGCTACGGGCCTGGATGCCAAACTGCAGCAAGAGCCTTGGCTACTTAGTCCTTGTGCTACTCTGGCCTTGCAACAGAACAGAGTAAGGGAATCCCACTTTGTCCCTCACGCATGTGCACACACAAAAACACAGACAAAATGGTGTCTATCCCAATCAATATCACTGCACACGCCACTGTACTCACCACAGGAGTAGAAAGATGACACTGTCTTATTTTTCTGGACCAGCTTCCATACTTTATGTGCAATGCAGAGGACAGAGATAGCTCCAAATATTGTAACAAGGGTGCCAAGTACAAGGTTTCCATCTGGACAAAAAGAAGAGAGCAAATGACTGAGTGACTAAGTAAGGAGGAGATAGATAGAGGAAGAACAGCAAGTGAAGATTTGCAAATGGTAGGGAGAAAAAGGGTAACGGTTTGACATAGTGGAAAATATAACCCTTTACAAAAGGCATTAACAGAACAACACCCCACCATGAAAAGATCCCACTGCCCTTCAGTCCCCTGAGCACTCACTCAGCCCAGATGAAGTCGGTGAGGTAGTGACTGGGATAGGACACTGCAAGCAGTCCTCTCCAGTGCAGCTGAAAGAGCGAATCAGAGAGGTGAGCACACATGCAATGAAACTCTAGCCATTTCCAACCATCCCAATTAACAGACAAGTCAAGATGAGCCTGCAAAGCAGAGCAATGCAGAGTGACTAGTGACTTTGGGCTCTTAGTGGGCTGCTGCCTACATGGAGGAGACTGGGGGTGGCAGAGGTGAAGACCTACTTGCCCCAGAAAGGCAATTAAAATACTGCAAAGTTATGTCTCGGTAGAAAGAGTTGTGAGAAGAATTTCCTCCCCCCGTGGAGCTCCTACTGTCTCTCCTACTCAGTGGTGGGGCATACAGAGTAAAAAAGCTCACCTGTTGCAAGGCTTGCAAATATTACTACGTGACAGGAAGAATTGAGGCTTACACCTGCAAATTGCATCTTTGTTCTTTGAACCTGCAGGGGAAAATAACCCAGAAACTGTTGCCATAACCTGGACAGAGAAGAAAACAGAGAAAAAATCCACTCCAAGATCCATGAGAGATTATCCTTTCTTAAGCATGGAAAACTGCTACTGAAGAAGAGATAAAGGATTTGATCTACATATAAAAACAGAGTTGGGGAAGGATAAAAGTTATAAAAATAAGAGTGCCACTGTCCTGAAGGTGGGCACCTCTGTAGAGGCTTGGAAAGGGACTGTAATTACAGAGCAGCTGAAATTAGTGTAATGTGCAAAAAGCAGTAAAAGTCACTCAAGTTCAAGCATGACAGGAAGGGGAAACCACATTAGTCAGGCCAAGATGAGGGAGAAGTGGTCCCTGAGCAGCTGGCACTGCTGAGGAAGTCAATTTGGGCAGTCATGGGACATATAAACACTCTTCTGATGTCGCGAGAGGAAGGGGTAAGAAATGAAAGAACTATGGCTTCTAAGCAAGTCAGAGGAGAGAGCCAGAGTAAAACAGGTGTGGCGAGGAGCAGGCAAGAACAGTGGTAGAAGGACATCAAATTGCATGAGAGGAGTGGAAAACATACTAGAACAAGGAGCATGCATTCTGTGGTGAGTGAGGGACAGGAAAAAACCAGTTCTACATCAGCCAAGAAGGAAGGAAGCTGCTCAAGGACAGTGTGCAATGATGACTCTTGAGGAGAGGCTTAAGTGTGAAACTGTGACAAGACGATTTGAGCACTAGAGGGAACACATTCACCAGCAAACCTCATGCTGGGCAGGGTAAGAGATAGGAAAGGGATCAGGAGCAGCATAGTTTGCAAAGAAGAGAGGATAGCTTTAAGACAAGGTAGGATGTGGGAGCAGCTGGACTGGAAGCACGGGCCTGCTGGATAATTAAAGAACAATGACTAAATTAATTGTAATTGCATCTTTGGTACAGGTCATGACCAGCTGAATAAGATGTTCAGAGGGGAGTGTGTGTCCTTGGGCTGGAAGAGAGGCACTAAGGCATGTTTGTACGTGCAGACTTGAAGACCAGCCTGCATGTGAATGGGCATGGATGTGGGATGTCTGGTCTGGCTGCACAGTCGGATCTGCCTGTGCAACCTTATAAAAGTGCTAATGAAGGAAATAAAGTCAGTTAGTATTGCATCCAATACTGACTTGTGCTTTCTCAGTCACATGAGAAGAAGACATTTAAGGGACATGGAAAGAATTAGACTACAGACAGCAGTGTTTGTTTAAGAGCTCTTATTCCTGACTGGAGTTGAGGCACCTTGGAACAGCTAACAGGAGTACTTCTCCCAGACACCAGCATCATCCCAAGATAATGCCCACTGCCACTGGGTATAGTTCAGCATTACTAGCAGCTCTTTACTTTAGAGCAGTGCACAGAACACTGTGGTCATTCAGCAACTGACTGACAAGCAGCTCAGCTGAGCACTGGGACCAGAGGTATTTTCATCCATTGTACTCAAAGTGTTTCCAGCAGTTGGCAGGGGAAATGCAGTGAGCATCAGGAGAAAGACAAACAAGGAAGACAAGGAGAAACCTGCTCTAGAACATAAAGACCTTGCTTCAGGACATGCAAGGCAGAGGCACAGAAATCAAGTAGAAAGCAGCTCCTCACAACAGCCAAAACCAAGAAACCATTCAAGGACAAAAGAAAGCAGCTATGATAGGAAACAGGGATTGATGCCAGAGCAGGCAAAAATTAGCAGTCTTTGTGGGGAAAGAGGGCAGACAAACCCCAGAGTTGTTCCAAAACTACCATCCTTTCAGTGCAAGGCACTGCAGCTTATCAGAAAGTCTACCCTACTTCAGTACATCTGCACTGGAGCCATAGCCATACTTACAGCTGGCAATAATCCCATTGGCACATGAGCTGCAGTTCCTACACTGGAAGTATTCAGACTCAGAATCAATCTGATACTGATTCTTCTGACAGCCACATACAGTATCTTGCTTTGGGGTGCAGGGGCGCTCTACTATCTGCTGGAGTGCTGAGGAAGGAAAGGAAAAATTATTACTCCTGCCTCTTCCTTCACCTTCAATGAGAGCACTGTTATGATGGTAGATATTGTTATCCCCTAATTTTCACAGAAAAAGGCCAGAAAGGCCTGCAAATTGTATCTCAGACTGTTCCAATTTGGTAACCCTTATTCCTGCTGTTCCCAATCCATCCCCATACACTGTCTTACCCATTCCATTGTTTACTTTTCCAAGCTCCCTCATGTACCTTGTCATCCCCTCCAGCCCTCATCCACCGCCATTTTCCTCACATCCTGCAGATCTGACAGTAACTCACCTGTATGGCAGCGCTTGCACTGGAAGCATTTAGATATGGTGTTATCAACATCTGTGAATGTGCCACTGGCACACGGAAGACAGAGAGTTGCCTGGTCAGGCCCATCACAGTCTTTTGCCTTGTAAGTACCTGCAAGAAAATCACTTAACAGAGCTCTGACAGAAAGACAAATGTGCTGTCTTAGGGAAGACAGGAGTCACTGGTTACTCAAAGCAACCCTGGAGTTGATGGTGTAAGGACCAAGTATGCTTCCTTTCACTGGTGTGAATAACACTGACAGCCCATAAGAGGAGAAAAGGAACAGGAATAAATAAAAGGAGTAAGAATTTATCTGGGTAGGGATAGGACCAAGCAAAGGGAGAGCTGATTAGCTGTAGGAGAGGGACAGTTTGAGAGTGCAGGACAGGGAAATGCCTCCCAGGTAAAAGTCACTACTACTGTATTTATTTTCTGTACCTGCATGACACCTCATGCAGCAGTGGGTCTTTCTGGGGTGTAGGTATTGTCCCAGCTGGCAGCGCATCTGTTTCTTTTCTCTCCTCAAAGGGTTAGAGGGGTCTCTTCCATCCAAAGCTACCCTACGGACTTGCAGTCTATATGGCACTGGAGTAATTTCTACAGATTCCTTTGTCAACACACAGACAAATATTAGAATAACCTGTAAATAGAGAGGGAGAGAGGGAAATGAGAGAAACAAGGTAAGAAAACATTATATCCTCCTGCAGACTGTACTTCTGACTTCAGCACTTAGAATTAAATAATATTGTGAGTTCAGTTTACTTGGCTAATTCTGGTAATGGGACCCTCCACTGGCAAATATGTGTGGGGAGATGATTTACAAAAATAAAGCCCAACAAACCAATGCCTGCCATCTGTGATATTAATACACTGTTCAATGGCCTCTTATGGCAAACTGGTTGTATATAAAACAAATATTTTTCATGATGTGCAGTTTATACATAGAATGCCTTAAAAATGCTACAGCTTGCATAAAAGTTACACAAGAGCAAAGAAATGGTTTTATTAAGGAAGGCAGTAGGGCTGTAAATGTAGAAACAGTTCCACAGAGAAGAATGCATCCAGTACTTGCAATTCCACTAAATAAATACACAAGATAGGAAGTTTGGAATAAGATGGCAAAGGAAGATATCACTGCCTGCAAAGTACAGGAAATCTTCCAAAACTCCTCCTGAGTAAGCCAGACCTAGAAACATGGGAAAGTTAGGTTTTTGACTTCACCCCGTGTCAAATGTGCATTCTTCCTCTTAAAATGCAGCTGTTAACAATCAGCCCGTACAGTAAGACACAAAAATGCACCATTTCTTCTTTTTTTAACTCTGTTAAGATTTGATTTCTATTCTTCTACTTGAAAGTTACTGCTGTTATGCCAATCTTAACAGAAATATTAAGACTGGCATGACTGCCATATGACTGCAAGAGAGTGTGACTTTGTACACCCACACACACGTGAACCAAGGGTTAAAAGCACAGTCTGTACCAATAATGAAGGATGCCATTCCCTGGACACTGTTTTCAGGACACTATTCCCAGCACTGAAATTGAGAAATACACTGTTTATGTAATGGCCAAGAGGTCTCCACTCTGGTGAGACGACAGCATAGATGACTCATCAGCAAAAGATCCTAAGAAGGATGGTAACAAGACTGCAGCATATCACAAATACAACTCCTTTGCCTCTTGGCCCAATAGAAAAACAGACCTCAGGCATGCATTTGAAACATTAATATAAAGAAAAAACATACAACAACAAAAAGGTTTAAAAAACCCAATGAAACAAAACCAGGTAAAAACTTGGCCCAAGACTTATGAAACCTGAACACAGCAAGTTTCTACGGCAAAGACCCATCCTATAGCAACTGATGACTCCTGAAGAGTATGAAAGATTTGTCCAAAAACTACTTTATAGCACCATGAAGAAGTCCAGCAGTATGATGAAGACTTGACAACCTGCACCTCTTGTCATCCTCTTTGTACAAAACCCATCCTGGCCACACCATCTGGGCATCCATGTGTTGATGCTTCTGGGTATGTTACAGAGGTACCAATGAACTCTATGCATCAGATCATGTGAATGATGAAAATCAACTAATTTTTTTTGCAAATGAACATCGCTCCATCAATATAATCTCACACAAAGTTTTACTATACTACCTTCTCTCTAACTGTAATGTTTTCCTAGCTTGTTTTTTTGAAAGTGTTTTTTTAAAGATGCACAGCAGTACAAGCACAGCTTCAGAGTTCTTATTTTTTTTTCCTTTTTTGCTTTTTCAGCTAGGAGAGTTACAGCAAAAGCAAAGTAAACCAGTAAGGGTAAACCACAGTGCTAATACCGATTTTGTGGTAACAAGCTTACCAAAAGAATATGTAGAATGAAATGGCTATGACTGGCCTACACTGTCCTGTTTCTCTTTCAGAATTAAAGCCTTGGGGAAGAAAGGTACATACATAAAAGCAACTTTAAACCTCAAGAAGGATGGAGTTTGCAACTCTGACAAAGCTAAAACATCATTTTTCAGAGAGCTCTGACATATTCAATAGACCGGATGCTAAAATGGTGAACAGGAAAAAAGAGAACCACATATTTAAATAGATAGCATTTCAGACTTAATTAGTTGACCACAGAATCACTGTAAGCACTCCAACAACTCCTCAGGGAAACTAAAAATTGTTTCAGCAGCTGACATTATTTATTGCTTGCAGGAAAACAGATAAAAGATCCTTCACACAGATGGTCTGACACATAGTAACAATAAAAACATTCTGATTCTCTAACTAGTGATTAATCCCCTGATATGAGAACATAAACAGTCAGCCCGTAAATCACGCAAGTCAGTCAGCAATAGAAAGAAGAGGAAAGCATCAAAGATTAGCCAAAAATATAGAGAAGATTGGTCAGATACACCTTTTCAAAGCCAAAAGAAAACAGAAGTGTTTTTAATTTTTCAGATTAAGTGAAAGCATGTCTGTAAGTGTCATCAAAGCAGAGTTAACACATTAGGGACCACAATCTGAGGAACAGAAAGTCACAGGCAACAAGTGACTCACACCCCAATGACTCGGCCATCCAGCAAAATCATTCACATGATGGGACAAAAACCCAAAACACCACCATCTTAAGCAGCTCCCCAAGCCATTCAGCAATACGCTGATTTATACCAATGAACAGCTTCATCAAATTCAGGTAATACAAGAAATTAGAGCAGTGTGTTCTGTTTCAGTTGAAAGGCACATAACTCGTGGTATATGAACTGTAATAACCATATTACAACAAGGACTACAGAACTGATCAAAATCCTCAGCAAAACCAACCTGAGAGGATATGAAGGTGACCACATGGCAACCACTTGGTAGTGAAAGAGTGGCCAGTGAAGAGTGAGAAGACCCCATAGAATAATGCTTTGTGATCCAGACTGTTGCTTGAGGGATAAGTTGCTTGAGTTTAGATCATAAGGCTATAATTGCCCAGGGATTTCTTTGTTGGGGATCCCCCTTTTGAGGCACCTGGCTTAAGCTGCCATGTAACACAGCTGAATTGTACCAACAAATCTATCTGATGGAGATGAGAGCCTGATTTTAAAAAATTCTTCACCAGTTTCCCTCCTCTGGATACATTCGAGGACCTTCAGATCCTTAAACTGTGAGGCTCCGAACTGCTCCCAGCGCTCCGGGTGAGCCGCGCCAGCGCTGAGCACAGTGGATGATCCCCCTCTGCCTGGCTGTGCTGCCGTTTGATGCCCCCAGGACACGGTTCCTGCCCTCTGGGCTGCCTGGGCACACCCTGCTGACCCTCACTGAGCTGCTGCCACCAGCACCCCCAGGGCCCTCCCTGCAGGGCACTCTCCAGACACTCTCACTCCTCTCCCTCTCCCTTTAGATTTGTGCCCGGTGGTAACTCTGTCCCCAGATTCAGGATCCAGCATTTGGACTTGTTCAATTTCATTCCAATAATTGTTGCTCAATGCTCCAATTTTTCTAGAATAAATACATTGAACAGAACTGGCCCTAGAATTGAGCCCTGAGGAACACTGCTGGTGATCAGTCACCAGCCAGGTTTAGCTCCATTTACCAAGCACTGAAGCCTCAAGTCATTGATAAGAGTTTGCCAAGGCAAAGTTTAGAGGCCTTATGCAAATGAAATAAGCTGAATTTCCATTGTTACATGTACAGCACACTCCACTTGCCAGGATAAAAAAAAACCAGTACCCACTAAGCAACTTCACAGAGACAATGTGTATTACCTAAGCCAAGTGATAATTCACACCACATGTGGTGCACACCACTGATTCATACCTACTCACTCATTTCAGTCAGTAGGGACTACCCCGGGAAAACAGAGTCAGCAGAAACTCTAGGGTTTACTTCTGAAACTGCTGCAGGAATAAACAAAATATGCAGAATGCTGCTTCCTTAAAACATTCCACCCCTCTGGGTGACAGCTGTTCCCCGCACATTCTCCTCACGCATAAGGCAACCCTAGTTCCTTCCCATGCCTCAAGCCAGCACTTACTGCCCAGCACTTCACCTACAATGAAAAAAGGCACAGCACAAGCCCAAAAGCTCTGCTATGCAAGGTTTTGACAGCTGAGAAAGGAGGTAGGAGTCTTTTCACAATTTTCACATGAATATTCTCAAATTACTGCCACCACTACAATTTACACACTTGCTCCTGCTTCTGCCTCACCAGGCCATGCACAGAGAATTGAGGTGATGTCCCCCCAGAGTAAGGCAAAGGAAGAAAGGAAGGGCAAAGATAAAAGTGAAGAACAGAGCAAGATGCCAGAAATATGGATGGACATAAGGGACACTTCAGAGCAATGTTTTCAGGACAAGGAGACATAAAGCACAGTAGCTGAAACAGAGAGACTGCACAGGGGGTGCAGCATGTCAGGGCTGTCCCACATTATCACCTCACCAGGCTGGGAAATGCCAAATTACTCAGCAGGAATGGCTGCAGCCCTGCTGTGACCTGCCAGGCTCCTTGCCCGCAGGGAGAAGGGTGGAAGGAGTAGGTACAGTGACACACAGGTCATTTTTCAGAGAATCACAGAATGTCTAGGTTGGAAGAGACCTTCAAGATCATCGAGTCCAACTCGTGCCCTAACACCTCAACTAAACCATGGCACCCAGTGCCACATCCAGCCTTTTTTTAAACACATCCAGGGATGGTGACTCCACCACCTCCCCAGGCAGACTATTCCAGAACTTTATCACTCTTTCAGTGAAAAACTTTTTCCTGATATCTATCCAACCTGTATTTCCCTTGATGCAGCTTGAGACTGTGTCCTCTGGTTCTTTCAGCTGCTGCCTGGAGAAAGAGCCCAACCCTCACCTGACTACAGCCACCTTTAGGGAGTTGTAGAGAGTGATAAGGTCACCCCTGAGTCTCCTTTTCTCCAGTCTGAACACCCCCAGCTCCCTCAGTCGTTCCTCACAGNNNNTGTGGCCAAAATGCAGGACTCGGCACTTGGACTGATTGGATTCTGCCCATCCATCCAGCCATTCCAGGTCTCTCTGCAGGGCCATCCTACCTTCCAACAGATGGACACACACTCCCAGCTTAGTGTCATCTGCAAATTTACTAATGAAAGTCTCAACTCCCTCATCCATGTCATCAATAAAAATATCGAACAGAACTGGCCCCAGCCAGACCCCTGAGGGACACCACTGGTGACTGTCCCCAGCTGGATGCAGCAGGGTGCACCAGCACTCTCTGGCCCGGCCATCCAGCCAGTTCCTAACCCAGCAAAGATGCTCCTGTCCAAGCCACAGGCTGCCAGCTTTTCCAGGAGTGTGCTGTGGGAGACAGTGTCAAAGGCCTTGCTGAAGTCCAGGTAGACAATATCCACAGCCCTTCCTGCATCCACAAGGCAGGTCACCTGGTCATTTTGCTATCTTTAATACTGTTGCTTCAATATTGCTTGAAAACCCTAGTACATCATGCTAGTAGTTATAACTATCTATATTGTATCAATATGTGTTGTAAATAATTATTAATCAAGTCTTTTAGTCTCAGCATTATCATCATCAATGAAATCAGTATTTTATTCATATAAATATATTTCGTTTGTCATCATTAATCCTTATGGACCAAGTTGCACGAAGATTCTATTGTAATAACTTAATCAACCACTTCTCTCAAAAAAGGCTTCCATCTTGCAAATTCCATTTTTAAACTAATTAACTACCTGCAAATAAGAGGCATTATGAGTCATTAGAGTGTCTCAAAATATTTTGCAACAGCAAGTTACCTTGGCTTAAGAATCCAGCATGATACATGCCCTATGCACAAGTATTCTACATATGAATCATCTGTTAGCCTTTTTTATGAGTCATTAAAAATTAGTCAGCTTGGAGGCTTGGACATCTTGCTCAGACTAATGAGCTACCAGAGAAATCAGAGTACAGGATTTACTCTTATGTTCTTTGTCTGGTTCAGCCATTTCCAAAAGCTCTTTGAGGTTTCCATTTGTTTTAGTTTGCTATACAAAGATGAAAGGGAAACCAGAACTTCTGCTTTACACATTGAGAAATGTGCATTAAAGCAACATTTACAGGAAGCTTTTGCCATTGCTCACTAAAATCTGGAAAGGACAAAAGAAGGCTACAAGAACTACTATTATAAATAATCCTCCATTTTATGAAGATTAGATGAAAGAATGCTGTATTTCAGGCCTTGTCTAAAATCAGGAGACTAGTAATAGCTTTGATACAATGAAAAAAGACCTTAGAAATCTTAATTTAAAAACCAAAAGAAAACTGTGATTATCACTCAAGATTGTGGACTTCACAACATAAAATATCATACAGTATATAAAGTTAGAAGGCTTTACTCCATATTAGTAAAGATTAAGAAAACAATGGAGAAGTCAGCAGGTGATAACAACCATAAGAAAATTTCTTTGAAGTTTTCCCTCCGAGGACACGGGGGTGAACACTGTCAGAGTGCCACGTTCACTGACCCTCGACAGCCCAGCACTTTCCCTGCCTGTGTTCAGGGCTGAGCTCCACTGTGCTGCTCTACAGCCTCACATCAGAGCGCTGATGGAGCAGGAGCCACGGGAAGGCTCAGTGGGCTCCTTACTTTTCCATCCTGAAATGAGCCCTCGGCCCCTGCCCACGCTGTGCTCGTGCCCCTTGTCAGTGACTCACTAGGTGAATTTTTAAGTCAGGTAATTGTCAAATGCTGAGTCCTACTCACTGGAACAGATATATTCCCGTTTGGTTTAATAGGAAAATGTAGTGACACTGCTTTGAGATGTGCTTTCCACTGCCAGGTTCCTAAGAGCATAACACAAGGATATGTGTTAGCAAAGGAAGCACTCAGCTATCCAGGGATTACGGAAGAAAACACAAGGCATCTGCCCCAAATACAAACAAAGCCTCGTTGTGATGACTAAAGAAAATGAGAAAGAAGGAGCAAAGTGACAATGCTGGGCTTACAACAAATAATGCTGCTAATGCAGAAAATTGATTCCTTAATGAAAAGGGAAAGGCATCCAAACTGACAGTACTGGTTACTTGTGAAAACAAAAATTGCCACATAAGTGAACTTAGCATAGACCCTAATATAAATGTTTCATTTGGCTAGAAGTAGTTAGTCCTAAAAATAGAAATTAAAATTAGATTAATAAGCAGTAAAAGTTCAGGTAATCTGATTGGAGAAAACAATCAGAAGTGCAATCAAATGCTATGAATTATTAGGAAAGGATTTGAGAACAAAACCAAGAGTGTTGTTATGAATATATATAAAGGATTGAATCTTGACTGTAGTTCTGGTCCCCAATCTTAAGACTACAAATTAATCCAGATATAATACAAATAAAAGTAAAAAGGACCATCATTGGTACAAACTGACTGCCACAAAGGGAATGATAAAATATACCGGCCTACAAAAGAGAAACCTGAGCCAAGGATACTGTAGCAGGCTCAAAGCCACGAATGCCAAAGAGAAGAAGAACTGGGACGAGTGTTCTCTGTCTCCTCCAATTCAAGAACCAAGAGGCATCACATCAGACAAGCAGCAGAGAGGTTCAAAACAAACACAGGGAGGTACTTTTACAGCCAACATGTAGCTGAGGTGTGGGACTCCATGAGAGAGTGCTGGCTCTGCCAGAAACCTGTCCTGGCTCCAAAACTGATCACCACACCCATCAGCAGAAGAGAAGAAAACACAGTCAGGTATCCAAAATATGAAGACGCCATTTTAACTTGGAAGTTTCTACAGTCCCAGCCCACTGGAAGCCAGGAAAGTATTCTTGTTTTTTGTTGCTGTACGCTTGCCCTGCTCCAAATCCCTTGGCAGACACCTGTGACTGGTCACTACTGGAAACAGGCTGGTGGCCCAACAGTTCTTTCTTACAATGCACTTGGTGGCCTGGTTTTCAATTTTTATGTAACATAGCTTCTAACTTCAAAACAGTAGTTTCCCCCTTTACTTTGAAAAGAAATCAGTGCCAGAAGTACCCTTATGGCTATTTCGGCTTTTTTATGGCTTTTTTCTTCATAAAACAGAACTTTCTTTAATAAATGAAACTGCCATTATTTTTTTTTCTTTTAATGAGACAGAAAACACCCTGGCCCCAGTGAAGATTGATGCCATTTTGTCCACTGTAAAAGTTAGGAGTGCATGGGGAAAAAACAGAGCACCTGAAAATGACCTTAAGGACAGGCAGAAAAAGTGAATGCATGGAAAGAGGTTACAGAAAATTTTGAAGAATCACAGGAAACATACAAGAATTAGAAGAGTAGAAGGGAGGCATCAGAGGGCCAAGAAACGCTATGAAGGCAAACAGGATGATATGCAAAGTAAATGACAGATGGAAGGGCATGCAACAGAGTGAGAGTGAGACCTGTAACTCTGGGGGGAAAAAAAAGAATAATATTATTTTATTGAAAAGATAAAAATTATCTGTAGGGAGTAGAGTGTTATTGACAACTTGAAATGACATGCAAATAGGAAGGGGAAAACAGCTTCAAAAATAAATCCCATTGAAGGACACTTCCTCCATTATGTTATTTAACTGAAGATAATATAATGAATTTGGGGAATCCAATAGGTCTTTCTTTTTTTTGCCAACTGAATTAATAATATCACATATAGTATCTGATTTATGCCAAAATGTGTGCACCTCTGTTCTTAACCCAGAAATACACTTTTCAGGTTTGGTAACTGCTTTGAATTCTGTGCATAAATCAACAGTTTATGTGTCCTACCTAGGTCCCAAGATGGTAAGTGATCCACAGCTAGAGTCAAGGTATTCCTTCTCCTCAGTTTTAGTTGAGCTGTCCTGCAGCTGCTAGCTTTAAGTCTACTCCCAGGTTTCCAAACCTTTCAAGCGGTTAAAAAACCCAAGACCAAATCCAAACCCTTCTGGAAGGTAACCCCGCACACGCTGCAACTTTCTGTCTGCAAATTAAAAACTAACCCAACATTAGAAGTCCAGTGCAGCCAAGTGCAAGTGTGCATTACTAGGATGCTCAGGTATTTAAGGATGAACAGTTTGACCTTGTAACCTCTACAGCAGAATTTACAGCCATGTCATGATGCTGAGTGACACCACTTCACCGTCCCAGCTTTACCACGCATCTGATGACACTGGATAGCCATTCACGTCTGACAATCAGGTTATTCATTAAACTCTCCGATTTCTTTTACAACTTTTTCGCCCGCAAAATCACAACGGGCAGCTTAAAAGCCTTGCCGAAGCCCTACCGGCAAAGCTGAACTCGCTCTTATATAAATCCCGTGGTTTGGGGCGTAGCTACAACCCTCTAATCTCGGTTTAAACGCCCGCAGAGTGGCATTTGTGTGCGCCCGGCTGCACAGCAAAGCGGGGGCGGCTGATCCCCGGCCGCCGCACAGGCGGAGGAGCGGAGCGGCGGCGATGCCGGCCCGGTGTCCCGGCGAGCGCCGCCCGGAGCGCCCCGCGCGTTAACGGCCGCGCCGCGGGCTCCAGGGAATCCGCCGCCGTTCCTGTAAGCCCGGACGCCTTTTCCCTGAGTCAGCGATAAAACCCGGCAACGGCGCCAGAGAGCTCGGTGCCCAGCGGAGGGCGGGCAGCGGAGGGAGGGAGGCGCCGAGCTCGGCGGTGCCGCTGCCCCGCGGGCACCCGGCGCATGGCGCGGCTGGGCTGCCCGACCCGCTACCGCCGCTCCTGCCGCTCCGGCGCCGGCACCAGCCTCCCCTGCGACGACGACCGCCCGCCTCGCCCTCCCGCAGACTCCCCGAGCCCTGCCGCCCCGCTGCCCGCCCCGCCATGGGGCTGCCGAGAGGGGAGCCCCGGCGCCCCGGAGAGGGCGAGCAGAAAGCGGGCTGTGCGCACGGCGGCAGCGATGGGGAGCCCGACGGCGGCCGGGAGGGCGGAAGAGAGCCCGGGCCCCAAAGCTCGACGGCGGACACCGCTCGGCGGACCCGCAGTGGGCCGCAGATCCGCGGGACCGCAGGTGTCGCCGGGCGAGGCGGCGTCCCGCCGGCGCACGGCCCCGCTCCGTCGGGAGCGGCGAAGTCCCCGCCGTGACTTACCGTCCCCAGCGAGGTGCGGGGCAGCGCCGGGCCGCGCATGGCTCCGCGGCCCGCTACATCCCCGTGGCAGGGTCCCCCAGGTCCCGAGAAAGCCGCCCCAGCCGTACCCAGCGCCGGCCGGAGCAGCGCGCAGAGTGACTACCCCGTCCCCAACTTCCTGGCAGCGGCAGCAGGAAAGAGAGCGGCGAGCGGGAGGCGGCCCGGAGCCGCGCCGAGCCCCGCCCGCGCTCCGCCGCGCGAGGACCGGCCTCGGCAACATTCCCTAAAAACCCAGATGGACACGCTGAAGAAAAGCAACGGATGGCGCATCATATGGCTAAAGCTGCTAGAAAACACACGGGAAATGAGTCGGAGGGGATCTACTGAAATCTTAAAGTTCTTGACGCAGCAGCGTTTCACTCTTTGGCTGTACTTTTCACGTGAAAATTAACCATGTACTTGTAAGAAAAAGACTTTTTGCACCTCAACTGCCTTAATTTTAAAGAAGGGCGTTTTTCTAGCCACGATCAGTATTTTTAGAGTCTATATGACCATCCCGTAGTTTTTAATTTAAAACACACGTTTTAAATTAAAAGCGTTGTCGTATATGCTCCAATGAACCAGCGGTGCAGATAGTGCAAATATAAGCAGAACAAACACGACATTCTGTGTAAGCCCTGCTTCATTTAATATATCCTCTTTGCATGTTTGCAAAACAAAAATACAGCTAGGAATGAGTGGCTAAATGATAAAAAACTCTCCTTTATTTCTTGCCCATTAAGACTTCCCCTTGCTTTCTCCAATTGTCTCTATACTCCAGTAAAAGACATTAAATCACGCTACTAAGCATTGTCTTGGAAGAATTTGCCCATTTCAGTACAAAATGGGTACAATTCACTCCATGGACTGCCTGAATTACTGCGGAGAAATCCAGACACCTCTACAGACTGTTCCTACAATGGAGTTACTTATCTGCTGTGTGGAAGCCAACCAGGGCACGTGCACAGGAGAAAACAAGGAGGGCACTTTTCCACAGTTTGGCTTGGAACAGCTGTGACTTTCCAGCTGCAAGTCTCAGGAGGGAAGGAAATAGCAGAATAACCTGTCACCAGGTGATTGCAGCCATCTCCAGGGATAGAGGTGGAAAAGATTTTTTCCCGTTAATTTCCTTGCCTCGAATGAGGACAATACAAAATTAGCCCCTAAAGGCAAAAATTCTGGCACACATTCTGTGAAGGAGGAAATAATGTTTTTAATGGGCTGTTTCAGGTTTAGCACTTGCTGGCATGTGAGTGGATGAGGCACATCCTTCCATCTTCCTGGAGCTTCAGCCTTAAAAAAAAAAAGGCAAAAACCGGTCCAATTTCTCTAGAACCACATAAATGTCAGAAAAATCCCTGTGAATCTTCACATTTGACTCCTCCCAAGTTTGGGGAGGGACATCTCACAGCCCACTGCACGTTTGACATTTACACCAATGTCAAAGGCATCAATGCACATCCACTTCCCAGCTTTCACCAGAACTCCAGGTCCAGGCCTCTCTCCATCCCTGCCACCTCCCTGCAGCCTGCCAGGTCTCCAGCGCTTCCTGAGCTCCTGTGGCTACAGGTTAAGGCCTGGAGGGACTGAGCCCACCCTCCTGTCACACAACCAGTGGCTTGCAGCTCATCTGACAGCCCGACTGCTTTGCTCCCAGCCTGCAGAGCTGTACTGCGTTTGCACAACCAGGTTTTGGGAGCGGGGGGACTACAGGGGTGGCTTCCGTGAGAAGCTGCCAGAAACTTCCCACGTGTCTGGCAGAGCCACTGCCAGTTGGCTCCAAGAAGGATGCACCGCTGGTCAAGGCCGAGCCCATTAGAAATGGTGGCAATGCCTCTGTGATAACACATTTAAGAAAGGAAAAAAAATGTTATTGTGCAAATGAAATTGTGGCCAGAGAAGAGCAGAGTGAGAACAAGTGAGAGGAACAACTTCGCAGACACCAAGGTCAGTGGAGACAGAGGGGGTGAAGGTGCTCCNGGTTTTGGGAGCGGGGGGACTACAGGGGTGGCTTCCGTGAGAAGCTGCCAGAAACTTCCCACGTGTCTGGCAGAGCCACTGCCAGTTGGCTCCAAGAAGGATGCACCGCTGGTCAAGGCCGAGCCCATTAGAAATGGTGGCAATGCCTCTGTGATAACACATTTAAGAAAGGAAAAAAAATGTTATTGTGCAAATGAACCAAGGTCAGGAGAAGAGCAGAGTGAGAACAAGTGAGAGGAACAACTTCGCAGACACCAAGGTCAGTGGAGACAGAGGGGGTGAAGGTGCTCCAGGCACCAGGGCTGAGATTCCCCTGCAGTCACGATGAAGACCATGGTGAAGCAGGGTATCCCCCCTGCAGCCCGTGGACATCCATGGGGATGCAGAGATCCTCTTGTAACCCACGGAGGAGCCCCATGCTGCAACAGGTGGATCCCTGAAGGAAGGCTGTGACTCCGTGGGAAGCCTGTGCTGGAGCAGGCTCCTGCCGAGCCGTGGAGAGAGGAGCCCACACTGGAGCAAGTTCCCTGGTAGGAACTGTGATGCTGTGGGGGACTCTCGCTGGAGCAGGCTGTTCCTGAAGGACTGCACCCTGTGGAAGAGTGGGGCGTGTTGGAGCAGCTCTGAAGGGCTGTTGCCCGTGCTAAAGGCTCACATTGGCCAAGTGGTGGGAGGGCCCTGCTGGAGGAGCAGGGGAAGGACGCCCCTGTCCCCTGGGCACGGCAGGAACTACGTGTGATGAGCTGGCCGTAATCTCCATTCCCGCTCTCTATTCCCTGCGCCGCTGCGGGGCGGGACGGTCGGAAAGGAAAAGGTGTTTTAAAGGTTTATTTTACTTTTCATTATCCTGCTCTGATTTTGTCCGTAGTAAATTCAATTATTATCCCCAAGTTCAGCCTGCTTTGCGGTGACGGCACTCGGTTTGTGATCCCCCCCGCTCCCTGCCTCAGCCCGTGACCCTTTCGTTGTTCTCTCTCCCCTGCCCCTGTGCGGAGTCGCGGGCGTCCGGCACGGGCCGAGGCCGTCCCACACATCCCGGAGCCGCTCCTGGCCGTGCCGCGCGGAAGGGGCGGGAACAGCCGGGCAGCGGCGGCAGCGGCGATTGGACGGAGCGCGGGAAGGGGGCGGAGCCCGGCGCGCGCGGCTCTCTCGGCGGCTCCCGCGCGCTTCCCGCCGCGGCGTCGCCACGGCGACGGCGCCACCAGCGCGGGCTGTCATGGCGGCGCCCAGCGCGGCGGTGAGCGAAGGGCCCGGGCGGCTCCGCGCCCTCCCCGCCGCCCGGCGCTGAGACCCCGCTTCCCTCCTTTCCCCCCGCAGGAGCAGCGCTGGCTACGGGCGGCTCGGGACTTCGTTCTCCGGGCGCTCCCGGGGCCGGACGGGCAGGAGCCAGCGGCGCTGGAGGCGGTGCTGCGGTGCCTGCGGAGCGCGGGGGACGGGACGCTGCCGCTCGGCTACAGGTGACAGCGGGGCGGGCCGAGGTCCGGTGCCCACGGGCGGGGCGGCCCTCCCGGGAGCTCGGCACGGCCCGTTCCCGCCTCGGGGCCGGCTGTGGGAGGGGTGCCGCCGATCGGGGTAACCGCACACGTTCCTCTGGCCTCGGCGCGGCCCGGCCGCCCTCGGTGTGACCAAGCACCGCCTCCGCCCGTCTGCGGCCGGCACAGCGCGAAACCAAAGCGGGGCAGCGCGCCCAGGCCACCTGCCGCACCCCACGGCCTTTGCACGGCCGCTTCCCGCTTGGATCCTGCTGGCCCGCCCAGGAGGAGGGTCCTGGGCACGGTCTGCGAGCTCCGCGATCGAGTGTGCGCTCTTAAAAAAGGGGAATCTAGGATAACGTAGTCTATATTTTAGATGATAAAAGGTTTTTGGATGTTCACCATCATGAAAGACATGCAGCTTGTTGAGAGATATCCATATTGGAAAGTTTGGCTTGTCTGGATCTGTTTCTCGCTCCAATTTGTGGGAGAATTAAAATCTCTGGCACGGCCAGTTTTGGGAGAAAAGGTCAACTGGAATTGATTAGGGATTTGTGACCTTGAACTAACAGTTAATAAATGTAAGTGGTTGATCTTTCACACCAGCTAAACCTATCTAATTTAAGCCGTATTTTTTCCTGTGTATTTTATGACACTTAAACCAGACTTTGGTTCATGTTCAGAAGAATCTGTAAAGAAGAGTTGAAGGTGCTTGGTATTTATCTCCTGTGAGGCCAGCGGCTGTTTGTGTGCAGTGTGCTACATCCACAGCTAACCACCAAGCTCTGGAGCACGAGGAGAGTCTCTGTTTGCTTCTGTATGTGATAACCACGAGCCAGTGTCCTGCTGTAGTGCTGGTTTCTCCCAAAAAGCACTCAACACATTTGACAAAACCACGACCAGCACTGTGCTTTTGTGGATCATAGGTACCACTGTTATTCCTGGTGGTGCTCTTGTCTCTGAAGATGGAGCAATTTCAGCTAACGGAATTTTCAACTAATCCCCTGTTCATTTTCTTGCAAAATGCGCAGCATAAAGTACCTGCATATATTTATGTCTTCTGATTGATTTTTCTAAATCTAAGTACTATTCATTGCTGATTCAGACCCATCACTCATCTGGATTCGTTTCTTGCTTTGGACTTTTGATCCCTGACTAATCGAGTGAAACTCTTCAAATTCACACACTTTGAATTTGATTATGTCTTGCTACTGAGCAAGTGGGTATTGTGAATAGAGCTCCAGTTTTACAACCTGAAATTGTCAGTGAAGCTCACTGGAAACCAGTACCAAAATCACAGGCTGGAGAGCAGTTTGTGTTGACTTTTTCAGTGTTGATATTAGGGTACTTTGCAAACTGAGTTCTTCATACATCCTGCTATATTCTTGCTTTTTTTTTTTTCCTTGCTTTTTTCCCAGCTTCATCTCCATCTCTGACCTACAGCATCAGCAGCACACACCGTGCTGCAGCCACCTGAGCTGGAGCACTAATGAATTTAAGGAATGGTCTCATCAAGGACAAGGTGCTTTACCCATGCAGAGCACTTTGCCAAGGACTTACCTGATCCTGGTTGGCTATTTAGCAGGTGGAAGGCAAGAAAATAAAGAAAAGCTGGTAGATGTTTGCCTGTATGTGAAGGACAATACTGGGATAATTCCGTGTGAGGTATGTCCTTGGTCTGAGGAATCTCTGTTTATTCCCACTTCTGGGGCAGTGTCACAAACCACCAGGGACTTCAGGTGTTCAGTCAGAGTCCAATGAAGGAAATAACATGTTTCTGTAACAGGCAGGAAAACAGCAAACTCACATCCTGGGCAGAGGATAGAACATGTGGAATGTGCCATTGCTAGGAGAAGAAATGTTGAATGTACTGGCCTGGAAGAAAGAGACAGCCAGCACAGTTCTGTTCAGTTCACCACAGTACAAGGTGGCCTGTGAGACATTCCCACTCTGTGCTGAATTCCAACTAGTGGAGCAGAAATAACTTTCTGGAGAGCTGTTCTGCATGTTCAGTGATGCATTGATGGCATACTTTTAGGAAATAATAGCTTGCATGACAGTTGACTTAAAAGCCTCCTGAAGGTAATTGCAAGTGGAGTCAAAATAACAAATAACCTCTAGAGTGGTGATGACAGAGCACTGAAGTTGTGCTTTCCAAGGGGACAAAGTCTAGGAAAAGGTTGTATTGGTAAGAACTTCTAACTGAAAACACAGGGGCAAAAGAAAGCAGGCAAGAACTTTAGAAAAATAGTATCAAAATGACTAAGCCTTTGCAGTAAATTATCACCTTTCTGTGAGGTTGTGACTATAACCATTAAGTGCTAGCTGTAAAGCTCAGCAAGTCTGTTCCAGAGTTGCATCTGGAAAGACAGGAGTTCTGCATGCAAGGTAAGAGAGTGGGCAGAAAACACTGCTCTCATTTAGAGATGAAACCAGGCAGTAGGAGAAGAGTTTGTGATGCACATGCAAGGGTGCATTGGTAATGAACACTAAGTAGTGCTAAGAAAACAAACTCACCTCAAGCTTCAATCTTGTTATCTTTTGGTTTAGCTCTTGCACTTTGAACTGGAGTGGCTGGAGTCACTGTTTGTCTTCCCAAGCTGGTCATATATACCACAAACAGACCAGCGTGCAGCTGGGTACTTGGAAATCCTGGTGGATCCACTGCCAGTAAATGTCCCCAAGGAAGTACTTCACAGCATTCCAGTCACCTCCCCAGTGTCAGCTGAGCTGCTCCTTACCTCCAGGTAAACACCTGCAGTGCCCAGCTCCGTCATGGCATTGTTGCTCTGGCTTGGCAGGTAACATGAAGAGCACTTGGCTTAGAAAGAGTCAAATTCTGTTTCTGCCACATGTGGAAGCATAACAGCGAGTGGTGGAAGTAGAAGTTATCAACAAAGCCACTTTTCATAAGTCATCTGTTTCCCAGGAGTTTATTGGAAGTTTTTATTCTGTAATTTGAAAAAAGTAAGACCAATTTAAAGTATTTCTAGATGTAACTTCAAATTATAGCAAGAACAGTGTGGATTCAACTGCCTTTGAGGCTAAAATTCACTCTTTTGATTAGCACAACTTTTTTCAACTTTTTTATTGGGTTTTTTCTTTTTTGAACCTCCAGTGAACCGAAAGTTTAATTGAAAGTAATCCTGTATTGTATTATGATGTTAATATGTGCTTAATAAGTTCTTATCAGATTACTGAGATAAAAGTGCCAGTGAAATGTCAACTGGTAGAAGTAACTGTGCTTTAGTTTACAGTATGTGAAAATGAGTGAATGGAATTGCAAATCTTACTAAGTTAATAATTTCAAGTTGTGCTAGGTCATGTTTTATCTTCTTGAGTAGAGTAGAGAATTCTTGGTGTAATTTAATTACAGTAAAATGTCACTAATCATGCTGCTTTCATTTCTTTTAAGTTATCTTTTGTTTTTATTGGGTTTATCTGCTTCTAAGAAAGTAATTTTAAGCTTAAGTGTTTGATTTAGCTCAAGGGACATTTCTAAACAAGAAAACTATTTCTGTATTTCAGTATATGTTCTCAGGCTTTTAACATAAAGCTCCTTTGTTATTGACTGATGTCTGACCAATTTTACATGTTACAGTGTTACAGTGTTGTGCTGGTACTACTGTCTGTCTACTACTGGTTCGATTTTTTTTTAAAGTCATAAAGTTAGAGAATTGTTTAGATGTTTTGGAAGCAAGAATGGTTTTGTTCAGAGTAAGTGGGATGGTTATATTCAAGTCCAGTAGGAGCTGAAATGAAAATTACAAACATAAATTTTTTTGAAATTACTTTTTTTTTAATCTTTTGAAATGTAGGTTTGAAACAGCAAACAGAGTTGATTGAAGAAATATCATCTCTTGCCTCTCATCTGCTTTCAGTTTTGCTGCTCTTTCATTCTGTATCAAGTTTGTTAGAAAGACTCCATTGTTGCTTTCAGGCCTCTTGTTTATAGGCTTAGAGCTTCCACAGTGTCATGTTCCATGGACGTACAAATCCGAGTTCTGTTTTCTGCAGAAGAATTATTTGTTTTCTTCTCCTTTAGACCAACAAGTAGTTTCTTGTTTGTGGTAAAGCTTTTTAGAAGCTGGCTGTTGTCATGGAGTGTATGAATTTGTTCTTCTGTTCCTTCTGTCTTCAAATACTACAATGTCAAAAGGATTTAGTATAAAAAAGTTAAAGTACAAATTTTGTAGCCAAATAGTGTTTTGAAAATCTCTGAGAGATTGACCATATTACTTAGTTGCATCCATTGTTCCCAGAAAGGACGTGTTGCATATTTGTTTATTTTGCTTTTGGGATACTTTTGAGTTTTCTTTCATCTCTGATTTCAGTTGCCTCTTCAATTGCCCTCTAGGGTTCCATGTAAGAAAAGATCAGAGCTTACTGTAGCAGGGGAATTGACCAGACTCGGGCCTCTTCTTTGTGTTCACCACAAGACATTTTTCTTTCTGTTTCTGAAGTGCTTTGCCTCCGCTGTTTGCATCCCTGTGCTGGTGCAAGTAAGTCCTTGGAATTTTGCTCACAAATTCACTGTCTGGATCTGTGTATGTGCGAGCTGATTAATTCTTTGAAGCTTGCCATTGATTTCCCAGTTTGATTTATTCTTCCTTTTACTAGTGATATACTTTTAATTGTACCCAGTATACAATAGTGTTGGTATGTAAGAAGTCTAGTTCTGTGCCCTGCAGAAATACAGTCCTTCTCCCTCATGCAGTTGCAGTGTCCCTGAATGTCTTGCAGATACAGCCCTTTTGCTAGGAGTGTGAGGCAATCTTCTGGATGAAAAAGGGTTTTTTGAGTGGGATTATTTAGGTCGGGAAGAATTTTTTTCACTGGAGTTGCTGCTGATGTTGCTTTTGGTTCCTCTGCTCTAGAAGCCCAGCCAGCTGCTGTGGCATCACGTCTTGCAGCTGGGTCACAGGTACACAATCACAGGCCTGAGTATGTCCCGCCTGAAAAAGTCTGGACAGACGATGTTCGTCACGAGTGCTTCTTCCTGCCTTCTGCCCTACTGTGCAGAGCAGGTGAGGGAGCAGGCACTGAACAGTGCTTCGCAAGGAGAATCCACTCAGTCTTCTTCCCTTGACACTGCTGAGCAGCTCAGTTGCTCCTTGCAGCTGGAGGCTGAAGAGGAGAGGCCAAGACCAACCAAAGAGTCCAAGATCATCTCCTATGTGGTAAGGATTCATAGGCTTAGCCTTCACCCACTCATGCATTGGGGTTTCAGCTCCTGGCCTGCAAGGAGCATTATTTTCATCATGAGTTTATTTTCTTACTGCTCAGGCCTGTGAGTCTTTTATATTTTGTGACTCTCTACAGTCCTCTTACTTTCTGTTTGCTTTCTGTTTAGGGATTTGTCACCAAAATACTCAATGTCCAAGCTGGTCTGTTTTTACTGGACAACCAAGTCTGCTTGTGCCTTGCTTACCAGCCACTGCTGAACTCTGCACGGGGACTCCGCCCGGGAGCCTGTGTGGAGGTAAACTGAGATTTGCAAGGTCGTGAAGTATTCAGTGGAAAAGGCTCAGGCTCTGGAGATGACTTGTGAGTGTGTGGGTCAGCAAAGGCTATGGGAACATGGGAATTATTTCAGCAGTTATCTGGAACAACACTGGAGATCTTGCTGTTTAGACTCAGTCATGAGAGTTGATATGATTATTATCTGATTCCTGCCCAAACTGTGCTCAGTGCCTCAGGCCTGATTATAGACAATCCAGTAGAGTGAGAAAGGATTTAAGGTGGGGTAACAGTTTTGGGGAGTGGTGGCAGACTGGCTATCTCTTCTTTTACTCTCTATGTCTGTGTATCCCAGCTCATCGACGTCCACCTCCTGCAGAAGCCTCTGGTGTCCTTCCCTTTCACTGTACTCGGTGCTTGCCTGAGCAGCATGGTTGTGCTGAAGAGTTTCTCAAGGCTCAGCACCCCCTACCAGCCACTGGCCTCTTCAGGAAATCTCTGCTTACAGCTGCTTTTCCGCTTCAATCTTGGAATGCCACTGTACCTCTGGCTGGTGAGCCTTCTGGAGACATTTGAGGAGAGGTGAGGACAATTCTTCTGAAGTCAGGCTATGCCTGAATGTGCTTTGTAGGTTACCTGGGTGTCTTCTAGACCAAAGGATCACAAAATTGCTGTGCTTGGATACTACAAGCAGCAATTACCTTCTGATTTATTTATAAATTGCCTCAGTAAGCCATTTATCCAGACTTCACATCGTGTCCAGTTGCTTGTTACCTTGCAGTTACTCTTATGAGAAATGCTGGTGCATTATTCAAGTGCAGGTGAGGTAAAGGTCTTGGGAAGCTGCAGGGCTTCAGAGCATTGTACTCACATAATCCTGCCTGGAATGCTTTGTCCTAAAATACAGAAGCACCATAGGGGTGTCTGCCTGCCAATGTGGTTTGTTTGGCAGATCAAGGTGGGCTACAACTAGATCACAGATGATATAAAGGCTCTTGTGTCCTGACTGTGCACAGAAGCAGCAGCAGCTGCTCAGCATATCACTTTGAGATATTCTGAGTGTTGCCAGGAATGTGATAATTTGAGAGTCTCTGTCTTGGCAGATTTTCCCACCCATGCTTACCTCCAAGTCTTCCAGATGGCTTCCTGCTCTCCCTGACACTGCACTCTGTTCACAGGACAGCTGTGGGCCGGTTTCTGGTTTACTTCTGGCTTCTGTTAGTGAAAATATTTATGTTTGTTCTGAAGCAGTTATGGTTGATCACTGTCACTGATGCCTTGGACTTTAAAGTATATACATTTTACTCTCAGTCAAGTAGCAGTTTATAGAATGCTCAGTATTCCTGTGCTTTACTGGCACTGTGGAATTTTGACATGCTACCAATAAAACAGCTTCAGTTTTATCTTGGGAATTATGCTAGCTATAAGTTTCAGGTCTTATTATCTTTTCCACTTTCTTTAAATGTGATTGCTCAATCTTGGTACTGCTTAAAAATTGTTCCAGTGAGTGCTATTTCTTTTCATTTGAGTTCACTTTCTGTCATGGTTTGGCTGGCAGTGTGATCACTTCCAGCCATTCAAAAGCAGTAAGCTAAACTTATGAAATTAATTCTACATGAGGGAAATTTTGGAATAAGAATAGTCTGTGGTTGTTTCTGATTTATGTTTTTTCCATTGTGAAAGAAATCCAAGTGTATCTAACATGAGTAATTGTATCAAGTCCAGCCAAAAGGCATGGAGATCCATTTGTGTGGCTTAGAGGGAGATTATCTTCGACTCTTGTTTTTCTGGCCATTTGAGGTTTGAGATTTTGCCAATCTGTCCATTTCTGTGGATTTTCCTGTTCCTTGTCTGCCCAACATAATTTGTATCAGCCTTAAATGCTTTATTTTTAATCACTTCATGTTTTTTGTGATCTCTTTAGTTCTTGTCCTATACAGCATATTCACTCAAAACAAGCAGAAGGAGTCCCTGACTTAGATGCAAGTCTCACTAAAATGCAAGGACTGCTTGTGGTTTTTTAATGGTCATAACTTTTTTTCAGGTTTTCTTGTTTCTTTGGGCGCCGTCGACTGCTTAGCTCTACACCCCGAAACCCTGGAGCTGCTGAAAAGTTCCTTGTCCCCCTTCTGCAAGCTATGCTGCCAGACAGAGAAGAAGCAAGAGATATTTATAATGAAATTCTATCAAAAATACACCAGTGTCCCCTGCAAAAAGTGCGTAAATGTTCTTTGAGCTGTTTCCTGTTTGTCTGATGGGACGAAACTCGGCTGATTCATTCTTTCTCTCTTTTGTTCAAAGTATTTGACTCTGAACCCTCCAGGCCAGGCCCCATCTCTGTCTGCAGTTTGCCGTGTGGCAGTACAGAAGAGCTGGGAAGGCTTCAGTCCATCCCAGTTGCTTTCCCCCTTGGAGGCACAGCATATGGGTGCCCAGGAGCTGGATCGCAGACTGGCCTGGTCCTACTGCACACTCTCAGCAGAAAGTTTCCAGCCCCAACTGGTAAGTGCCTCATTCTCTTTCCTGTCTGTGCCTTGAGAGCTCCTGGTTCTCACCATGCTTTCCAGCACCCTGTCCAGTGCATGCCTCTTCCTCCTGTTAGGGAATGATGCTGCTGTTCTCACTGTGGCATTTTGAAAACAGACTGAATTTGAGCTGCTGCTACACGCACTTTGATTTATGGCTTTCAAAGATAGGAATTATTTGATGCTCTTTCTGCTTCCATTCTGCTATAGATACTCCTGGGTGTGCTGAAGGTCTCCTCCAGGACCAGTTCCCTCCAGCTGCAGGACAAGAGTAGCAAGCTTCCCTGTGTGATCTCCCATAAGGATGGTAGTCCTTTCTCCCAGACTACTCTCATAGGTATGTCCCACTAAACTGTATTTGAGTGCTGAGCTTTTGCTCTTCTGCCTTCCAGCTCCAAAACAAGGAAGAAGAGACGACGTGTGGAGATGCTGAACTGTCACTGCCTGACCTCGTGATTTTAAAATGAGGATATTGATCTTACTGGTTTTATGTTCTCTTTTTATTTAGCTCAGCTCTTTTCTCTGATGTGTTTGCAGGATCACTCTTGCAGGTGGTAAACTACCAGCTGGTAGTGGAGAGATACCTTAAGACTGATTTTCCCTCCTGGGAACATCTGGAAAATCTGGAGCATGTGAGAGAGAAGAAAACTAGGTGAGTCCCTTTATTCAGTGTGCACGTAAAATCCTCACTTTCCGGTTCTATGAGTATTTTGGACTATGGTAAGCCTTCTTATGAACATAACATTTCAGTGCCAAAGCAACTGTTCTTTGCTATTTGGATAAAATGAGCTCTTTCTCAGCAACAAAGCCACCATCTCCCTTTTGTTCAGAGTACTTGCAGCCTGGGAGCTGCCCCCCACTCTTTCCCACTGCTCCTACTGAGTACCTGTGGGGCACTCACCAGATGTGTTTTTCCCAAATAAGTATTTGTTTTGGACAGCCTCGTGTCAGGAACAGGAAGTTTCACTGTTCATTTGTCATTTCAGTGTCTACGTGCAGTTCTACTTTGAGGATGTTCAGGTTCTCCATGCTGCTGAAGGACAAATCCAGAAGGGTCTTAGGAGTGGAAGCAGCTCCTCTTTGAGGAATAAGAAAGATGGCAGCACAACGTCTGAGCTGGAAACCCCAGAGGCAAAAATGCCGAAATTAGAGGACCCCAAGGCAGATACTGGCAGAGATGAGATCTGTCAGAGGGGCCAGAGCAGCACCAGAACAATGAGCTGTGTATCCCACCTGTTCTTGGTTACCCAGAAAGAGGGTCTCATGTTGCGCAATTACCAACTGCCTGCAGAAGAAGATAAAGAAGCACAGGGGCAGCAACGCAGTTTCCAAGCCACAGTGCTGTGGCTGGGCAGACCACGGCTTTGGAGCCACCCCAGAGAAATTGGGAACCTATCAGAGCTGGAGGAGACTGGCTGTGATGGAAAAGAGGGCGTGACGCAGCAAGAAGTGAGGCAGCTTTGGGGTGTGGTTTGATAACTGGGAGTTGGCTCCTCAGTGAGCCTGTGTGGTAATTTAGTATCAATGGGAAAGTGATCTTTGTGTTGGGTACTGTTGTGTGTTTGTGCTGGCAGATTTCTTGCACCTCAAGTAAGTTCCATCTCCTCTCTGTCACCTTCCTGTAAATGCACCTGCCTTCTCCTGCTCTTAGCGGTGCTAACCTTACTTCTCAATCAAGACGTCCTCTGGGCTGGGCTTGCTCTCCTTTTACTGTATTTTTAATTCCATACCTACATAGTTCTCATCACCTTCTCTCTCTCTCGTCCCTTCCCCCACCAGGCACTACTGCTCTTTGTGGGGAAGTGTCTCCGATGGTTTCCATTCCTGCACGTGGATGGACTGTATCGCTTCACTGTGCCCTGCTGCTCGGTAAGAGAGAAGTCCTGCTGTTCTCTCTTGGAGACTTTTGCTGAACTGCATGTGGGAGTCAAGGAGTTAAAGGGTGACTAAACTGTTTTCAAGGTTTGGAATTTCCTTCTGTCTTTCCAAGAAACTGCTTTTGTTCTGTGTTTGATTAAAATTCTCAGAGCTCTGAGTTCAGTGGAATTTTTTTTGTTGTTCTTTAAATCATCATTCTTCACTTTTTCCCTATATAACTTTAATCTCCTTCCTTCTAATAGTCTTCTGTCTTGCCTTGTGACTCTTATCTCAGGACTTGGAAGTGTTTGACAAGCTCTGTTCTTCACCTGTGCCAGCAACATTCCTGAGCAGGCCATCCTGCCCCCTGTGCCTGCCTGTCCAAGACAGCTGGCACTTAGAGCATGAGACCTGGATCTCCTGTCTGCCTGAGCGCCAGGTATGCTGTGCCTTATTGCACAGGGCTTTCACAAACTACTTGCACATCTCTCCAGAACTAGCTAGAAATGATCACTACAGAGTCTCTTGTTGGGGAGATTGTTCTGTTCTAAGTTCCATCAGAGGCTGCTGCTGGGCTTCACATTTTCCTGCTTCAGAATTCATCTGGAGAGGAAGCATGAGTTGCTTGATCTAGCTCTGAGCACGCAGAACTTGTCTTTTCTGCTCTGGCTGGGGATGCCTGTAAACTGCAACCCATCTGAGGCTGTGTCTCCCTCACTTCTAGCTGACAGCCATGTCAGTGCTGACAGGCATGGACCAGAGAACTGCCTCCATTCCAGAAGTGCTTAGCAGCAGGTATGTTGGTCTGCCCCACATTACAAGTGACTGAGTCTTAGGGAATGGCTCTGTGGTAATTTTTATTGGGAAGTGCTATATTAAACTGCGATGAAATATCCACCCTAGGAATATGGTTTGGAAAACCTGTGTGTAAGTAGTTCAGACTTACTCCCATCCTGGTTATTGAAGCTAAAGGGATTGTAGGTGACAAAACTGCAAAATGGTGTCTAGAAAATGGTTCAGCTACTGCTGGTGTGGACTAAGTCCCAAAGTCTGCCAAATTCCTGTCAGAAGTGAAAACAATCACAGTAGGGAAAATCAGACTAAATGTATGTTCTTTTTTTTTTTGTTTTAGATGTTTTTAGCATACCTTGCTTAAATAAATACTGAGGTTAGAAGCTTTTCTGTTCAAAGCATGTTTAATCTGGGGTGGTATGCATGTACACTGGAGTTTTCACCAGTGCTTTATGAAAATCTGTGTTTTCTTTGCTTGGCTTCTTCCTCTAATTCAGAAAAACAATTAGGAGTTTAGCAGACAGGAAGGCTGTAATGCCTCACCCTTCATCTTCACTGCTGGGCCTGAAGCAGCAGAAAGCAAGGGAAAGAGGCCTCTTGTCCCTGGGAGGGGCAGGCTGCAGCAAGCTGCCCTCAATCCTCAGGTTCTCAAGGGCAGGTTCCCCAGAAGCTGGGCTTAACCAACAGTGCTCCACTTTGTGACAGCCTTGAAGTCAGGCCTTCTTCCACTCCCTTTGTCTTCAGGCAGGACAAAAATCCTGGTCTGCTCTCAGTTTCACAGGTTCCCTTGTTTCTTTCTGTGGTGAGATCGTGGAGAGGACCTTGTGTGCCTCTCCCAAGAATGAGAAGCCACCTGTGATCCTTGGCCGTACAAGGCAGAAAGGTAAGACTGTGGCAGCCTGTTGAGAAGCAACGGATTGGTTCTTGCATCTTTCTGTTTCAGAGAGCCAGTGCACTTGGCTAAGTGTGCTGCTGTGTCTGGGAATAGTGGAAGTATGCCAGAATGTTGCATGTCTAAGGGCTTGGAAACTGCACATTGTGTATGTGGAGATAGGAATGGGAATGCGGTACCTGGATAACTTGGAAGGTGGAACAGTGATAGCCTCATCGTGACAGGAGGAAGAACCCCTCTAGCAGGCCCAGCTCAGTGACAGGCCATCTGCCTGTGTGAGTGAGCTCACAGCCTGTGTGGTTCTGTGCCTCCTCAGGGACTCTGCTGTCCAGGCATCACAGCGTGAAGCTCAGCGTCTCAGCTGCTCCAGGCTCCCCTGTTGTGATGGACATTTACATTTCTGCCACCTACCTGCAGCATCTCTGGGGTTTGCTACCTGGAGCCAGGATCCTCTTCCAGAACCTGGAACGCAAGATCTCAAGGTGCTCCTGTCTTTAGAGGCCTGATCTCTCTTATTGTCTTTGAAACCATCTCTTAATCTGACCTGTCATGTGGACTTTCCTCATCCCTTGTCCAAACCTTCATGTCTCCCAGTCCCTTACCATATATTATTTTCCTACCATGTTACAAATGAAGATCAGCCCAGCCATCCCAAGAAAACTTGAGTGTTTGGTTTCTGTGAGGTCTTTCTGACGTCTGCTCTTTCATATTGCAGATTCCACAATGTTTATTGCACATACATTGCCTCCAGCTGTGTGAGCATCTTATCTCTGCCAGCTTTTCACCTTCCTTTTCCTTCTAGGTAAGTGTTGGGTCTGTTCTCCTGTTACAGTATCCTAAGAAAGGCTTCTAGGTTCCAAGCTTCTCAAATTCCTGTTTCTTCTAGTCCTGCAGGAGAAACCTTATCCCCCTCACTAGTGTTTCTATCCAGCTTGAGACCTCAGCTGCAAAACCTGGTCCAGGCCCGGATTTTATGCCACTTGTCCTGTGTACTGACTGTGTGCCTGCAATGGATTTGCTCACTTTGCAGCTGCATCTTCAAAGAGGTATTCAAGATTCCACAAACATAATTTTTAAGAGGTCTTGCAGATTTTTTACTCTCACACATCTTTGCTACCATGTAGAAGAAATGAGAGTTGCTATCTCAATTGCAAACCCTGTTTTCCAATGTCTGGAAGAACTTGCATATTAGAAAGGGACCTAAATGATAGCTGATTAGATGTATCTGATGTCAGGCAGGCTGGCATGTAGGACTGGGGGTAAAGTGAGGACACTGAAGAGGACAATCCTACTCTTGTTAATGCTCTGCTCTTCCCATGTTCACTGCTATTGGGGATCAGCACCTTGCAGCAGGGGATTTTTCTCCCCATGTAAAACTTCTCTCAGGGCACTCACTGGAAATGCAGTGAAATTCTTTACACCTTTGCATAGTTAGTTAGGGAAGGGTTAAAATGAGCAGTGGCCCTTCCCTTTCTCACTTACACCACCCATACATAGCTGTAGCTTTGTTCTTCCTTCAGGGGAGGTGCACCCGACACAATCCTCCATGTCCATCACAAACAGGAGTGAGGCAAGCCAGTGCACGGTAAGTGCTGTAGGGATTGGGTGTGGGAAGAGGGGTGAGGAGAGAACAAATTACATCACAAACAGGAGGGGGAAAATCACACCAAGGATGGGATGTGGACAGAACAGCAAAGATGGAGTTATTACATATTCTGAGATGTGAACAAACTGTCTACTGAGATCTGTTTTCTGGGTTGTGACCCTTGAGAGGGAGCAGGTATTGTCCTGCCCTCCTGATCCCAGCCTGCCTGCTCTCGGCACAGGGTGCTGGTGGAAGACGGAACAGGTGAAGCTGTGGTGCTGTGCAGGAATGAACATGTGGCAGCAGTGCTGGGCCTGAGCCTTCCAGAGTGGGAAGCAGTGCAGAACTGTGTGCAGAGCAGGGGCAGTGTGTGCATTCAGCACGGGGAAGCTCCTGGAACAGGGGTAAGTGGGTTATTCCATTAGCAATTGCAGCCTGCTAGGCTCAAGCCTCGGCTGGACAGGATTTCCCTTTGCTCTGGGTGTTCCAGAGCTTCCCTGCCTCCCTCTGTACACTCCCTGGCAACACACTCTTTCCTTCCTCAGTGTCTAGAGGAAGCTGAGGATCTAGTTGCTTGTTACCTAAGGAGTCTGTGCAGGAGTCCTCTCATATGTCGCCCCATCCTGTTGGATTTCAGCCTAGACAGGAAGCCCTCCAAGATTCTGCAGCCTGGTAAGCAAGTACTGCTGGCTTTTCTAATGTTTTGTGTGGGAAGGAAGGGAGGAGGCATCTCACCAGGCTGGTGAAGGAGAGGTGCCTTCACTGCCCATCAAAGCAAGATCTTTGATGGATTTTCCTTGAATTTTGATTTCTGTCGTGTAGAACTAAGTTGTGTTTTAGAAGATCCATGGCTATAAAAATAGAGAAAAAATATTACAGAAATCATTAAAACAACATACATTAATTTCTCTACTTCACACAGAAACATGAAACTGTTTTTGAGAAAGATTCCCAATCCTTGTCTGGGACAGGAATCTGATTAGCCAGAGTTATTGTGCAGACCTCTCAAATCACATGGGTTTTGACTTCAGATAGGACAGCATGCAGGGTCAATAGTAGGCCTGGAAATCCTCACCTGGAAATCAGCACTGAAGTGTTTTGAATTCATGAGTGCTGAGGTCTGAGCTCATGCTGCCACAACTGTGCGGCTGCTGTGTTAAAGGTACATTCTTCACACCAATTCTTCACACTGTTTGCACACATACCTAGAGCTTAAATTCGAGTCCAGGTGCTGCAGGGGTTGGTTTCCTAAGCTCACCAGAGGATGCTCTGCAGTGCAAACTTTCTGTCTGTCATATACACTGTCTCTAAAGGCAGGTTGCTGATACTGATAGAGGATAGAAAGCTCACTGCATCATCTCTGTGAGCACATAGTTCACAGTGTTTCACAGCGTAGAATGTCTGTTTCCTCCAGGTTGGAGAGATGCTGACAAAATACATTCCTCTGCCTACATCCTGGAATCGTTCATCATGCTTTTCTTTGAGGTTTAGCAGATGCCAAGCAGCTGCTGCAAGGCCTTCCCTCCCCCAGCAGCTTCTGTAGCTGTGGGCTAGAGCAGAGCCAGAGCCCTGTATTCAGTTGTTACCCATGTATCTTTCCCCTGCAGCTCCCCTGCAGCTGCGGAATTTTCGCTGTGGTGAAGTGGAGTTCGTGTCACAAGTGGGGCCTCGTCCGAGCCTGCTGTGCCTGAAGGTGGAGGAAGTGGGACAAGATGCCTTACACTACCTGAACAGCCAGAGGATGAGCAGGACATCCAGTTCCTGCTGAGTGGGAGCCACTGCTTAATATCTCTCCCAGTGGGAGAGGAATTATGGAAATACCTACTGGGATCAGGAGCTTTTTTATCTCCTTTCCAAGGAGAGCCTGTGAGCACAGGGTGAAGCATGCAGTCAAGCAGCTGCTGTGACTTGTGGAATTCCTGAATGGTCACTCTGGGCCACTGCCAACCAGTGATACTGGGCTACATTTTGGAGGAGAGATGTTCACTGCTTCCTCTGTGACAGCTCTTGCCTTGGGCCTAGGGCACACAGTGTGTGCATTTTGTGTGGTAGTATCTACTAAATAAAGCTATGAAAATACTACTTAAAGAACACTGTATCTGTTTTAGTATCTATTTTAGTGTTCAGGTTTACTTGCTATATCGTGACCATTAATGATACCATACAGTTCCTGCAGGGTATGGTCTTCTAATTGAAATTATTAAAATTACATTTTCAAAGCATCTCCTTCAAGAAGACAAGGGAAGTGAGTAAGCTGCTGTTTGGAGACTAAATCACAGTACTAAATGACAAGATTATTAGGGCATTGTTTTGCCATTTATGAGCAGCATCCTGAACATTAGGTGGGGCTGGTAAGAAGAGGCAGGCACTGAGCTGTGATACAGGCAGTCCAGGTGCTGGGCTGGGCTGGGCTGTGATACAGGCAGTGGCTTTATTGAGCATGAGTGAAGTATCTTCCCTCTCAAGGCCTGCTGTCCACTTCTGAGACCAAAGTGTGAGTGGTACAAGACTTGATAGATGCCACCATTCAGTCAAGTTCTGAGACTCCATCCTAAAAGGCTGCCAAACAGCTTAAAGAAGTCTTTGCAAATGTTGCTGTTACAGCCTTATTTTCTTGGGTGCTTTCTGCAAAACACAAAATATTTTACTACAGCTTACTCTCCACCCTTTAGAAAGAAAACAAAAAAAAAAAAAACCCACACACACACACAAAAAAAAAAAAACTATCTCAGCCTGAGGAAAATGTTGACTGTAAGCTGTAAGTGATAAGACAAAGATCAAATCTGGCTAAAAAGTGCAACTGAAAGTAGTCCTGTAATATGAGTAACACTGTAGAAGACAGAAATAGATAGGAAGTGCCAGATAACAGTTACTTAAAAACAAAAAGGGAAAATTCAGCTCTAACGTTATATCTGGGTTTAATAACTTTGCTTCTGAATTTGAGCCTTCCAGTAGTATCTCACTAGTCTCCTTTTCCTTCTCATACTGTATGTGAGTTTTCTGTCTGCTGTCTGCTTATCTGTTCCTCTTTTATTTCACATTACAAATGCAATCATCACTCCTCATACAGGACTTTAGACATGGTTTGTCTTTGCCAGGATATTCCAAGCCTGCTGGCAGTTTTCTAACCCATCACTGTTCTGCCATTCACATCTTTTTCAGAAGGGGAGTTTGATTTTAGCATTCCAAGAAGATGGAGGAGATAAACTGTCTCTCTTATTTACAGTTTTATTAGTACAGTCAGAGAATCACAGAGAAACCCAAGAGATGGGTGAATCAAATCTTTTTGGGGCGGAGTTAAGATTTGCTTGCTTTTAGTAGTCTGAAGGAGCTGTTCTCAGCTGTATTGCAGGAAACCCTTTTCCTGTTTGTGTCTGACCTTCTTCCCATGATTAGAGCTCTGGTCACTGTGTTAGATCAGACAAGGGAACATATCTTGTCCTGCAATCAGAACTTTTGCTTTTTGCAATTCTCCTTATCGCATTCCTTGTTCTCTTTGTGAAGCCAAAGTGTCCCATTGTTGGTGTGGGTAAGAAACAGTAACACAGGAAAAATTAGCTAATTTCATGTGAGTGCTCTAGAACCAGCAGGAACTCCTAAAGCCCCCAGCCCCAGAGGGAGGAAAGCCTGAAAGAGTCCTGCCATCCTGTAAAGCTGTAATATCCATTCTTTGTGGAAAGACAGACATGTTCCTTTTAGCTGATTTTCTTTAGCCCGCCCTTTCACCAGTTTACCTCCAGGTCCTACCACCCAAAGCCAAAGCTGATGAATACTGAAGGCAGCTGTCCTGTGCTTTGGCTGTGTAAGCCCTGCTTATTCCAGGTCTGCAGGGGATTGCTCAGGCTAGCAGCTCCCTCTAGCCATGTTCAAGGTGTCTGTAGTATTTGCTGGAGACAGCACACTGTACTGTGGAGTTGTGTGAGTAAAGTGGGAGCAAGCAAGGCTTTTACTGTAGCAGGGCTTGGGAGCAAGAGAGAGAGGAAAAAGTTTGTGCTGCCTTGCAGCCATAAACTGCAGCCCAGGTCCAGATGCACAGGAAAGAAAATGAGGGGACAAGTAAGATCTGACAGTTTATGGTGCAAGAGAAGGATCTCTGTGGTTGCAGAAAGTGATGAGAGGAGCCTGTGGGAGGGACAAGCCATGTGTCCCACCTAAAGGTGGGGATGGGGAAAGTATGGACAGAGGGGAAAGACACGCTCTCCCATTCTGGCAGGCTTGAGATAGGTCTGCTGCTGTAGCCAAACTCCCTAAGAGGGTCTCCATGTATTGTAACTATATGAGTTTCTCTTCCCAAGCTTACCTGCAGGTCCAGCAGAGTTTCCAATTGCTTTACAGAGGCTTTATATTGACAGCAGGTACAAGGGAAGCAGAAGCATCCAGTGACAGGCTGGAAAGGAGGATGACACTGACTCTGCATTCAGGTTCAACAGCTGCAAGTTGGTCACCTTTGTAATGCTGAAATCTGTATCAGAAGAATGGTGAGAGGCTACCAGAACAGGAACACAGCAGGGAAGGAAAACAAAGCATGTATTTATTTCTTCCCATTTTTCTGAATATGGATGAAGATGGACCTGCCTCTTGTACTGGAGACCAATTGCAATGAAGTCCCAGCTGTAGAAGCATTATGGCCCTTCTCATGTAGAACAGAAGATACTCAGGACCTTTGGAAAGTTTGATTTTCTGTGAGTAAAATGGCCTTTTAAATAAAGGGATTGGGCTAGAGTCAGAGGTATTGTCACCAATAACCGCTAAAGGGGCCTGTTGGTTTGGTACACAAATGGGATCTAAGCTGAGCTGGCTAAAGAAAGTGTCAGACTATGTGGGCTTTGGTTGGTTGGTTTGGTTTTGGTTAACATTCCAAGCAATACACTCCTCTGAAGTGTGTCCCTCCTTCCAGTCCCCTGGCAGTTCTGTCCCCACGCCAAGGTGACAGTCAATACCATGAGAAGCACATGAGACAGCAGGAGCAAACACAGACCCTTTCATTCATCCCAGGGACAGAGAAGTGGTTGGATTAGCCATGCTTTCAGTCCCTTCCTTGACTGACACAGGTGTTGCAGGAAGCCCCTGGTGCACCAGGAACACTGCTGACACTCTCCTCTCCCCCATGCCTGTGGTCTCAAGGTGCTGTTGAACCCTACCTGTCACTCTGATGTTGACCATAGCCTTGGCAATGCTGTTTTCAATCACGCAGGTGTAGGTGGCATTAGCAGTGATGTTGTGCAGGAGGGAAACCACCTTCACAGTGATGTTTTTGGGGTTCAGCTCATAGCTGGTGCTGGCAGTGCAGGGCAGGTGCTCCCCAGTGTCACCATAGGCTGTCCAGCGCAGGGCAGGGCAAGGGAAGCAGCGCGGGGCTTCGCACTGCAGCGTGTCCCCAGGGCTGCTGCTCTCCACCTGCACCCTGGGGGTGCGAAGGCTTTGGGAGGGAAAACAGGGAGAGAGTAAAAACAAGGCAAGTGATAGAACTGGGTATTAAATACTCAAATAAATACTGCATCTACCAGTCCCAGGTGTTTCTAGGCTGCATGCTGCTTAGCAGCACAGCACTGCCTGTAGCCAAGCCATAAACTTGCTCACACAGAGCCTGAGACAGGCTCAGACAGAGCTCTGTACAGGTTGGGCCATGGGAGGATCCCTGCAAGGGATCTAAGGACTCCTAGGACATGGAAGTCTAGCTTGACAGGATCTGCTGAGGTTGTGACACAGCTTTAGTGTCTTTTAGTTATCCTTAATAGTGGGGTATAGATGATTCACCCTCTCCACTCACTGAGAAGGGGGCCTGACCAACAGTTTCACAGAGTTGCAGAATCATTAAGGTTGGAAGAGATCTTTAAGATCAAGTCCAACTGTTAACCCAGCATTAAGTTCACACTATACCATAACCATAAATGCACATATTTTAAATCTCTAGGGATAGTAGATGATTCCACTACTTCCCTGGGCAGCCTGTTCCAGGGCTTTCCATGAGCAAATTTTTCTTAATAGTAAATCTAAACTTCCCCTGGTGCAACTTGAGGCATTTTCTCTCCTGAGCAATCCCCTGCAGACCTGGAATAAGCAGGGCTTACACAGCCAAAGCACAGGACAGCTGCCTTTAGTATTTATCAGCTTTGGCTTTGGGTGGTAGGACCTGGAGGTAAACTGGTGAAAGGGCGGGCTAAAGAAAATCAGCTAAAAGGAACATGTCTGTCTTTCCACACAGAACAGGTATTACAGCTGTTGGAAATAAAACCCATTACAACATTTCATATGTTCTCTCTAATGCCTTTTCTGTGTGGATTACTTTAAACATTCGATCAAGCAACACAAAAGCAGGCAGATCCACAAGGTTTCAAGGAGGGATAGGGGACAAAGTCCCCGTGGAACATTTGCAACCCTCAGGCTTGAGCCAAAACCCTCTTTCACTTGGAGAGGTCTGAGGGCTTTTCCTCACCCAATCTGAGATGTAGACCAGCAATTCTGGCCACAGGGATGAGAGGGAGGGTGCAAAGACTGCAGAGGGTCTGGAGGAGACCCTCAAGGGGTTCATCCATCAGTCTCAACACGAGGTGACCGCTTGGGAGGTGACTTGTTATTACAGCTAAATTCATCTCACTGGAAGAGGCTGAAGACTTGGTGGCTTCCAGATCTCTTCTGGAGAACTGACTCTTGTAGATATGTAATGTTTCAGGTAACTATGATATCAAAGGTTTGTTGCTTTGGTAGTAATTTTAAAAAACTGAATACTTTAGAAAAACTGAAAAATATATTAAATATGCTGCAATTTTTACTATGCAGCACTTCTATCTGGAGATATATTCTAATTCTAGACAGAAAAAGCTACCATGTTGTCAAAATTATAACCTTTTCTGGAACAAGGATATCAAGAGAGGGGTTAAGGCCATAAATACCCCTGTAAAAGCCAGAAAAATACCCTACTCAGGTGTGCAGCACCATCATAAGCACAGGTAGACTCAACCAAGCCACACTAGCACGTGTTTTGCAGCAGGATTTTGCTCCTTGTAGCCCTCACCTCCTGTCCTGTACTGCAGCACCGCTGCCCCACTCCCTCTGGCTGTGGTGACAGAGCACTGGTAGGTGCCAGCATCAGAGAGCCGCACATCCCTCAGCTCCAGGGAAGCATTCCCACCCATCACCTGGTCTGCAAACACGGCCGTGCGGCCCTGAAATGATGGATCTTGCTCTTGCAGGTGGTCCTTCCCACCCTTAAACTTGTGAACCAGCCCAGCTACCCCCTCCTTGCCCCACTGGATTGCTATGCTGTCCATCTGGATGTCGGCCTCGAAAGTGCAGCCCAGGACACTGCACTGGCCAACGTTCCCTGGAGACGTCAGCGCCGTCACACTGCTGGAGTGTTTTCCTGCAAGGAGAGAGCAAGGAGGCTGGAGAAAGGTGAGGCAGCAAGCCTGGAGAAAGGCCAGACTGCCCTGTGGCTGTCATGGACCAAGCTGGAGGCTGAACAGGCAAGGTCACCTGTGGCAGCTACCAGTGCTGCTACTAGAGGTCAGCTCCCGTGGATTGTATGCCATGATAAAGCACAGGAGTATTTCTTTCGCAAAAGAGTGCTTCAAAAAGTAGCTCTTCTTACTTGTTTGAGAAGAATTCATGTGGTATTTTCTTGTTTACTTACCTGTATCAGGGATTTTTCTCTTTGCAGCTGCCAGAAAAGAATGATTTTTATGTCTTTTCTTAGTCAGGACCTCGCTTTATGCAATATAAATGTGATTGGAAGGCATAATGCTGGCAGAGAAATAGCAGCTCTTTCCCCCTTACTGAAATCCAAATATTTTTCTTTCATTTAAGACACGCGAGCATCTCAAATCCTAAGCTGCAAGCCTGAAAATTCCCAGAGCCCGATCTTCTTTCCCATGCAGCCCTTTCCTACCCCTCCTCACTCAGCACGTTCCAAGGAAGCTGCATTTTGGGCAACACCAAAGCAACACTTTTTTTTTGTCTTTGAGGGACCTGGGAAAGGTGCCCCATCCTGGCAGATGCTCTCTAATTTCACAATAAATACCATCCCATCATCTCATCCTATCCACGAGAAGGAGCAGAGTATGTGCAGGACTTTAGGTTTGGGGCTCCAAGCCCAAGGAAATTCCAGCTGACACACCACTACACCTCCAGCAGCACAGGCTGCACTACAACTACCTAGCCTTTGTTAAAGGGTGGTAGGTGCCACTTCCACACATGATCACACCTCAGCCTGTGCACAGGATGGACACACGGAGGTAGAAGCAGGGCAGAAGTTCATCATCCCACCAGTAACTGCAAGAAATCTGAGCAATCACATACCTGAGACACCAAAACCAATGATCAGGGCGATCACTGCAGCCAGGATGACAATGGCTGTAGTCATGCTATTGGGGAAAAAGGAAAGGACAGCATTAGCACAGAGCCCAGCTCCTCCACAGCCCATGCCTGTACCATTCATCTGCAGAGCTGTCAGCAGGAAGGAGCTGGAGGCAGGTGAGCCACAGACCCAGAATGAGGCAGATGGGTGAAGCACATGACCACAGCAGTGATGAACATTCAGGTGAGCAGCACTTGTCATCAACAGTGGGGGACCACTGGCAGGAGACCCAGGCTGTGCCTTTGAGAGCAGGCACCTGGCCCCAGTGGAAGATGCTTCTCTCTGCATTCCCTGGTGCACAAGCAAGCCAGGCAGTCCCTGCTGGTGCTTGTGAGTGACCAGGGAGTGAGCAAAGCCCCTGACCCCAGGGGACACCAGGTACAAGGCAGGGAATGTGCAGGAGGGGTCTGGAAACAGGGCCATTTTTTTGAGCTGGTTGGATTTGGGATGCTCCATGTGGAGATAGGTAGTGGGCTGTTGAAAGAGGAACTGAGGAGGAAAGGACCACTTACCAAGCCACACAGGCAGAACAGCTGTGCCAGAGGAGAAGAAATGCAGCATGTCATGGATCAGCACAGCTCCAGCCTTTCCAAGCACAACCTCTCAGCACAGCCCAGCTTGGACAGACCCAGAAGCACGGCTGGGTATGGACTCCCACCACAGCCAGTGGAGCTGTCATGTGGTCACAGGCACATTTTCCTGTGGACCGAGGGGTTGTGGCAACAAACTCAGCTCCCAGCCAGAGCAAGCCTTGAAGCAGCTCCCCACAAAACCCACAGGTACATCCTGGGGCTCATGCCCAGCAGTCTCACAGAGACTCCTCACAGAGAAGCCCAGAGAGCTGCAGGCTGTGAGAGATCACGGCCCCTCTGCCCACACAAAACCAGCTGCTCTGCTTCAGCAGCATTCACTGGTTTGCAGCACACTTTGCCAACACACTGGGCAGCCTCCTGCAGGAGAATCCATCAGTGTCCCTACAACCATGGACTCCTCCCACCACTGATGTGTGCCTGCATCTGTGATTTGCTCAATTTCCACAGATGCCACGATCACAGGGCTGATATGGAACTCTAGAGAATCGTACCATGTGAACAAGACTCTCCCACAGGGAACAGCAGGGAAGGGAGAAAGGGAAGAGGGAACAGAGAAAAAGTGACTAGTTGCAGACTTGTTTGCACTCCCACTGTCTCCCTTGCATCCTCATCCTTAAAGCCAGTGGGAAGTTGTCTGAGGAAGCCCTGTTTGCACATGCTCAGAAGGGATCAGAACTCTGACCAAAATATGTGGTACCTCCAGGTAAGGGTTCATACAAATCCATACACACATTCACATCCATACCAAGCTCTGCCTAGATGCCCTCAGAGCTGAGAGATGTCATGTTTGGCTTCTTCCCTGTTGTCACCAGCTTTCAGTAATGGCTGGCATGAATAGCAGTTCTCCACCTAACTCCTCATGGTGGATCACAGCTGACCCTACTGGGAGAAAAGCCATGGATATCATCCAGCCATGGGCAGCAGGCAGCTGGGGACCCAGGCACTGCCTCCCCTGGGGGACTGTGGGATGGGGACTTAGATGGCCCCTGTGGATCCTGCAGCATGACAGCTTCCAGCAAAGCCTTGCCATGTCCCACGGGGCTCAATCCTGAGTCACTCAAGGTCCCAGCCAGGCTCACCATAGGACAGCCTGTGCTTTCCTGTTCTGGGAAAGATGCCAAGTGTCTCATGTATGCTGAATAACATCCATCTCCTCGAGGAGCTCTACCAATTTCCACTCTGGGAGTTGATCCCAGAGCGAGATAGCTGCTATAAACTCAGCCAAGGTTGTCATGACAAGCCTCAGCTCTCACGCCTGGGAAGCACAAAGCAAGCAGCAGAAACACTGTGCTATGACACAACAGCTGTGCCTCACCTTTATCCCCATATCTTAACAATCCTTCTTCCCAAGGACAGGCTGGGAAAAAATTGCTCAGAATCGAGAGATGCTGCCAGAGGGTTGCTGTAAATGCTAGGAGGTATGGCAGGGGGACAAGCAGCCAGGATGTCCTCCTATGCAGTCCCTGAATACTTCAAGTGCCACCACTCTTGCCTCTGGTGCTTGAAAGGACCCTCTGGCCTGAACACCATCTCTGCCCTCACACTTCTGTCCAAAACCATCCTCAGCTTACTCACAGACAAACACAAACCAGCACAAACAGGCCACACCAATGCTTTTGTCCTGTGCAGGTGCCACCTGCCCCCATGGCTGCAAAGCATTGCTAGCTTTGCACCCAGAGAGCAGCTACCCACCCTGCTCCAGAGCACCAGCAGGGCTGATTGAAAAAGTTGCTCATTTTTCACAGGGGGAATGGCAATTCTGGGTGTACAGATGCCACTGCCCACTTCAACATCCATTGTGAGGGACAAGGAGAAATTAGTCCCTCTGGAGTTTCCTCTGCAGAAACTGCAGGATCCAGGAATCACAAGATCCTTACAAACATTTGCTGTGTGCCCACAGGGTGTAACGAGTAGATCTGGCGTGCAGGGTGAATGAGAGGAACCTGGTGTCCTAGCCACATGCTGGTGGTAGCTGTGTCTTGGAGCAGTCCAGTTCAAGCACTTCAAGCAAAAAGCAATTTTCTGTGCATCAGCACCCCAGGTGCCTCCAGTGTTTTAAAGGCATAGAAACAGACTGATGTGAGTGGCTGAGGCTGCACCAGTTGGAGCCCTGAACAACCCTCAGTTCCCAGTGCCAATTTGGCAGCCTGTGGGATGCTGCTCTGTGCCTCCTACCTATTTTCCATAGACTTGTTCCTCATCAGCCAAACTTGGAATCAAACTGGAATCAAAGTTGGCATTAAATTCATCCATTCATTCCCTGCCTGAATGCTGCTGACCACACCCCTGGGACAAGGAGAGGCTCGCAGCCTGGCTGTGATAGGCAGCAGTCCTAATCCTCCAGATCTCTAGCTCCATTTGGACTAAGCTTTCCCTCAGGAATGGGCTTAGAGGGTCAAAAGAACTGGAAGATTAGGATATTGAAGGTCTCTTGCCTTCCTCCTTTTGTCAAAGTTTACTGTGGAAAAGAAATGGCAGTGGTAACCCAAAACAACAGGGTTTCTACTCCAATATGCAGCTGATGATTGCAGAACCCAACTTTCTTCAGCACTTCAGAGGGTTTTGTTGTTGTTTTTGTTGAGGATTTTTTTGTTTTGGTTTTGTTTCCTTGGTTGGTCTTGTTTTTTTCCTGAAATCAGCAGAAATCTCCCACCGCTTCTCTGAAACTTCTTGGAAAATTCACTCCTCTCTCTGGTCTGTTTCTGTATTTCAGGATTAGCCTGAAGAGCAAATGTTTCTGAAGGAAGCCTGCTTCTCCCAGTAAACTGCTGCTGCCTGGCTGTGCAGGCAGAGGCACTGGCAGAGCAGGAGGAAGGTTTTCAGAGCAGCAAGGGATAGATGTGCATTTTTTCACACCCATCAGTTACCTCATTTCCCTGACAATGGCTGGCTGGGCTGCCCCTTGAGAATAACAGAGCTGGTTATGGTGTGCATTCCAGACACATGAGGAATACAGTGCCCAGGCAGTATTTACACTCTGACACGGTGTCTACAGGCAACCTCACTTCTGTCAGTGAAAAGGTGCAGATAATATTGCTATTTAGCTCTTCCTTGATGCTCCATGTGACAAAGCTCATGTATGAGGTCTCTTCTGTTCACATGTGGCCTGTCCTTCTCCCCACTGCTGTTCCACTCTGGTGGGACAGATACTGGTAACAGCTGAAATCTTTTTCACAGAATAAATGCCAGCAGGACTGTCTCACACACCACTGGAACCTCTGTCTCCATCCAGCCTGGTAAGTCCACACCTGGGATGGAAGGACACAGTTTGTTGCTATCTCTGTTTAAGCAGTGAGGTTTAGATGAAAGCTCAGTCCACATTCACTAGGGGATGAAAACTTTGCCCTTTTATCCATCTGGTGGGGGTTATTTTCAGCTAATCAGGAGATAAGGATACAAGGTAGATATTTTCATGACTTCTTTTTCCAACTGTAGTTCACCAGTGCTCGGTCAATAGCTCCAGAGGAAATGGGGTAATTGAAATGAGAGGCAGAAAACACTTTGGGAATGTCTTCCCAGCTCTTACTCCTGCTAGGAAACTTCTGGAGGACAGTTTCTTTCTCCCCACAGCAAGCTGATGTGATGGAAACACAAGCAACCATCTGAGGACCAGCAGAAGAAGGAAGCCTTTCTCAAGCCATTCAAACCCCAAAATACAACATCAGAAATACACCCTTCCTCAAGCATTGCTACCCCAATCTACCACAGCATTCAACCCTGGGATAGCAAATTCTAGCAAATGCAGGGTTCTAGGACATGCATTTCCATCTGGACTACAGCTGATGACCTGCACATGGGTGTCTGATACATACATAGCCTTACAAATTGTATAAAACAAGCTGTACTGGTATTTAAGTAGCTTGAGTGAGTGCAGTACAGTCAAGCTGCAAAGAACTGCTGTCCTGAGAGCTCCTGGCAGCAGAGTGATACATTCCAAGAGTCTGAAAAATGCAATTCCCTCCCTCCCCTCTGCCAAGGCAAGTGCAGATAGTACCATACCTCCAGAAAATGACCTGGCCTTGGGATGCCATGGTCACAGCATCTACAGAAGACAAGTCAAACACCAGGTGCCTGAAGGTCCCACACTGTTCAGCACAGCCCCTGTCTGTTGCATGATATATCCTCCCAAGCTGTCCTGCTTAAATAACTGAATGCAGCTAAGGAGTGGTGAGCCCAAGCACTGAACTCTCAGGAATGAGGAAACTCTGAGCATCTCAACTTCCCCCCACCCCCCCCAGGGCAGTCATAAGCAGAAAGGCCTGGTTAGAGACTGGGGCAACAGGAGAGACCTCCTACACATCCATTTAAGAAACATGTCTTATTTTAATAAGACAAAAAAATATTACAGCTTGTGGTTTGGTAGCCAGCTAATCCTGGGGTTAGAGTGCACAAGTGTCCCAGGACATCTGCAGTTTACCCATCACTGGGGGGCTGTGTCATAATCAGCACTAGCTCAGGTCTTCCTACAAAAATCTCCAACCACTTTCTTGGCACTGGGCAGAGAGGCCCCACCTGTGGGTCCCTCTCCTGGCCCCATTCGCACTGTGAGCCTCCCCTGCCTCTCTGTGCTGTGCTAAGAGGCTCCTAGGAGCTCTGCAGTGCTCTCAGAGCCACACAGGTTTGGCAGCAGCCCCTTTCTGACTGCTGTTTAATCCCACTGAACTCCTTCAGGCCAAACCCCCTCTCCTCCCCCCGAGGCCAGCGCCTGCTGCTCTCAGGTCTGCCAGGACGGTGCACTTTGGAGCATGTAAAGGAAAGAAACTGCATCTGCAAGACCCTGCAGGTCTTTCTCTCTGGGCTTGGTCTCAGATGAGGCTGGGGGCAGGATGAGCAGCTCTTGGGCAGAACAGGTTGAGAAGGGCAGAGAGGTTGTGAAAGAGTAGAAAAGGGAAGGCAGCTTGCACCACCATGATCAGTTTCCCGAAAGGGAACCTGCGTATCCTGACATCTACATCTGGACTATATTCCAGGGAGGATGGGAAAAAGGGGATTTTTGACAGTCTAGCTATCTCCAGCAAGTTTGGATGGTTAGTGGGAGTGAATAGCTTTCCCATGCAGAGCTGAGGATGCCCAGAGGAACTAGGAACAGTCTAGCACCTAAAAAAACCAAACTAATTTCTCTGCAATAACTAAAGGTTAAAATCAAGATCAATCAATACTGGCCACTGATGATAATCAGGAAAAAAAATCACCATTATTTGTCAGCATTCTGCTGGTTATTAAGCCTCTCATAATTTAGCAGTGCAGTACAAGAAGCTAAGAATAGCTCTAGACCACAGTGGCCCAGTAGGAAATGCACATTAAGAAATATCCTGTTGCCTTCAGTGACACTTGATTAATGGATGTGGTGACACGTGATTTATAGCTGCATGTGCAGTGGGCAGACAAGGTGGCCCCTTCCCGCTCCAGTTAACTCCAGGTCAGCCACAGCACACCCCATTGCACAGTCAACATCAGGTTACTTCCATGTTGGGAAAATACTTCTGCTTCTTGGGCACAGGCAGCCCCAGCAGGACCAGGGCAAGTCCCATTCCCCAGGGCAACACCACATGCATTTCTGAGCAGCTCATGCTGAAGCCTACTCCTGTCTGTATGCTCATACTGCAAAAAAAACCACAAGAGGTGTTCAGGATACTTCCCAAAGAAACCAAGGGTCTGTGACTACACAATCTGCCCAGCTCTTACCAATCTTGAATTTATTAGCAAATCCAACCAAATGTGACAGCAGAATCTGATTCCACATGGTCTGTGAGAGCTGGTGAACACCTGGGACAAATCAGCTGCCTTCACTGAGGAGAAGACAACAGCAGCTACCAGCTTTGGTGGGCCCAGCAGCTGATACCCTAGAGAAGGCTCCCCTGCTTATGGGAAGTTCACACCTTATTTCAGTGTCACTGGAATGCTGCAGGAGCTATCAGTAAGGAGAAGATGGGAGTTGTGGCAAGCTGACCAGCAGCCAAGTTTGACAGAGCATTCCACAGAGGTGTATCAGCCAGTAAGCTGAAAGAGATGAAAGCTTTTCTTGGGGTTTGACCCAAAATGTAGGACATCTTTCCAGATTATGATCCCACATCTGTTAACAATGATGTCAAGAGGTGCTTGAGAAGCACCACAAATGAGAATGCTAGTGATCTGGAAGGAGGAGAACTTGGCACTGCCTTATTGGCAGTATCTGTCCTCAGCCTCACCTGCCTGTGAAGGGAAGCTGGAAGCAGCAGCACTCAGAACAAGCCCTCATCTCTCAAACAGGGGAGGTGCTGAGCCACTCTGGGCTGCAAACACAGATCCACTGCATGTGGATCTGTCCTGACATGGCATTCCCATCAGGTGGTGCACCCCTGTGAATCATCCTCTGCTATGGGAAAAAGAAGAAGACCATCTGAGCCAGAATCTGCTCTGCTCCTGAGATCTTCTGGGACAAAACAGACACTCGTGAACCAGAGGCACAAGTGCAGTCGTGTCACCAGTGTGCTTTGCCTCGCAAAGGAGAGACACCTTAGCCTGATCCTGGCTCTGGAAGCACCCCACATGGAGCCTTTCAGGCTCCAGGCACCCTTCCAGGTTTCCACAGTCTCTTGTTCTTCATGGTTTCTCCTCCAGCTACACTGTTCTCCCTATTGAGGGAGTAAATCCTCTTCTCTTGACTACCAAAGCCCCTCCCCATGTTCATTTTTTCCCAGATTTTGGGGACAGGCAATTTTATCAAGAGCTTTTGTCCTGGGGAAAAAAAAATATCAGTATCTACCAGTGCAGTTCTGTCAGCACTGCATTCATGCCTGTCTTGAAAATATCTCTATTATCTCAAGGACCAGCTGGACAGAAATAACACCATATAGCCCAGCAGACTAACTACACTTCCTAATGTACCCCCTGACCCAGGTGTGTACCAACACAGCACTGGAAGCCTATCTTGGGAATGGTTGTTGGGATCCAATGTCAAACTCCAGCAGATCAGAAGGACGTATTAATTTGCAAAGTACTCTGAATTATAAAGACTGAGGGCAAGGGTTGCTGGCAAATAATGGGAGGACACTCTGACCTAGCCCCCTTGCCCCAAGTGACTAAGATCATTAGATGTCTTTTATCAAGATGGTTCTTCAAGATATCCTCATGCACAATAAACACCAAGCACACAGTGGTAGCTGGCCAGTACTTCCTAATCCCTAGGACCAACTGGGCCTTCAAGTCTAACAAAAAGAAAAAATCAATACCAGGGCCTGACCCAAGCTGTCCAAAAACTGTTCTGCCCATGTCAAATGGAGAGCTGCAGTTCCATGAAGGGTTTAAATTTCATTGGTGTAATTCTGACAAACAACTTCTTGGAAAACATCAGCGACAGGGTGTGTAAGGGATACCTAACACAAAGAGAAAACACATTCCTCTGTCTGGGAGGACTAAGATGTTTTCAGTGGGAAATTATGTGCCTAGAAGGTAGTGCTGTCCTTATGTGTTCCCTCTGCAAGACAGCGTGGCAGCTCTGAGAAAAAACAACACAAGGGGTGGGGAACAAGAATTAGAAAGACATAAAAAGTTTGGCATTTTGGTTTACATCACATTCTGCGCTGAGCATTGACTCTGTACATAGTAAGAATGAGAATGAGCTACTACTCATGAGCTATGAGTAGTATGAGCTATTTGTTCCATTAAATGATATTAAATAATGAGCTATTTGTTCCATTAAAGGTTAACCCAAACTAAACTTTCACTTTGAAATTTCAGACTCAGCAACTTGGAGACTTAAACTGCCTAGCCTTCCCTGATTGTTTGACAGGGAAGCTTTCTGGATGATTAATGGAAAGCTATAAACAGCATTTGCATAAGAATATCTATCTCCTTTGCTGGGAAGAAGTTCCAAAACTGACTTTGTAAGAGGAACAAACAACAAATGAGAGACTTCTAAGGCTGAGCAAGCAAACAGACAGTGCAGGTTTCTACTATTTACAAGCCAGATGTCATAATGCAGAACATAAGACCTAGTCCTTGCTGTTGACAGTGGAGCAGCATTCCTCTCCCTGAGTGACCAACAGTGGGAGCTTTGTGCCCAGCTCCTCAGGCAGAATTAGGAGCCCTAGGCACACACACCTACTGGCAAGATTACCCTCAGGGCACTGGTGTTCTCAGCCTCAGTGTCAGAAACTGGTAAAGGAAGGTATTCAGGGTGTCTGCTTCACCCAGGCAAGCAGATGGCAGCAGCCAGCAGGGCGGCGATTGCCCCTCCAGGGAAGTGCCTCTTCCTCATCACAGATGCCACTTCCCCAACTGTGGGTTGATAAGTGCCTTGCCACAGTTGCACAAGCCAAATCCAGAAGTTTTGCTGTGTTTCATCTCTGTGCTTCAATTCTGGACAGACAATTGCTAACTGGTGTCTGTGACTCCTACTGATGCTCACAATGCCCCCAGATATTCCCTTGGTGAGCTGGGCACTCCCCTGGCTTCCCCATCACCCCAGCAGCACTGTGTCCCACATCCTCTCCATGGAGAACAAACAGACCAGGTGAATGATACTCAGATTCCTGTTCCTGTCAGTGCCATGAGGTTTTCTGGGCCTTCCTGCAGATACATGACTAACTCACCTTGCCCCTACTCTGCAGGCAGGGTACAATGAGACTGCAGTTTACCTGGAGGAACTGTAGGAGCTGCAAACAAAGAGCACCTCCCAGAAACATGACTGTGCCATGCCCACACATCTAAGGCTGGAATCCAGATGCATATCCAACAGGGAGGCAGAAGCCATATTCAGGTTGCCAAGCCTTTCCAAGGCACGACCACAAACCCTTTAGAATGGGCCCCAATGAACAGCTTTAACCTCATCAAGGACAGCAGAGGCTGTTGACCCTGCAGAATAGGACACATCTTGACCCTCGTGTGAGCTAACTGCTCAGACTGAGTTTCCCCTTAGAGCATCTCCCCACAGGCTACAAGTCCTCAGAAGTGTAGGCAGCAGTACAATTCCCAGAATTTGCTCTTGTTTGAGCACAAAATAACTTTGCATACACACCCTGGGTGGAACATAAGGCATGGTTTTATTTTCCCTCATCCCCTCCCTCAACTCACACCCATCATGCTGTTTGCTGGCAGCAAGGCTATGCAGGGATCCATCATATGGATCCTCATGGATCATCTGTGCTCCTGGAGCAGCCAGCAGCAGTGCCCTGGACTCCCAGGAGCTCACCTGGCTGCTCAGAGTGCCACTGTCCTGAGCAAACTCCTCTGTGAGGTGTCACTGGGTGGCCCACACAAACACTCTGAGTTCTCCTTCACTTGTCCACAGCACGACCAGTGGTGGCAGCCAGGGTGACCTTTGTGTCCATGGCCACAGCCTTGGTACCCACCTGCAAGAAAAGAGGCACCAGCAGCTCAACCCAAAGTGGGCCAGAAAATCCCAGTGTGTTATAGGCTTCGACCCCAGGACTTCTCCAAAATGTGCTGATGCTGTGAGAACACAGCATATTCAAAGCCAAAATTGCCAGGGCTCTATAAATAAAGAACAAGTCATCCCAGTAGCTAGGGAAAGCTGATGATTTTCGTCCCCTTACCTGTTGAATAAAGCAACACATGTCATCCAGAACCCCATGCCAGCTGCTGATGGCTATGGCCAAAGATACAGATCAAGCACAGAAAAAGGAAGAGGTCAGTTCTATCCTAAAAGCATGCAAAATGCACGTGACACATGCAGGTGAAGGACAGGGAAGATGGTTGGGATTAAACAAGTAAGGGAGTTGAACTCTTGTCCTAAACATGGAGTGAGGCTTCTCTAGAGTTGGTCACTGTGTGACACAGCCCACAAGCTCCCAACATGCCAGCACTGGAACAGGAACACTGTAGGTGCAATGCTGCTCAGCCTCACTGAGAAGGGCTGAAAGGCTGAGGTGCCCTGCCCCAGCCCCTGCACAGCTGGCTCAGGTCTCTGTCTATGGGATGTGCCACAAAGCACCTTCGTGTGTCCTGCTGCATTTCTCCCTGCTGCAGTCACCCCACCAGAACATGTGTACGCACAGTTCACCACATTCCTGGTGCATGCCCAAGGTGGGACTTGGGTGAGACTATCTCCTCACACCTCTATCCACTAGTGCAACAAATCTTCCTGATCCCAGCAGCGTGAGAAGAGCTGAGCACCCACCTGGCATGGTCCCACCACAGGCACAGCGAGCAGCTTTCTGGCCTCCGCTGGAGCAGAACGTGCAGCAGTGAAACACCCCCTGGTGCTCTCGGAACTTGTGCTTCACCACCAGAGTGAAGGGAGAGCCCTGCAGAGGACAGGCAAACAGAGAGGCTAGGCTGCTGCAGTGGGTGCTGTCAGATGTGTCTGTGTTCTCAGACACCATCTGGGTGACCCTGCCAGTCACAGATCACTAAGCCCAGCCTTAAAACTGCTACGTGGTAGAAGTAATCCTTAGACAGATTTGAAACAAATACCTAAGAAAAGAAAAGTAGGTAAAGAAGAAGCAGTGCAAGAGAAACAAGAAATGCTATACCTGCACATGTTGCCCTTTCACACAGACGCAGACAGCATACAAGCCTGGCTCCTCAGGGCTGTAGGAAATACAGTAGGTCCCATCACCATTATCACACACTGTTGGCTTGACTGCACTGTGAACAGTGGAGAGAAATCCAAGAGATCAGTGACTGGCAGAAAATTGCTTTAAATGTAAACCAGATTTTGGCCTAGATTGGCTTAGAGTGGCTTTCACACACCCCTGCTACTGGAAGCTGCAATTACCATACAAAGGAAGTCACACAAAGCCAGTTGCACTGCAAGGATTTGTAGCAACTTGCACACCAAAAAGGCAGAAGATGACACACAGTACACTTACAAGTCAGATTATCCCATCAGATAAGAGCCCACAGAAATGGGTTAATTCACAGCTTCAGCAAGCAGTTACCTCCAGAAAAACCCATTAAGACAGGATATAATAGGGTAGGTTTGAATCACTTTAACCACTGTCCCAACTGCACTGATTCCAACTCTTCCCTTCAATGCTGAGGAGTTCTAGGTCCCTGCTGGTAAACTCTCCCTTTTTGTAGTTAAGCTCATTGTGCTTCACACAAATCCTGGTGACCAGAGTGCTAGAGAAAGCCTCAGCTGGTTACTGGAGGATAAATTGCCTGCTCCACAAGAAGATGGAAAGCTTTTCACAGACAATCATCAGGCAGCTCTGCATAGAGGAAGGTGTTCTTGCTAATCCCCACTAATTAGTCTCCTGAGCCCCATGACATGACAGTTTATAATCTGTATTCCCCACCCCCAACACTTCATATCAATACAGCTGCCTACATAATTTCCTGCCATGAACTGTGTGGTGACACTTCATGCTCTTCTGCAGCTGTTGTGCCTCAAAGCAAAGTCAGACAGCTTTCAGCAACCCAGCAGCAACCACATACAGGCAAGACCAAGAAACTGAGTTAATGTGACCACAGCGACCTCTACCCCACCAAGAGAAATCCAGAAGCCCCCAGGTACACACCTTCCCACATAATGGGTGCACTTATGGAAAGAAGGTACATTGGAACAATATTCTTGGACAATGATGCTCTATTAATAATCATCTGTGCAGCCAGCACTGCTTCTGTGTGCTTTGTCAACAGAGCAAAGGGTTTTAGCACTCTGTCCCTTTTTTTCATCAGGTCATCCCATCATGAGTGTTCCTGGAACAAATTAATGCTGGCATCTGGTTCCAGCTACTATAAAACAAGTTGTATTTTTTCTCAAGAACTAACCCCCAACTGGGTCAGCTTTTGTGCCTGGCTACTCTTTCGTGACAAGCGTGGTCTGGAAACAGTTATAATTTTTTTCTGGTTGGTTATTTTGCTTGTGGAAACACTGAGGAGCTCAAGTGCACCCTTTCCTGGTTTTGCTAGAAAACCTTCAAACATGATGCTTGCAACTACAGGAAAAAGGATGAAAGCCCAACACAGATTCTTTCTCCAGAACATGAAGAAGGTACTTCCATCAGCTGTCAGAGGCTCGTGGGGTTGGTGAACTCTCTGTCTGACTTGTGACTGTCATGCAGGGATTGCAATGACTTACGCTTATTAGGCATTAACAAAAGCAGGAGCCCCAGGTGTCTGCTGGGAGGATCGAGAAGGAACAACAGCTCCCTCTGAGTGTGCCTTGCAACACACACAAGGAGATGAATCCTTTAAGAAGCCCAAATCACTCAAAGGCTTAATACAAATCTCAGCCATCACTGTCCAGCCAAACACAACCAATAGGAAGCACTGTGGGAAAAAGAGTAGCGCCTTTTCCTCTACAGATTCTGACCCACATGCTGAAGCACATCCTCCCACCCGCCTAAGCAAGCAGGGAGCCAGGATAAGGGAGGCAGAAAGACTAAGCCAGGGATTTCTTGGGTGAAATACCCACCAGTCCCTCTTGTCCTTGTGGGTGATGGTGACCCGCACAGCCTCTCCTCCCCGCCCCATGCACTCCCCTGCAGTGTCCTTGCACAGCAGGGTAAAGCCACTCAGCTGGTTCTGACGGGCACTGTGGAGATCTGGGGAAAAAAACAAACACCAGAAAAAACCAGAACTACAAAGGATTTAAGTCAAGCCATGACTGCCACCTCCCACCTATTTTGCAGAGTTGCAGCCCCAAAAGAGCAGAGCCAGGACTTTGCTTCTGGGGTGTACAGCTCCTTCCACTCAGGGAAAAGTCAACATGCGACTGGGTATCAGGAGAGAGTGGAAGCCATAGTTCTGAGAGATGTCTGCCAGGTTTAGCCCAGAGATCTGTACAGACCACAGGGGTCTTTTTGCTGGGTCACTTTAAGCCCAGCTGGCACCTTCCCAGAAGGTGCACCATACAACCCAGAGGAAGAAGGAACAGCACCCCATTGTGCCCTGGAGAACTCAACACCTACAGTTTGGCACAGAAGGGACTGAACAAGCCCTGGGTCTGTCTCACTTGCCCTGCACAGACCATTACTGACCAGAGCTGGCTGTGCTCTGTAGGATGGTCTGAACTTTATCTGTTTGCTGGTCCAGCTTCAAGTCCTTAGTGAGCAAATATCCATAAAACCATCAAGGTATTGGCAGGTATTCCTACAGCAATCTCAGCAGAAGCTGTAATGGGAAAAACTTACTCAGCCACAAAGGGGATCTGCCTGGGCTCATGCTGCAGAACAGCTTGGACCACCAGCTAATCATCATGTCCTGCTATTACAGTGCCATTCCCATCTCCTGAGTGAGCCCTCCTCATGCCTCAGCCCCATGCTGAGGCTGGTGATGCTGTGGAGGGCAGTGCCATATGCTCTGCACATCTGGATGAGAAAAGCTGCCTGACTCCTTGTCCAGCACAGCTCCCATAGGCAGGCAATGCAACTTTTTCTGGGGCTCTACCTCTGCCCTGGTCAATGCCTGGACAGCAGGGAGCCAACAAGGCCAGAAGCTGCACACCACGTGGATAAAGAGAGCAGAGGGGTGACTTCAGGGAGCAGTGCACTCCCATTCAGCTGCTGTACAGCACCCCATTACCTTCCCCATGCAGGGTACATCTGGCTGGATCAACCACTTTATTGAGAATGGCCCCAAAAACTTCATAGCCGCAACACTGCCCTGCCCTCTCGTGGGGGGAGAACTGGATCCTGTCATCCACACTGGGGTGGGTGCTGTAAGGAACGCTGTTGAGCTTTGTCAGACGGCTGGACACCACCCCTTTGGTGACGAGGATCTCCACATCTGAGCCGCTCATCAGCAAGTGCTCTGTGAACTCCACGCCTGTCCTCATGTCCAGCAGCAGCTGCTGCAGCTGGGCCTTCTGCAAGTGCAGCAGGTTTTCCTTCTGCACCTTCAAGTCCTCCAGCTGCTTCAGCAGCCGGTCCCGGTGCTCCTCGATCGCTTTCACGTAGCCCCTGGCAAACAGGCAGATCTCTGCGGCCACAGCCTCCGCGCGACTGCAGACGGCACTGCCCATCTCCTCAACCTGGCTCAGCACATCCTCCAGGGTGTCCATGTGCTGCTGGCTGCTCTTCAGCAGCTCCCGCAGGGCGTCCCCGTGCCTGTGGATGACATTGCCGGTGAAGTCACAGGGGTGCTGACGGTGTCTGCCCAGAACGCAGCTCTGGCACACGGGCTGGTCACACTGCTCGCAGAACAGCTGGAGCTCCTCTGTGGGATGGGAGGGGCACAGGAGAGGCTTCCCGGCCCGGCTGCAATCCTTGGTGTTCTCCAGCTCTGTCACAGCATGGGAGGCTGTTTTCTTCTGTCTCCTAGGCAGGAACAAACACAGATCACTTTATGCATGTCGGATACAAAAACTGAGACCCTCCACAAATGCCTATTTGCAACAGGCTGCAAGTCATAGTGTGCACTGCTTGCTCCTGTCTCCACTGAAATTCCCTGAAAGGACTTGTGCTCTCCTGTGGATATGCTCCACACAAAGGAGGAGCTCATTAGAGGCTCATCCCAGGCTCCCTGATTGCATGGTCAGCACTGATTTCAGACACAAGGCAAGTGAGCTCTAATATCCCTTAGGGGAAAATCTAGTTCAGGCCACTGCCAGAAGACAGTCAAACAGTAAAACATTTAATATTCCAAAAGTCAAACTCGGCTTTCTTCTGGTTGCCAGGTGAGGTCCTGCTGAGAAGAGATCAAGGATGGGACATGAAGAACCTGTTACAACCCAGACACCTACCATGTCACAGTTTAGCACTAGAATATTTCCATTCTCTGCTATTTTGGACACTGGGAGTTAGTTACTGAGAAGGATGTAAAACCCCCCTCTCCCTGTCTCCTGCACTAATGACTTGTGGCAGTTGCAGTGGGAGCTCCAAGCCATAACCAAAGACATACTCCAAGGACCAAGCTCTGCAGAGTTGCTCTGGTAACACAAAGCAACCTCACCACAGGCTCTCATGCTACTCCTTTTGCTTCCCACTAACCTCCCTTGCATCCACCACATTTTCACAGCCTTCCAGTGTTGCGTGACTTCAGCCTAAGATTTCTTACTTGTTCCAAGAAGCACAACCATGGCACTTAGAACCATAGACACCTTCCCTACACACCAGGAAATAATTTCAAAATGGTTTTCATTCGCCCTTGTTCTGCTCTGACATCAACTAAATCAAGTGAGAGTCTGCAGATGCCAGTGGGGTGAAAAAAATTATAGCAGTAAATACTATAGGAAGTGTCACAGGGACAAATTTTCTGCTGCTTTCTCCCTTCTGCAGTTATCCCTGGCAGAGCAGCAGGCTGCTATTCAAGGTCTCTTATCACTCTTCAGCAGCTCCATGGGGTACAGAGGCATTAGCTAATCGGAATGGTATGCTGAAAATTACACCCGGAGTGGAAAGGTAACTAAGAGCCTAAACTATTTTCCCCAAGGCACCAGTATGTGCAGGGGGGCAGGGCAGGGAGAAATATGTCTCAGTTCCTTCTGGGGAAAGAATTTGCTAATCAAGCAGAAAGGAGCAGCAAACGTGGAGGTAATCGGCTGTTGATTAACCGAGGCTGAGGCTTCCCTGGCTTGTGCTGCTGGGTGTTTTTCTGACCCTGCCTGTCACCTCCTTGCTTCAGAAGGCCATTCAGGCTTTATATCATTTTTTTCTACAGTGCTGACTGTCCTCTGCCTGGCTTACAGGCCACGGCACCCCTTTCTTCTTTGACTCCTAACTCTGTTGCGGTTACTTCTTTCTGCAATAATTCTACAACATGTAGCAGGCAAGCACATGAGTTGATCATCAGCAGGTAGCAACCACACTAGGCAGGACTTCCACATAGCTCTTTTCACTTTGCCTAAGGGTGCCTTTACACATACACACAGTAAATGGTCCTGGAAGTGGAGAGAGGCAGAGCAGCAACTTAACTTCCCCATTTTCCTTTGGGAGATGTGTCTTTTCCAAAGTGCGACAGTACAGCATGCGAGCCTCCTGTCCTGCTAGTACATGCCAATGCCTGTTGCTCAGTGATACTAAACTGAGATGCTAACCAATATGTGGACACCACTACAGGTAAAGAGTGGCTTGATTTTGGACTTAATGGCCAATAACACGGCTGATGGACACATTCCCAGGAAGTTAAAGAAGTGTTTGGCCAACGCTCACATGCACATGGGATTCCTGGGGCTGACTTGGGCCAGGACTTGGACTCCATGATCCTTGTGGATCCTTTCCAACTCCAGATATTCTATGATTCTATGCTAGCAGCCTGCTTGTCCCCACCCGAGCACAGAGCACCCTGAGGGCATCCTCTGGACAGGGGTGGTGAGCGGTGGGTAAAAACTGGGAGACACGCCAGTTCCTGCTCTGGCTCGCCCTGAGCGGGTCCCCGCCCGCTGCGCCCTCCCGGCGCCCCAGCCGCGGTGTCCCGGTGTCCCCGCCCGGGCCGCCCCTCACCTGTGCGCCCGGCAGCAGAAGCGGCAGAGGCGGAGGCCGCAGGTCAGGCACCGCCCGGCCGACGCCCCGTCGGCGCAGAGGTCGCACCCGGCCGCGGCCCGACCGCGGCTCCCGGCCAGGCAGTCCGGGAGGAGCTGCCCCGCGCCGCCGGCCGGCAGCGACAGCTCGGCGTCGC